>JAWPHD010004598.1:15000-183475 GCA_037043455.1 Cyrtodaria siliqua | reverse complement strand
GGCCACGTAATGTGAATTCTAATTGAAGAATTGGAACTAAACGGGTCCAAGAACAGGTCCGATATTGTATATCATTATGTAGGATTGACCAACAAATGGATCCAAACTTTAACGATTCGGGCAAAGGGATATCGTCTCTTCTCACCATAAATCGTCATCATTAGTGACCATATCACGTGTAGTCTGATGTCGGGCTTAGCAGTATGGTGTCCGCCTCGCATGGGGTTCAAATCCAGGCCGTGCCATAAGTTAAAAGGGCTGCTCGGCCCGTTAATATAATGTGCATCACTGAAAGATTGATAAAACAAATACCGTTAAACCCCATATATACATATAAACATAGTGTCTGATGTGTCACTTAGAAATCTGCATAAATAAAAGTTAAGTGTTTTATACAAAAATATACATACCACAAACGTATGGATAACCGAACTGTCAGTTGCAAGAGCAGGTTCGTCACTCAGGTTACAGGTACGAGTTTTACTGTGGTAAGACAGTAGAATACAGCCAATGTCACGTGTGCACTCCTTACAACATTCCAGTTTGGACCGGGTAACTGTCGACCATTTCGTGTGTGAATAACGCACTCCCAACACACGGACAAAATTCACTTCTGCGTTTGTAACATAAACGTGTACTAGAATATAACTAATGAGAATCGTGTTTTTTACAATCTTAAATACCGTTCTTTTGCTATCAGATATTTTGCCCATATTTGCCCGTTATTTTTTTCAACTAACATCCGACATATTGCAAGCTGAAATACATTTGATAACGATTCTGGCAATGATGTACGCCAATATGACAGCATTCTACAGAATCCTCTTGCCGTATAATGTATATACTTCAAAACAATGGTCTAAATCCATTGAAATATTTGAACAATAAGTTAAACGCTGTAGTCCATTTAAAATGTAACATTAACAAAATATAGCCGAAAGGAAATGGAAAACCTCTGACTATTTGTGTTTGAAATTGTTTTATGTAAATTCAATAAGTAGTATTGTTTAATATCGATTAGTTTAAATGTTTTATCAATTTTTTTTTTGAATGTTTGAAAATAGACTTTCTAAAGCGATTTAGTGTCAAGTGTTTTGTTTGCGTTATGGGCACACTTGTTCAATGTTGAAGTGCGGCAAAGTGTATAGTATAATACAACTGAAAATAGATACAAACTATGGCATACGCAGAATTCAGACACACAGAAACACACATTAAAAACAACAACAACACACCCCCATGGATACATATTAGCAAAGTTTGGTTTAAACATATTTTATTTCAAAAGATAACGCATTGTACAAATGTTACATACAACAGGTAAATGGATTGGAACGAAAGCAAAATGCTTACAGAGATCCTTTGCATGGGGACAGTGATTTACATGCATATCGATTTACATAGCGGCTAGCTGGATATAGGGGATGAAATAAAGATACAAATATTGCTATATCCACCGCAAAATGCTTGCCATCTTCGGGATGGTTAAAATTATGTACTGTTGATTTTTATGAATACTGAGTTCTGCTCAACCCGGGGCTAGAGGGCGTGAGCGGTAGCTAGCATATTTCACTACAGCTCATGAACAGTCTCAATCAAACCGAGAATGCAATATTTCGTATGTGTCGTGCTCGATCGTTTTGCAAAGGTCCATTATCATACTCCGTTTAAAAAATGTTTTCAATGCAAAACGTTATAGATAATTATATATATATAAAAGGAAGAAGATAGAAAAAACTTGACAGTTTGGAATAATCTAATTAAAAATCATGCTAGAGAAAGAGAGAATAATTTGTGAGTTAATTGTATATAAGGAAAATAGACAGTTTGGACACTTGGACACTACCCTTCATGTTGCGAGGACCGACTCTGTCACTCATCGAGTTTGACAATGAATCCATTCTCATTAAACTACTCCCTAAATGTAAATTAAAATATTTTGCTTACTAAAATATACGTATGGACAGCTTCAACGATAGATGCATTTATTTTGTAAGACAGCGTTGGTAATCCAAATAGTATATCGTTTAGCCATACTGTGCATATCGGTGAAATTGAGTTTAACAGATCAGCGCGTATATGGTTGACTCGTAAACAGGGCGAAATAAGAAGAAGTGTTGATTGTTTTCTATACTTCCACACCTGCATAATGGTGAGTCAACTATGTTTTTGAGAAACAGATGATGGTTTAGAGAACTACACTTAGTACGTAGGCGAGCATGGATACTTTGTTCACGTCTGTTTCCTAGATAGTAATATTTAGGAATTTGGACAACATCCTGGTTTAAATAGTGCTTCAAAGAAACAACTGAAACTGCATTTCTTGTGTTCATAGGCAATTTATACTATTCGCGAGTGACAGAGGGAATGAATGAGTTACCGTAAAGATTGGTACGAAAAGCAAGTACCTGGAAGTCGTTGGCGTTTCTTAGGCTATAATTTGAGGTCGTGCTAACTAGAGGAGGAACTATATAGAGAGACATAGTCGAGTTAAGCTGTGGACCATTTTATAAAAATGAACGATTTGTGTATAGATCTACGGTTTGTGTTTAGTATGGGTCTGGAGTGATTCCCACCCTACTTCATTCTAAACAGCCTGTAGAGATATTAATTTAGTAGTTCCTGTTACTATACGTGCCGCTTCATTTTGTATTCTGTCAAGTTCAAGTTTATCTAAATTGGTGCAGTTATCCCAAAGGACATCTGCATACTGTAAGAGTGGTCTAATAAACGAAAGGTACACAACTTCCAAAGATTTCCTACTAAGACGATGTTTAAGTCTTCTCATTATGTTTATTCTTGACCAGGTTTTTTCCTTAGTATACTCGTTAAAGCCTGATTGGAAAGCAGATAAGAAATTATTGTCACGAAGGAAGTTAAAAATGTATTTTAAAAGTAGACTTTCAAATACTTTATCGATTGCGTTTAGGAGAGATATAGGACTAGTTATGTACTTGTGCATGTCACCCCTTTTGAAAACAGCACACACAAATGCAAATGTAGAAGGAACCTGACCAATAGTTAAGCATTTGTTAAAGAGGTCACAACGAGGCTGGGAAATTTCTTGGGCTATTTCGCGAAGAACGCGATTGTTTATTTCATCATGGTCAGCGGCTTTTCCCGTGGGAAGTATTTTCAGTACTTCATGAACTTCAATTGAATGTTGTTTAACGGTATAGGTTAATTAGAGCCGCCCCAGAGAGAGGGGAAGGATACATAGGAATCCGGGAACCTGCCCTGCTCTTATTATCGAATAGATTCATATGGTTCTTTAACGTGCTCGGATGATAGACCGATACATGGGACCGCCTGGTTTACGTCCCCATCCGACGGATGAGGCTAAGGTAAAGTGTCTTGCCAAGGAACACACCAACGGAACTCAGTGGCACCACGGAGGATTGAACCCGAGGCCTCCGGTTACAAATCCGCCGCGCTACCGACTGCGCCACGCCAGCCCCTAGTATGTAAAAGGAAGGCAAATGGAGAATAATGTTGTTTACATGCGTGTAAATAGTTGGACGAACAATGTTTTTGTCATTCAATAACGTTTGACTTTGAAAATAGTTGTTGAGTAAGTTGGCATTTTCAAAAGCATCTGTGATAATTTTATCATCAAAGTTTGCGACACTTAAAACATAAAAAAGGTTCACAACATGGCTAAGGGCCATGAAACGGTCCGTGGCAAAGGTCAAATGGGATTTAAACCAGGTTTTAAAGTGCATTTAACCTCATATTACCCGAATCTCATCCAAATTTAACTGGTCATTGTCAATAAGTAATTCCTCGCCAGAATATATATTGTATATATGAACATAAAAAAGCAGCACAGAAAGCCACACAGTCAGTAAGAAGCAAGAGCAATAAACTTTTAAGGCTCGAAAAGATAAGATTTAGTAAAAACATTAAACTTTACCGTTCATTTTAGGACGTATGTAGACTTCATCATAGGGTCCACAATCTGTCGGGATCCTCGCACAAGCGTGGTGGCGAACTGTAAATGGAACAATCAATAAATATGCTGTGCATTGAAAAATGACAATGTCGTCACCGTTTTTGAAAAAGTGTCTAGCAAGTTTGATTAAGATTGTACGGAAATGGTCATAAGTAAGGATCTTACGAACTTAAATAACGTCTCCGTAGAAGTCAGTTTGAGATAGTCCAATAGAGTTTTTAAATAACTTTTTTTGAAAAAATTTAATAGTCAATTTGTATTACTGTATCACTACTTCGCAATTTTTTTCAAAGTTTATGTTAGCGGTAGCCATGATGGAGCAGCTTTTTAGTTACAAAAGTTACGGATGCTGAATCTCTAGTAAAACCAATAAATTGAGAAATATATATAGCATAATATGTTGGTTGTGGAACATCACTGTCTAATTTGAGATAATTACCGTTGTTAAAATTGAAATAATCTCTCTTGTCATAAATTGAGCTTATTATTTCTCCATTTTCAGTTGAGAAATATAAAATGCAGAAAAGAAGCGATAATACTAACTTTGTTGAGCGGAAATTATTTAGGATATATAGAGGATATTTGTTGTTTTGGAGTGAATAACAGATCTTATTTCATCGAGAAGTGAGAAAACTGTATATTTTTAGGAATGCGAAGCATGAGTGAAAATATAAAAGTTTTCTCACTTCGAGATGAAATAAAATCTGTTATTTACGAAAAATAACAACAAATTTCTTTTTATTTTATGATTTTACAAACAATTTTAGGGAAACTACGTTAGCACAACAAGGGAGGGAATTTCAATAACTAAGCCGCTTGACACATTATTTTGCCCTACTACAAAAAATAGTCAAAGATATGTTATTTATAACTTTTAAAAATCCATTTCAAATCATTGTTTAAATAGAATGTACAATAGAATGTACAATTCGCAATGTTTTTCTCTTACATGTTTACATTTGCGTAGGAATATCTTGTGAACCGCTTTACTATGCATTTATAATTTTTTTTTGATATTTCACACGTATAAAATAACACTTTTATTTAATTGCTAAAATCCACTATTTCACTGCTTATCATAAAACAAATATACTCAGCAAAAATAGAAACGTCCCTCTTTTAAGCTGTGATTAGCATAGGGTTGACTTTGTTACACTTTGTACACCAATCTAGATATAGTTTCATCATTTTATACTTATCACTCAATCATTCTGGTCAATATTAATAATCATAAAAAACCAAAGTTTGTCTGTTGCTGCTAAAACATGTTTTATTGAAATTGCGAAATCACTATATGTTTATTATAAAGGAAAGTAATCTGAAAATCTTTTCTCTGTTTTTGTGGTGATGAGGTCATTCTTTGTTTATTTCAATGTAACAAAACGGTGTTAACTCAAAGTTTTAACCACAAGACCCGGAAATGCTGTTTTAACCAAATCAAGGGGAATAAGATTGCCCACAAGTTTGATTCAAAGAAAATTGTTTTCATGACAGTGCTGGCCTTTAACAAAGGTATTGACATATACGATTAAATAAAATATAATTTCATTGTGTCTAAAGCTATGGGTAAAGTTGGGGACGTTTCTATTTTTGCTCAGTATCTAATTAACCGTAATGAAAAAGAAAAGGTTGCCAATGTTCAATATATCATCTAGATACCGACAGCTATTATTAAATTAGCCTGAGTATCTTCTGAAAGATTCAAAATGAAATGTCTTTCATAATTATACAAAAACAAAACAAAGTTCCTACCGGTTCGGATACCAACAATGTGTCTATAAACAGTAGTTCCAATACCTAAATATTATCCAATAGCATTATGAGTGCTTCACAAAAAGAAATTAATCCCAGAGTTGTCATAAGTTTGAACAAAATAGAGATTTCCGTAATCTCTAACGGCAGTTAACATTTCGCAGCTGTTTGTATTGGTGCAGACTCTAGAATTAATTAAACATAAACGGTCTTATAGAGTTGTGTAATTTTGGAATCCAGTATATAGTTGGAAGTTGGTGCTTGCTTTTCGTCTAACCTAGCCTTTAAAACGACGAATATGCGTGAAAAAAACATGATTTTCAGCAGATTAAACTGGAATATACGATAAAATTAAACACAACTTGGCGTGAACCAATAAATACTAGCTGCTGGAACCCAAAACATTATTTTTTTATGAAATGACTAAACTAAAATATAGGTCTCTGAGGAATCAAAGAAGGGTTTCTGATTAGTACGGTTATTAAGATTTAGCTTTTTCAAAGTAGAAGGGGAGTTCGGATCCGCATGTCCCCTTTCGAGCCATTTTATATTACAATCCTTTATGGATTGGGTGATCTGAGCACGACACGCATCTACACGAAAAATTGAAGGCAATCTTTACTTCAGACCGTTTGAAAACAAATGCCGAATACGTTTGTCTATAATATCAAAGTTACAAGTGATGACACGATCAGACGGAACATAGCAATATTTGGAAAAGCATCTCTCTTGTAATACTTTTTGCTTATTATTTCATTTTTAATAGAGAGATGTAAATCGATAAAAGAAGCGCACATAACACACCTATTAACTTTGTTGAGTTTAAGTTATTTAGAATATATATTTTAACTATAGTAGGAAAGAAAGGGTTGTCATTGTTCAATATATTATCAAAATACCGAGAGGTGTTTGTAAAGGCTTCGGTAACAAACGAAATTGGCACCGTATGTCCACACTGTACCACAACGAGCAAATTAAATGTGTAATGAGCATGACACAAAGAGTGGTGAACACAAAGAGTGGTGAAGAGAGGGTTACCAACTTGGAAAGGTCAGCCGAAAATACGGCTAGTAGTTCGAATTTTTGTGTACACAACCTCGCTATTATCCTGTCTTCAGTGATCAAACTGACTAGACAGTGTACATGAAATGCATTCCATCTAAAAATATAATTTAACAATAAAGATCACACCCAGAGAAATTCGAAAACGATACAGTTAAATGTTATTGTAAAGATATAAAACCAAACCGTAATTAGAAAAACCTTAAGATGAATCCAAAATTAAATTGAACAACAGCAGTTGCAGTTAAGGGGAAAAACCAACCTACCCTTATAAATATTGAAAACGGTCCTGTTACATTCTCGCTACTATAATTCAATGCAGACATATTTCAACTTTTATTAGGCAAACAAGGTTGACCAGTTTTTTTTGGAAAAAATAATGATTCTTGTATATGTTCTTTTTCAGGTACTCAACGAAGTTCAGAGAGAACGGCGATTATTGGTGTTTTTTCGACCAATCGCATTCATGTGACATTTCCATCGATAATGATCCAATGTCAGCAGAAATGCGTAAGAATATGTTTAACACGTATATCGTACTATACATAACGCCATTAAAAGTGCAATCTTTTTTTATTTTGTGTTTATTTCTAGGATCGATTGTAGTGTTATGTACATGTTAGAAATTATCCACATTTCCTATAAATCTGGTGATCGATCAAAGTCAAGTATTGAAAAAAGTAAAAGCGGAATAATGCATTCGATCTTGGAGACATTATAAATAAAAATAAACACAAAATAAAAATACTTGCACTTTTAATGGCGTTAATTATATAATTATTATTTCAACTGTATCATGCAACACGTTATCCAACAATAGGATTTTTTATTTTTGGCGAGTTTTGAACATTGATATGTACTTTTGAGTGATTACTTTATAAAGTTAAGCAGGCATTATGTCAATATTTAAAGTGTCTAGTTTACGAGACTATATCGCGCTGCATGTTTGAGTAGGGTATGTGATATGTTACATGTATATCAAATGCAGTAAACTTGAATACACCACAAGAAACTTTATTGGTGTGATTGTTTTATTTGTTTTACATTTCAGCAATTTTATACGTGGCGGCGGGTCTGGTTGTTCTGGGAATAATCGTTAAGCTTATATACTTGATATACAGGTAACACGGATTTTTAAATTGTCAATCATGTCATCATGTCAACTATCAAGTCAAGAAACCACCACGTATTTTAGTATCTATTGTCAAACAATGATGCAAATGATTTTTTGACAGGCTTTGGATATTTTAACTCATTAAAGATACGTAAGCACTGATGTTTGAGCGCCTTGGCAACCGCAGAAAGTATATTAAAGCTGAAAAATGATCTAGTGATACATCAGTTTAATGTTTGATTGATGTACATGGTTAACGGTATTGAAATTTTGTATTTTGCGACGGTATATCGTCGTTTAATGATCGCATATATTCGGTTTAATGGCGACGCTTTAGCGGAGCCATTAAAATTGACTTGTGACCGTTAAACCACTGATATACTGTCGCAAAAGTCAACATTTCAATACCGGTTAACCTGTTTCTAACTCATTTTCAATGTTTTTGAAAGTTTTTCTGACAAACGCTTTCACAACGAACTAAACGACGCCAAGTTTCTTTGGATTTGCGATGGGTTATGCACTATTTAATAGTCGCAACATTTTGAACGTCACTC
Organism: Cyrtodaria siliqua; assembly: GCA_037043455.1. Taxonomy (NCBI): domain Eukaryota; kingdom Metazoa; phylum Mollusca; class Bivalvia; order Adapedonta; family Hiatellidae; genus Cyrtodaria; species Cyrtodaria siliqua. The sequence continues at coordinate 175,041 of JAWPHD010004598.1, read as the reverse complement.
AGTCGTATCGCTTGATTTTTGTTAAGTGCGTTAGAAATGGTGTTTTACGTTTTTAGAACTTGCTTGGCCATATATGAAGGTCGATATTTGTGTGGTAGAGACAGAACACTCTGTCTTTTCTGGGTATAACCAGTACTGTATACCACCCGCCATCCGTAAGAATTGACATTTTGTCATTTTGTCAACTGACTCCCATTTGGATTCGAAGCCGTAACGATGCATCAGACGCAGTTGGGATGGGCAGGTACATTAGTCGGTTATTTTCCCTAACAACTCTGCAAAACTATTTGGAAGTGCTTGTTGTTAATTTGACTTCATTTTGTTTCTAAACTTTCTTGGGAAGATTTGAACATGAAAATCACAGTAATGTTGCAAACCCGTTTTTGGTTCATAACATAATTATGCATAGAAATTAACTTCAGTAACCGTGTAGTTATAAATAGAGGATCTTAAACGAGTTCCCATTTCATATAAGATTTACGAAACGAGTTATGAATTATTTTAATTTTAACGAGCCTTTTGGCAAGTTAAAATTAAAAATAATTCATAACGAGTTTCATAAATCTTATGTGGTATGGGAACGAGTTTAAGATCCTTTTTATCACATAACATTGCAATCAAATTAGTAAAAATTAATTCAGATAGACATAGAACCGCCACGACGTCAGACACACTTTAGCGCCAAAACGTCATAAAATATGTGACGTCGTAACGTCGCGTCTCACACGTAACGTTGCGTATAAAAGAGTTCGTGTTTTACCTCTTTACAAAATAGCAGTTTACGCCAAATTTTTAACAAACCAACAACACTGTTTTGTATTACGTGCATTATTTTTATAAGCTGCCACAAATAATAAGTTTATGACTCAGATCTGGGTGAATTTGTAATAAATAAAATAGTTTTAGTTAATAAACTGGCGTAGTGTTACAGGTTTAACTCATCCAATCAAAATCGTTCCAGGTTGTATTACACGTGTGTCATACAATAGAATATAAATGAGTGTTCGACACTGCTAACAAGGGACGTTATGTGATAAATAGACCTATTTAACACTATTTGCATGGTTGTATGTAAGATTAACACCATAAAGTCCAAGTAATCCAATTTTTTGGACCGGGTCTGTGAGAGTTATGCTAGGGAGAATATTTTGACAAGGGCAAGGACACCTTCTTCCCATTGGCGGTTTCTAAGCTCAATATTCGACACTTCGATTTATAAAGGACATGTTAACATAATTCAGGAATGTTCTCTCGTATATGTTTAGTTAGAATAATACTCAGTTTTTCAATATGTTAATTATTTTCTTTTTCAGCAAGACAAAACATGGCAAAACGACATATGGTGTAACAAATTCAAATGTAAAAGGAACACCTGCAAACGATTTAGTAAGTTTAACTTGTGGGACTATGTTTTTAAAAATATGCCGTGTTTAAGGAGGTTGGCTTGGAAAGAACGTAGTGCTGAGCTTGTTTTTAAATTGATATTTAAAGCTTATTTGGTATCATTTAGATACCAAATTATCAACAAAAATGGGTAGGTCACCGCACTTTTTTTTGCACTAGACGTTTTTGAAAAAGATGCATGTTTCTAACTCCAAAATCTCACTGAAAAGACTGAGTTAAAAAGTCAACATTTTCACAATTTTTTTCTTCATAAAATTACATATATCGATAAACAGCTATTCCTTTTCAATACATATATACATATCTTTCAAAACATACACAAACAAACTGTTATCCTCATTCGTCTTTTTACTTTAAAAAGAAATTTGTATTGATTGTATTGATAATTTAAGATAAGAAAAACACTACTCAACCTTTTTAAAAGAATGACAAGGTCAAATGATATTTCTTTCGAAACAGGTAAACTATATTAGGTCATCGGGCTTCTAATGATTTTTATTAAACTTTCTTTAAATTACACACATTTTGTGAGTTATTTTGACATTTTTACTATAACAGGCTGTACACATAATTTGACAAAGAGATCGAATATAAAATTAGCTCAGTATATACTTTTATATTATGTATTGTATTCTACTATTTAAAAATCAAAATGTTATTTTTCTATAGCAAAATGATAAATTCTACTCAGAGCTACCCATACACCTATTTTCTTGATAACAAAAAATGGTCACAAATGACTAAAACAAAATGTTTTTCTTAACATTTGATATGTTACCATCTTAAATCCTGCACTTTAACCATATCTACTAGAACGCAGAAAATGAAGCAATTATGTTGTCAAATAAAACTATTATTTAAAAAAGTAAAATTCTTTGATTTGAAAATATCAAAACTTGCCCGGCCAACATTTTTAAAGCTATTTGTTGCCATCTTGCTTTCAAGTTTGCTATACACGTTTGCTATAATGCCATATCTGACTCACCCTCACAGGGTATTGCGCAGGAATATTTTTAGGAGTAGTGGCATTAAAAAACTATTTTTTTTAAAGAAATTCAGATATTATGTCATTTGGCTTGGATGGTATACTAACTTTAGATACGAAATTGTTTTTATTAAAAATTGTTGCTTTTTTACTTTTTTTGTTATGTAACTGGATCATTATTAATAGTTAAGGGCTAGTGCCAAGAACTTAAGGAATAGTAGCAAACTTAAGGAGTACAATGGCAAGCACATGTTTGAAGCGTAAATGGCCTAAATGGCATAAATGGCATGTGAACACTCTGCCTCATGGCCCCACATTCCTATGGCCCAACCTAAGTTTCCTCCCAATTTTATGAAGTTACCTCGGTAATAGAAAAAATAGTTTTACAAATGCAACAACTAGCAATGTCGGGCTAACAATAGCAGAGTTGTGGATCTTAAAGAATTTAATATATTATTTCTTCCTCTGATCTTTACCAAAGTCCATCGGAGTGTGTGTGAAAGCAAAAAAGTTGAATAACCAGCCAAATTTAGGGAGAAACATCCGTACTGCGCCTCTTGATTGAATAGAATGTGCTATCAGCCATGTCTGACACCCTTGATCTCCACCCGTACCTTTAGAAGAGCCATGTTAGCAAGCAGAGCATCCTATTACTCTCGTGGGTTCCACATGACCTCACGGACCTCTTGTTATTATATGCTACCTTTCCACCCTCTGCCCAAAAGGTCCACCCATCTCTCTGTCTGTCTTTCCGTCTGTACAGGGATTTAGAAAAGGGATCGAGATAAGTTAACATTGAAACATGTATGTATGGAGACAATGTGTCGCATACTAACCTCAAACGGCAAGGTCAAATGTTGGAATGAAAGGTCATTTTGTATGCATATATGCGCAGTGTTAGTGTATTGTTGTATTGGTGAGCGCATCCGTGGTCGAGGGTTAACGACGTTGTGTTGTAAACCATCTCGCCTATCACCGCTGCGGGTTCGAGTCCCACTGAGAGGTCAACTTGTAAGTGAGAAAGTTTCGATTCTACGGATGCCGGGAGGTATACAGTACTGGATCTACCCAGGATAATGTGGGTGGTTTGTCTCCACCACAAAAAATCGACACTCATACATAGCCTAAAATGTGCTGAAAAATTGACGATAAACACCAAACAAGCATACTATTGTTTTAGAATATTCTGAGATAATTTAATTAAACCCATTACAACCTTGTGATGTGTAGAGCAAGTCCTTACGTGAAAGGTCAAGGTCATAGTTTATGTTTAGAAGTCATACCATATGCATATAAAGGCAATGTGTTTTCAAGCTTTTGTCGCGGGAATCTTTGACTTTTCGAAGAAATGCAAGCTATTCTACTCGCCCGGTGTCGACGTCGGTTAACAGTTTACGTTAAGCTCACATCTAAGAAATCGTTTCAGAGGAACATGTACAGACAAGTGCCACAATGTTGACGAAAGAATGCCTCTTTATCAACTTAGTTTCCAAATAAATACAGAGCGCCTAGGAAAATACATACTGAAAAAAGATCCATTGGAAGCAACAAACACAAACAAGAGATACAAGTAGCAGATTCGCTTTTATTGAGTCTGTTCATGAGAGGTAATGTTAAGTTCAACACCTCTCACGCCTCCTGGCACCGGCTTAAGCGATATTCTACTTTAAAGTCACAAAGATCCCAAAAGGTTCAGTAAGTAATAACACTACTGATTTGTAGTCGGGGCAACGTTTCACGGCCGCCACACAGCACTAAACACACGCTAGTGTGAAGGTAAATAAATAAAGTCGATCGCGCTGCCATCAGACAGCTCTTGTTCTAATAGTGGTTACTGTTCATATGTTCTCTTTATGCCGCAGGTTATGGCATCGCCTGTAGAGTCATCTCAGTCAGAGGTACCAGTAACAACTCACAGTAAACGTCAACGCCTCAAGTCATTAGACACATTTAGAGGGTAGGTGGAACTGTTACATGTCAAGTCATTAGACACATTTAGAGGGTAGGTGTGATTGTTACATGTCAGGTCATTAGACATATTTATAGGGTAGGTGGGATTGTTACATGTCAAGTCATGAGACACATTTAGAGAGTAGGTGGGATTGTTACATGTCAGGTCATTAGACACATTCAGAGGGTAGGTGGAATTGTTACATGTCAAGTCATTAGACACATTTAGAGGGTAGGTGGGATTGTTACGTGTAAGGTCATTAGACACTTTTAGAGAGTAGGTGGGATTGTTACATGTCAAGTCATTAGACACATTTAGAGGGTAGGTGGGATTGTTACATGTCAGGTCATTAGACACATTTAGAGGGTAGGTGGAATTGTTACATGTCAGTTCATGAGACACATTTAGAGGGTAGGTGGGGTTGTTACATGTCGGTTAATTAGACACATTTAGAGGGTAGGTGGAATTGTTACATGTCAAGTCATGAGATACATTTAGAGGGTAGGTGGAATTGTTACATGGTAAGTCATGAGACACATTAAGAGGGTAGGTGGGATTGTTACATGTCAAGTCATGAGACACATTTAGAGAGTAGGTGGTATTGTTACATGCCAAGTCATGAGACACATTTAGAGGGTAGTTGGCATTGTTACATGTCAAGTCATGAGACACATTTAGAGGGTAGGTGGTATTGTTACATGCCAGGTAATTAGACACATTTAGAGGGTAGGTGGAATTGTTACATGTCAGTTCATGAGACACATTTAGAGGGTAGGTGGGGTTGTTACATGTCGGTTAATTAGACACATTTAGAGGGTAGGTGGAATTGTTACATGTCAAGTCATGGGACACATTTAGAGGGTAGGTGGGATTGTTACATGTCAAGTCATGAGACACATTTAGAGGGTAGTTGGCATTGTTACATGTCAAGTCATGAGACACATTTAGAGGGTAGGTGGTATTGTTACATGCCAGGTAATTAGACACATTTAAAGGGTAGGTGTGATTGTTACATGTCAGGTCATGAGACACATCTTGAGGGTAGGTGGGATTGTTACATGGCAGGTCATTAGACACATTTAGAGGGGAGGTGGGATTGTTACATGTCAAGTCATGAGACACATTTAGAGAGTAGGTGGGATTGTTACATGTCAGGTCATTAGACACATTCAGAGGGTAGGTGGAATTGTTACATGTCAAGTCATTAGACACATTTAGAGGGTAGATGGGATTGTTACGTGTAAGGTCATTAGACACTTTTAGAGGGTAGGTGGGATTGTTACATGTCAAGTCATTAGACACATTTAGAGGGTAGGTGGGATTGTTACATGTCAGGTCATTTGACACATTTAGAGGGTAGTTTGGATTGTTACATGTCAGGTCATTAGACACATTTAGAGGGTAGGTGGAATTGTTACATGTCAGTTCATGAGACACATTTAGAGGGTAGGTGGGGTTGTTACATGTCGGTTAATTAGACACATTTAGAGGGTAGGTGGAATTGTTACATGTCAAGTCATGAGATACATTTAGAGGGTAGGTGGAATTGTTACATGGTAAGTCATGAGACACATTTAGAGGGTAGGTGGGATTGTTACATGTCAAGTCATGAGACACATTTAGAGGGTAGGTGGGATTGTTATATGTCAAGTCATGAGATACATTTAGAGGGTAGGTGGGATTGTTACATGTCAAGTCATGAGACACATTTAGAGGGTAGGTGGTATTGTTACATGCCAGGTAATTAGACACATTTAAAGGGTAGGTGTGATTGTTACATGTCAGGTCATGAGACACATCTTGAGGGTAGGTGGGATTGTTACATGTCAGGTCATTAGACACATTTAGAGGGTAGGTGGAATTGTTACATGTCAGGTCATTAGACACATTTAGAGGGTAGGTGGAATTGTAACATGTCAAGTCATGAGACACATTTAGAGGGTAGGTGGAATTGTTACATGTCAAGTCATGAGACACATTTAGAGGGTAGGTGGGATTGTTGCATGTCAGGTCATGAGACACATTAAGACGGTAGGTGGGATTGTTATATGTCAAGTCATGAGATACATGTAGAGGGTAGGTGGGATTGTTACATGTCAAGTCATGAGACACATTTATAGGGTAGGTTGGATTGTTGCATTTCAAGTCATTATACACATTTAGAGGGTTGTAGGGATTGTTACATGTCAAGACATTAGACACATTTAGAGGGTAGGTGGGATTGTTACATGTCAAGTCATGAGACATATTTAGAGGGTAGGTGGGATTGTTACATGTCAAGTCATTTTAGACACATTTAGAGGGTAGGTGGGATTGTTACTTGTCGGGTCATTAGACACATTTAGAGGGTAGGTTGGATTGTTACATGTCAGGTCATTAGACACATTTAGAGGGTAGGTGGAATTGTTACATGTCAAGTCATGAGACATATTTAGAGGATAGTTGGGAGTGTTACATATCAGGTCATTAGACACATTTAGAGGGTAGGTGGAATTGTTACTTGTCAGGTCATTAGACACATTTAGAGGGTAGGTGGGATTGTTACGTCAGGTCATTAGACACATTTAGATGGTAGGTGGGATTGTTACATGTCAAGTCATTAGACACATTTAGAGGGTAGGTGGGATTGTTACGTCAGGTCATTAAACACATTTAGATGGTAGGTGGGATTGTTACATGTCAGGTCATTAGACACATTTAGAGGGTAGGTGGAATTGTTACATGTCAAGTCATGAGACATATTTAGAGGATAGTTGGGAGTGTTACATATCAGGTCATTAGACACATTTAGAGGGTAGGTGGAATTGTTACTTGTCAGGTCATTAGACACATTTAGAGGGTAGGTGGGATTGTTACGTCAGGTCATTAGACACATTTAGATGGTAGGTGGGATTGTTACATGTCAAGTCATTAGACACATTTAGAGGGTAGGTGGAATTGTTACTTGTCAGGTCATTAGACACATTTAGAGGGTAGGTGGGATTGTTACATGTTAGGTCATTAGACACATTTAGATGGTAGGTGGGATTGTTATTTGTCAGGTTATTAGACACATTTAGAGGGTAGGTGAAATTGTTACATGTCAAGTCATGAGACATATTTAGAGGATAGTTAGGATTGTTAGATGTCAAGTCATTAGACACATTTGGCGGGTAGGTGGAATTGTTACATGTCAAGTCATAGACACATTTAGAGGGTAGGTGGGTTTGTTACCTGTCAAGTCATTAGACACACTTAGAAGGTAGGTGGAATTGTTACATGTCAAGTCATGAGACATATTTAGAGGATAGTTGGGATTGTTACATGTCAAGTCATTAGACGCATTTAGAGGTAGGTGGAATTGTTACATGTCAAGTCATAGGACACATTTTGAGGGTAGGTGGGATTGTTACATGTCAAGTTATTAGACACATTTAGAGGTAGGTGGATTTGTTACATGTCAAGTCATAGGACACATTTTGAGGGTAGGTGGGATTGTTACATGTCAAGTTATTAGACACATTTAGAGGTAGGTGGAATTGTTACATGTCAAGTCATAGGACACATTTTGAGGGTAGGTGGGATTGTTACATGTCAAGTCATTAGACACATTTAGAGGGTAGTTGGGATTGTTACATGTCAGGTCATTTGACACATTTATAGGGTAGGTGGGATTGTTATATGTCAAGTCATGAGATACATTTAGAGGGTAGTTGGGATTGTTACATGTCAAGTCATGAGATACATTTAGAGGGTAGTTGGCATTGTTACATGTCAAGTCATTAGACACATTTAGAGGGTATGTGGGATTGTTATATGTCAAGACATGAGACACATTTAGAGAGTAGGTGGGATTGTTACTTGTCAGGTCATTAGACACTTTTAGAGGGTAGGTGGTATTGTTACATGTCAAGTCATTAGACACACTTAGAGGTTAGGTGGAATTGTTACATGTCAAGTCATGAGACATATTTAGAGGATAGTTGGGATTGTTACATGTCAAGTCATTAGACACATTTAGATGGTAGGTGGAATTGTTACATGTCAAGTCATTAGACGCATTTAGAGGATAGTTGGGATTGTTACATGTCAAGTCATGGGAAACATTTAGAGGGTAGATGGGATTGTTACATGTCAAGTCATGAGATACATTTAGAGGGTAGGTGGGATTGTTACATGTCAAGTCATTAGACACATTTAGAGGGTAGTGGAATTGTTACATGTCAGGTCATTAGACACATTTAGAGGGTAGGTGGGATTGTTACATGTCAAGTCATTAGACACATGTAGAGGGTAGGTGAGATAGTTACATGTCAAGTCATGAGATACATTTAGAGGGTAGTTGGGATTGTTACATGTCAAGTCATGAGATACATTTATAGGGTAGTTGGCATTGTTTCATGTCAAGTCATGGGACACATTTAGAGGGTATGTGGGATTGTTACATGTCAAGTCATTATACACATTTAGAGGGTAGGTGGGATTGTTACATGTCAAGTCATTATACACATTTAGAGGGTAGGTGGGATTGTTACATGTCAAGTTATGGGACACATTTAGAGGGTAGGCGGGATTGTTACATGTCAGGTCATGGGACACATTTAGATGGTAGGCGGGATTGTTACATGTCAGGTCATTAGACCCATTTAGAGAGTAGGTGGGATTGTTACATGTCAAGTCATTATACACATTTAGAGGGTAGGTGGGATTGTTACATGTCAAGTTATGGGACACATTTAGAGGGTAGGCGGGATTGTTACATGTCAAGTTATGGGACACATTTAGAGGGTAGGCGGGATTGTTACATGTCAGGTCATGGGACACATTTAGAGGGTAGGCGGGATTGTTACATGTCAGGTCATTAGACCCATTTAGAGAGTAGGTGGCATTGTTACATGTCAAGTCATAATATACATTTAGAGGGTATGTGGGATTGTTACATGTCAAGTCATTAGACACATTTAGAGGGTAGGTGGGATTGTTACATGTCAAGTTATTAGACCCATTTAGAGGGTAGTCGGGATTGTTACATGTCAGGTCATTAGACCCATTTAGAGGGTAGGTGGCATTGTTACATGTCAAGTCATGAGATACATTTAGAGGGTAGGTGGGATTGTTACATGTCAAGTCATGGGACACATTTAGAGGGTAGGTGGAATTGTTACATGTCAAGTCATTAGACACATTTAGAGGGTAGGTGGAATTGTTACATGTCAAGTCATTAGACACATTTAGAGGGTAGGTGGAATTGTTACATGTCAAGTCATTAGACGCATTTAGATTGTAGGTGTGATTGTTACATGTCAAGTCATTAGACACATTTAGAGGGTAAGTGGGATTGTTACATGTCAAGCCATTATACACATTTAGAGGGTAGGTGAAATTGTTACATGTTTAGTGATGAGATATATTTAGAGGATAGTTGGGATTGTTACATGTCAAGTAAGTCATGGGACATATTTAGAGGGTAGGTGGAATTGTTACATGTCAAGTCATTAGACACATTTAGAGGGTAGGTGGAATTGTTACTTGTCAGGTCATTAGACACATTTAGAGGGTAGGTGGGATTGTTACATGTCAGGTCATTAGACACATTTAGATGGTAGGTGGGATTGTTATTTGTCAGGTTATTAGACACATTTAGAGGGTAGGTGAAATTGTTACATGTCAAGTCATGAGACATATTTAGAGGATAGTTAGGATTGTTAGATGTCAAGTCATTAGACACATTTGGCGGGTAGGTGGAATTGTTACATGTCAAGTCATAGACACATTTAGAGGGTAGGTGGGTTTGTTACCTGTCAAGTCATTAGACACACTTAGAAGGTAGGTGGAATTGTTACATGTCAAGTCATGAGACATATTTAGAGGATAGTTGGGATTGTTACATGTCAAGTCATTAGACGCATTTAGAGGTAGGTGGAATTGTTACATGTCAAGTCATAGGACACATTTTGAGGGTAGGTGGGATTGTTACATGTCAAGTTATTAGACACATTTAGAGGTAGGTGGATTTGTTACATGTCAAGTCATAGGACACATTTTGAGGGTAGGTGGGATTGTTACATGTCAAGTTATTAGACACATTTAGAGGTAGGTGGAATTGTTACATGTCAAGTCATAGGACACATTTTGAGGGTAGGTGGGATTGTTACATGTCAAGTCATTAGACACATTTAGAGGGTAGTTGGGATTGTTACATGTCAGGTCATTTGACACATTTAGAGGGTAGGTGGGATTGTTATATGTCAAGTCATGAGATACATTTAGAGGGTAGTTGGGATTGTTACATGTCAAGTCATGAGATACATTTAGAGGGTAGTTGGCATTGTTACATGTCAAGTCATTAGACACATTTCGAGGGTATGTGGGATTGTTATATGTCAAGACATGAGACACATTTAGAGAGTAGGTGGGATTGTTACTTGTCAGGTCATTAGACACTTTTAGAGGGTAGGTGGTATTGTTACATGTCAAGTCATTAGACACACTTAGAGGTTAGGTGGAATTGTTACATGTCAAGTCATGAGACATATTTAGAGGATAGTTGGGATTGTTACATGTCAAGTCATTAGACACATTTAGATGGTAGGTGGAATTGTTACATGTCAAGTCATTAGACGCATTTAGAGGATAGTTGGGATTGTTACATGTCAAGTCATGGGACACATTTAGAGGGTAGATGTGATTGTTACATGGCAAGTCATGAGATACATTTAGAGGGTAGGTGGGATTGTTACATGACAAGTCATGGGACACATTTAGAGGGTAGGTGGGATTGTTACATGTCAAGTCATTAGACACATGTAGAGGGTAGGTGAGATAGTTACATGGCAAGTCATGAGATACATTTAGAGGGTAGTTGGGATTGTTACATGTCAAGTCATGAAATACATTTATAGGGTAGTTGGCATTGTTTCATGTCAAGTCATGGGACACATTTAGAGGGTATGTGGGATTGTTACATGTCAAGTCATTAGACACACTTAGAAGGTAGGTGGAATTGTTACATGTCAAGTCATGAGACATATTTAGAGGATAGTTGGGATTGTTACATGTCAAGTCATTAGACGCATTTAGAGGTAGGTGGAATTGTTACATGTCAAGTCATAGGACACATTTTGAGGGTAGGTGGGATTGTTACATGTCAAGTTATTAGACACATTTAGAGGTAGGTGGATTTGTTACATGTCAAGTCATAGGACACATTTTGAGGGTAGGTGGGATTATTACATGTCAAGTTATTAGACACATTTAGAGGTAGGTGGAATTGTTACATGTCAAGTCATAGGACACATTTTGAGGGTAGGTGGGATTGTTACATGTCAAGTCATTAGACACATTTAGAGGGTAGTTGGGATTGTTACATGTCAGGTCATTTGACACATTTAGAGGGTAGGTGGGATTGTTATATGTCAAGTCATGAGATACATTTAGAGGTTAGTTGGGATTGTTACATGTCAAGTCATGAGATACATTTAGAGGGTAGTTGGCATTGTTACATGTCAAGTCATTAGACACATTTAGAGGGTATGTGGGATTGTTATATGTCAAGACATGAGACACATTTAGAGAGTAGGTGGGATTGTTACTTGTCAGGTCATTAGACACTTTTAGAGGGTAGGTGGAATTGTTACATGTCAAGTCATGAGACATATTTAGAGGATAGTTGGGATTGTTACATGTCAAGTCATTAGACGCATTTAGAGGTAGGTGGAATTGTTACATGTCAAGTCATAGGACACATTTTGAGGGTAGGTGGGATTGTTACATGTCAAGTTATTAGACACATTTAGAGGTAGGTGGATTTGTTACATGTCAAGTCATAGGACACATTTTGAGGGTAGGTGGGATTGTTACATGTCAAGTTATTAGACACATTTAGAGGTAGGTGGAATTGTTACATGTCAAGTCATAGGACACATTTTGAGGGTAGGTGGGATTGTTACATGTCAAGTCATTAGACACATTTAGAGGGTAGTTGGGATTGTTACATGTCAGGTCATTTGACACATTTAGAGGGTAGGTGGGATTGTTATATGTCAAGTCATGAGATACATTTAGAGGGTAGTTGGGATTGTTACATGTCAAGTCATGAGATACATTTAGAGGGTAGTTGGCATTGTTACATGTCAAGTCATTAGACACATTTAGAGGGTATGTGGGATTGTTATATGTCAAGATATGAGACACATTTAGAGAGTAGGTGGGATTGTTACTTGTCAGGTCATTAGACACTTTTAGAGGGTAGGTGGTATTGTTACATGTCAAGTCATTAGACACACTTAGAGGTTAGGTGGAATTGTTACATGTCAAGGCATGAGACATATTTAGAGGATAGTTGGGATTGTTACATGTCAAGTCATTAGACACATTTAGATGGTAGGTGGAATTGTTACATGTCAAGTCATTAGACGCATTTAGAGGATAGTTGGGATTGTTACATGTCAAGTCATGGGAAACATTTAGAGGGTAGATGGGATTGTTACATGTCAAGTCATGAGATACATTTAGAGGGTAGGTGGGATTGTTACATGTCAAGTCATGGGACACATTTAGAGGGTAGGTGGGATTGTTACATGTCAAGTCATTAGACACATGTAGAGGGTAGTTGGTATTGTTACATGTCAAGTCATGGGACACATTTAGAGGGTATGTGGGATTGTTACATGTCAAGTCATTATACACATTTAGAGGGTAGGTGGGATTGTTACATGTCAAGTTATGGGACACATTTAGAGGGTAGGCGGGATTGTTACATGTCAGGTCATGGGACACATTTAGAGGGTAGGTGAAATTGTTACATGTTAAGTGATGAGATATATTTAGAGGATAGTTGGGATTGTTACATGTCAAGTAAGTCATGGGACATATTTAGAGGGTAGGTGGAATTGTTACATGTCAAGTCATTAGACACATTTAGAGGGTCGGTGGAATTGTTACTTGTCAGGTCATTAGACACATTTAGAGGGTAGGTGGGATTGTTACATGTCAGGTCATTAGACACATTTAGATGGTAGGTGGGATTGTTATTTGTCAGGTTATTAGACACATTTAGAGGGTAGGTGGTATTGTTACATGTCAAGTCATTAGACACACTTAGAGGTTAGGTGAAATTGTTACATGTCAAGTCATGAGACATATTTAGAGGATAGTTAGGATTGTTAGATGTCAAGTCATTAGACACATTTGGCGGGTAGGTGGAATTGTTACATGTCAAGTCATAGACACATTTAGAGGGTAGGTGGGTTTGTTACCTGTCAAGTCATTAGACACACTTAGAAGGTAGGTGGAATTGTTACATGTCAAGTCATGAGACATATTTAGAGGATAGTTGGGATTGTTACATGTCAAGTCATTAGACGCATTTAGAGGTAGGTGGAATTATTACATGTCAAGTCATAGGACACATTTTGAGGGTAGGTGGGATTGTTACATGTCAAGTTATTAGACACATTTAGAGGTAGGTGGATTTGTTACATGTCAAGTCATAGGACACATTTTGAGGGTAGGTGGGATTGTTACATGTCAAGTTATTAGACACATTTAGAGGTAGGTGGAATTGTTACATGTCAAGTCATAGGACACATTTTGAGGGTAGGTGGGATTGTTACATGTCAAGTCATTAGACACATTTAGAGGGTAGTTGGGATTGTTACATGTCAGGTCATTTGACACATTTAGAGGGTAGGTGGGATTGTTATATGTCAAGTCATGAGATACATTTAGAGGGTAGTTGGGATTGTTACATGTCAAGTCATGAGATACATTTAGAGGGTAGTTGGCATTGTTACATGTCAAGTCATTAGACACATTTCGAGGGTATGTGGGATTGTTATATGTCAAGACATGAGACACATTTAGAGGGTAGGTGGGATTGTTACTTGTCAGGTCATTAGACACTTTTAGAGGGTAGGTGGTATTGTTACATGTCAAGTCATTAGACACACTTAGAGGTTAGGTGGAATTGTTACATGTCAAGTCATGAGACATATTTAGAGGATAGTTGGGATTGTTACATGTCAAGTCATTAAACACATTTAGATGGTAGGTGGAATTGTTACATGTCAAGTCATTAGACGCATTTAGAGGATAGTTGGGATTGTTACATGTCAAGTCATGGGACACATTTAGAGGGTAGATGTGATTGTTACATGTCAAGTCATGAGATACATTTAGAGTGTAGGTGGGATTGTTACATGTCAAGTCATGGGACACATTTAGAGGGTAGGTGGGATTGTTACATGTCAAGTCATTAGACGCATTTAGAGGATAGTTGGGATTGTTACATGTCAAGTCATGGGACACATTTAGAGGGTAGATGTGATTGTTACATGTCAAGTCATGAGATACATTTAGAGGGTAGGTGGGATTGTTACATGTCAAGTCATGGGACACATTTAGAGGGTAGGTGGGATTGTTACATGTCAAGTCATTAGACACATGTAGAGGGTAGGTGAGATAGTTACATGGCAAGTCATGAGATACATTTAGAGGGTAGTTGGGATTGTTACATGTCAAGTCATGAGATACATTTATAGGGTAGTTGGCATTGTTTCATGTCAAGTCATGGGACACATTTAGAGGGTATGTGGGATTGTTACATGTCAAGTCATTAGACACACTTAGAAGGTAGGTGGAATTGTTACATGTCAAGTCATGAGACATATTTAGAGGATAGTTGGGATTGTTACATGTCAAGTCATTAGACGCATTTAGAGGTAGGTGGAATTGTTACATGTCAAGTCATAGGACACATTTTGAGGGTAGGTGGGATTGTTACATGTCAAGTTATTAGACACATTTAGAGGTAGGTGGATTTGTTACATGTCAAGTCATAGGACACATTTTGAGGGTAGGTGGGATTGTTACATGTCAAGTTATTAGACACATTTAGAGGTAGGTGGAATTGTTACATGTCAAGTCATAGGACACATTTTGAGGGTAGGTGGGATTGTTACATGTCAAGTCATTAGACACATTTAGAGGGTAGTTGGGATTGTTACATGTCAGGTCATTTGACACATTTAGAGGGTAGGTGGGATTGTTATATGTCAAGTCATGAGATACATTTAGAGGTTAGTTGGGATTGTTACATGTCAAGTCATGAGATACATTTAGAGGGTAGTTGGCATTGTTACATGTCAAGTCATTAGACACATTTAGAGGGTATGTGGGATTGTTATATGTCAAGACATGAGACACATTTAGAGAGTAGGTGGGATTGTTACTTGTCAGGTCATTAGACACTTTTAGAGGGTAGGTGGAATTGTAACATGTCAAGTCATGAGACATATTTAGAGGATAGTTGGGATTGTTACATGTCAAGTCATTAGACGCATTTAGAGGTAGGTGGAATTGTTACATGTCAAGTCATAGGACACATTTTGAGGGTAGGTGGGATTGTTACATGTCAAGTTATTAGACACATTTAGAGGTAGGTGGATTTGTTACATGTCAAGTCATAGGACACATTTTGAGGGTAGGTGGGATTGTTACATGTCAAGTTATTAGGCACATTTAGAGGTAGGTGGAATTGTTACATGTCAAGTCATAGGACACATTTTGAGGGTAGGTGGGATTGTTACATGTCAAGTCATTAGACACATTTAGAGGGTAGTTGGGATTGTTACATGTCAGGTCATTTGACACATTTAGAGGGTAGGTGGGATAGTTATATGTCAAGTCATGAGATACATTTAGAGGGTAGTTGGCATTGTTACATGTCAAGTCATTAGACACATTTAGAGGGTATGTGGGATTGTTATATGTCAAGACATGAGACACATTTAGAGAGTAGGTGGGATTGTTACTTGTCAGGTCATTAGACACTTTTAGAGGGTAGGTGGAATTGTTACATGTCAAGTCATGAGACATATTTAGAGGATAGTTGGGATTGTTACATGTCAAGTCATTAGACGCATTTAGAGGTAGGTGGAATTGTTACATGTCAAGTCATAGGACACATTTTGAGGGTAGGTGGGATTGTTACATGTCAAGTTATTAGACACATTTAGAGGTAGGTGGATTTGTTACATGTCAAGTCATAGGACACATTTTGAGGGTAGGTGGGATTGTTACATGTCAAGTTATTAGACACATTTAGAGGTAGGTGGAATTGTTACATGTCAAGTCATAGGACACATTTTGAGGGTAGGTGGGATTGTTACATGTCAAGTCATTAGACACATTTAGAGGGTAGTTGGGATTGTTACATGTCAGGTCATTTGACACATTTAGAGGGTAGGTGGGATTGTTATATGTCAAGTCATGAGATACATTTAGAGGGTAGTTGGGATTGTTACATGTCAAGTCATGAGATACATTTAGAGGGTAGTTGGCATTGTTACATGTCAAGTCATTAGACACATTTAGAGGGTATGTGGGATTGTTATATGTCAAGACATGAGACACATTTAGAGAGTAGGTGGGATTGTTACTTGTCAGGTCATTAGACACTTTTAGAGGGTAGGTGGTATTGTTACATGTCAAGTCATTAGACACACTTAGAGGTTAGGTGGAATTGTTACATGTCAAGTCATGAGACATATTTAGAGGATAGTTGGGATTGTTACATGTCAAGTCATTAGACACATTTAGATGGTAGGTGGAATTGTTACATGTCAAGTCATTAGACGCATTTAGAGGATAGTTGGGATTGTTACATGTCAAGTCATGGGAAACATTTAGAGGGTAGATGGGATTGTTACATGTCAAGTCATGAGATACATTTAGAGGGTAGGTGGGATTGTTACATGTCAAGTCATTAGACGCATTTAGAGGATAGTTGGGATTGTTACATGTCAAGTCATGGGAAACATTTAGAGGGTAGATGGGATTGTTACATGTCAAGTCATGAGATACATTTAGAGGGTAGGTGGGATTGTTACATGTCAAGTCATGGGACACATTTAGAGGGTAGGTGGGATTGTTACATGTCAAGTCATTAGACACATGTAGAGGGTAGGTGAGATAGTTACATGTCAAGTCATGAGATACATTTAGAGGGTAGGTGGGATTGTTACATGTCAAGTCATGGGACACATTTAGAGGGTAGGTGGGATTGTTACATGTCAAGTCATTAGACACATGTAGAGGGTAGGTGAGATAGTTACATGTCAAGTCATGAGATACATTTAGAGGGTAGTTGGGATTGTTACATGTCAAGTCATGAGATACATTTATAGGGTAGTTGGCATTGTTTCATGTCAAGTCATGGGACACATTTAGAGGGTATGTGGGATTGTTACATGTCAAGTCATTATACACATTTAGAGGGTAGGTGGGATTGTTACATGTCAAGTTATGGGACACATTTAGAGGGTAGGCGGGATTGTTACATGTCAGGTCATGGGACACATTTAGAGGGTAGGTGAAATTGTTACATGTTAAGTGATGAGATATATTTAGAGGATAGTTGGGATTGTTACATGTCAAGTAAGTCATGGGACATATTTAGAGGGTAGGTGGAATTGTTACATGTCAAGTCATTAGACACATTTAGAGGGTAGGTGGAATTGTTACTTGTCAGGTCATTAGACACATTTAGAGGGTAGGTGGGATTGTTACATGTCAGGTCATTAGACACATTTAGATGGTAGGTGGGATTGTTATTTGTCAGGTTATTAGACACATTTAGAGGGTAGGTGAAATTGTTACATGTCAAGTCATGAGACATATTTAGAGGATAGTTAGGATTGTTAGATGTCAAGTCATTAGACACATTTGGCGGGTAGGTGGAATTGTTTCATGTCAAGTCATAGACACATTTAGAGGGTAGGTGGGTTTGTTACCTGTCAAGTCATTAGACACACTTAGAAGGTAGGTGGAATTGTTACATGTCAAGTCATGAGACATATTTAGAGGATAGTTGGGATTGTTACATGTCAAGTCATTAGACGCATTTAGAGGTAGGTGGAATTGTTACATGTCAAGTCATAGGACACATTTTGAGGGTAGGTGGGATTGTTACATGTCAAGTTATTAGACACATTTAGAGGTAGGTGGATTTGTTACATGTCAAGTCATAGGACACATTTTGAGGGTAGGTGGGATTGTTACATGTCAAGTTATTAGACACATTTAGAGGTAGGTGGAATTGTTACATGTCAAGTCATAGGACACATTTTGAGGGTAGGTGGGATTGTTACATGTCAAGTCATTAGACACATTTAGAGGGTAGTTGGGATTGTTACATGTCAGGTCATTTGACACATTTAGAGGGTAGGTGGGATTGTTATATGTCAAGTCATGAGATACATTTAGAGGGTAGTTGGGATTGTTACATGTCAAGTCATGAGATACATTTAGAGGGTAGTTGGCATTGCTACATGTCAAGTCATTAGACACATTTAGAGGGTATGTGGGATTGTTATATGTCAAGACATGAGACACATTTAGAGAGTAGGTGGGATTGTTACTTGTCAGGTCATTAGACACTTTTAGAGGGTAGGTGGTATTGTTACATGTCAAGTCATTAGACACACTTAGAGGTTAGGTGGAATTGTTACATGTCAAGTCATGAGACATATTTAGAGGATAGTTGGGATTGTTACATGTCAAGTCATTAGACACATTTAGATGGTAGGTGGAATTGTTACATGTCAAGTCATTAGACGCATTTAGAGGATAGTTGGGATTGTTACATGTCAAGTCATGGGACACATTTAGAGGGTAGATGTGATTGTTACATGTCAAGTCATGAGATACATTTAGAGGGTAGGTGGGATTGTTACATGTCAAGTCATGGGACACATTTAGAGGGTAGGTGGGATTGTTACATGTCAAGTCATTAGACACATGTAGAGGGTAGGTGAGATAGTTACATGGCAAGTCATGAGATACATTTAGAGGGTAGTTGGGATTGTTACATGTCAAGTCATGAGATACATTTATAGGGTAGTTGGCATTGTTTCATGTCAAGTCATGGGACACATTTAGAGGGTATGTGGGATTGTTACATGTCAAGTCATTAGACACACTTAGAAGGTAGGTGGAATTGTTACATGTCAAGTCATGAGACATATTTAGAGGATAGTTGGGATTGTTACATGTCAAGTCATTAGACGCATTTAGAGGTAGGTGGAATTGTTACATGTCAAGTCATAGGACACATTTTGAGGGTAGGTGGGATTGTTACATGTCAAGTTATTAGACACATTTAGAGGTAGGTGGATTTGTTACATGTCAAGTCATAGGACACATTTTGAGGGTAGGTGGGATTGTTACATGTCAAGTTATTAGACACATTTAGAGGTAGGTGGAATTGTTACATGTCAAGTCATAGGACACATTTTGAGGGTAGGTGGGATTGTTACATGTCAAGTCATTAGACACATTTAGAGGGTAGTTGGGATTGTTACATGTCAGGTCATTTGACACATTTAGAGGGTAGGTGGGATTGTTATATGTCAAGTCATGAGATACATTTAGAGGGTAGTTGGGATTGTTACATGTCAAGTCATGAGATACATTTAGAGGGTAGTTGGCATTGTTACATGTCAAGTCATTAGACACATTTAGAGGGTATGTGGGATTGTTATATGTCAAGACATGAGACACATTTAGAGAGTAGGTGGGATTGTTACTTGTCAGGTCATTAGACACTTTTAGAGGGTAGGTGGAATTGTTACATGTCAAGTCATGAGACATATTTAGAGGATAGTTGGGATTGTTACATGTCAAGTCATTAGACGCATTTAGAGGTAGGTGGAATTGTTACATGTCAAGTCATAGGACACATTTTGAGGGTAGGTGGGATTGTTACATGTCAAGTTATTAGACACATTTAGAGGTAGGTGGATTTGTTACATGTCAAGTCATAGGACACATTTTGAGGGTAGGTGGGATTGTTACATGTCAAGTTATTAGACACATTTAGAGGTAGGTGGAATTGTTACATGTCAAGTCATAGGACACATTTTGAGGGTAGGTGGGATTGTTACATGTCAAGTCATTAGACACATTTAGAGGGTAGTTGGGATTGTTACATGTCAGGTCATTTGACACATTTAGAGGGTAGGTGGGATTGTTATATGTCAAGTCATGAGATACATTTAGAGGGTAGTTGGGATTGTTACATGTCAAGTCATGAGATACATTTAGAGGGTAGTTGGCATTGTTACATGTCAAGTCATTAGACACATTTAGAGGGTATGTGGGATTGTTATATGTCAAGACATGAGACACATTTAGAGAGTAGGTGGGATTGTTACTTGGTAGGTCATTAGACACTTTTAGAGGGTAGGTGGTATTGTTACATGTCAAGTCATTAGACACACTTAGAGGTTAGGTGGAATTGTTACATGTCAAGTCATGAGACATATTTAGAGGATAGTTGGGATTGTTACATGTCAAGTCATTAGACACATTTAGATGGTAGGTGGAATTGTTACATGTCAAGTCATTAGACGCATTTAGAGGATAGTTGGGATTGTTACATGTCAAGTCATGGGACACATTTAGAGGGTAGATGTGATTGTTACATGTCAAGTCATGAGATACATTTAGAGGGTAGGTGGGATTGTTACATGTCAAGTCATGGGACACATTTAGAGGGTAGGTGGGATTGTTACATGTCAAGTCATTAGACACATGTAGAGGGTAGGTGAGATAGTTACATGGCAAGTCATGAGATACATTTAGAGGGTAGTTGGGATTGTTACATGTCAAGTCATGGGACACATTTAGAGGGTAGGTGGGATTGTTACATGTCAAGTCATGAGATACATTTATAGGGTAGTTGGCATTGTTTCATGTCAAGTCATGGGACACATTTAGAGGGTATGTGGGATTGTTACATGTCAAGTCAGTATACACATTTAGAGGGTAGGTGGGATTGTTACATGTCAAGTTATGGGACATATTTAGATTGTAGGCGGGATTGTTACATGTCAGGTCATGGGACACATTTAGAGGGTAGGCGGGATTGTTACATGTCAGGTCATTAGACCCATTTAGAGGGTAGATGGCATTGTTACATGTCAAGTCATGAGATACATTTAGAGGGTATATGGGATTGTTACATGTCAAGTCATTAGACACATTTAGAGGGTAGGTGGGATTGTTACATGTCAAGTTATTAGACACATTTAGAGGGTAGGCGGGATTGTTACATGTCAGGTCATTAGACCCATTTAGAGGGTAGGTGGCATTGTTACATGTCAAGTCATGAGATACATTTAGAGGGTAGGTGGGATTGTTACATGTCAAGTCATGGGATACATTTAGAGGGTAGGTGGAATTGTTACATGTCAAGTCATTAGACACATTTAGAGGGTAGGTGGAATTGTTACATGTCAAGTCATGAGACACATTTAGAGGGTAGGTGGAATTGTTACATGTCAAGTCATTAGACTTATTTAGAGGGTAGGTGTGATTGTTACATGTCAAGTCATTAGACACATTTAGAGGGTAAGTGGGATTGTTACATGTCAAGCCATTATACACATTTAGAGGGTAGGTGAAATTGTTACATGTTAAGTGATGAGATATATTTAGAGGATAGTTGGGATTGTTACATGTCAAGTAAGTCATGGGACATATTTAGAGGGTAGGTGGAATTGTTACATGTCAAGTCATTAGACACATTTATAGGGTAGGTGGAATTGTTACATGTCAAATCATTAGACACATTTAGAGGGTAGGTGGAATTGTTACATGTCAAGTCATTAGACGCATTTAGAGGGTATGTGGGATTGTTACATGTCAAATAATTAGACACATTTAGAGGGTAGGTGGGATTGTTATATGTCAAGTCATGAGATACATTTAGAGGGTAGGTGGGATTGTTACATGTCAAGTCATGGGACACATTTAAAGGGTAGGTTGGATTGTTACATGTCAAGTCATTAGACACATGTAGAGGGTAGGTGAGATAGTTACATGGCAAGTCATGAGATACATTTATAGGGTAGTTGGGATTGTTACATGTCAAGTCATGAGATACATTTATAGGGTAGTTGGCATTGTTTCATGTCAAGTCATGGGACACATTTAGAGGGTATGTGGGATTGTTACATGTCAAGTCAGTATACACATTTAGAGGGTAGGTGGGATTGTTACATGTCAAGTTATGGGACACATTTAGATTGTAGGCGGGATTGTTACATGTCAGGTCATGGGACACATTTAGAGGGTAGGCGGGATTGTTACATGTCAGGTCATTAGACCCATTTAGAGGGTAGGTGGCATTGTTACATGTCAAGTCATGAGATACATTTAGAGGGTATATGGGATTGTTACATGTCAAGTCATTAGACACATTTAGAGGGTAGGTGGGATTGTTACATGTCAAGTTATTAGACACATTTAGAGGGTAGGCGGGATTGTTACATGTCAGGTCATTAGACCCATTTAGAGGGTAGGTGGCATTGTTACATGTCAAGTCATGAGATACATTTAGAGGGTAGGTGGGATTGTTACATGTCAAGTCATGGGATACATTTAGAGGGTAGGTGGAATTGTTACATGTCAAGTCATTAGACACATTTAGAGGGTAGGTGGAATTGTTACATGTCAAGTCATGAGACACATTTAGAGGGTAGGTGGAATTGTTACATGTCAAGTCATTAGACTTATTTAGAGGGTAGGTGTGATTGTTACATGTCAAGTCATTAGACACATTTAGAGGGTAAGTGGGATTGTTACATGTCAAGCCATTATACACATTTAGAGGGTAGGTGAAATTGTTACATGTTAAGTGATGAGATATATTTAGAGGATAGTTGGGATTGTTACATGTCAAGTAAGTCATGGGACATATTTAGAGGGTAGGTGGAATTGTTACATGTCAAGTCATTAGACACATTTATAGGGTAGGTGGAATTGTTACATGTCAAGTCATTAGACACATTTAGAGGGTAGGTGGAATTGTTACATGTCAAGTCATTAGACGCATTTAGAGGGTATGTGGGATTGTTACATGTCAAATAATTAGACACATTTAGAGGGTAGGTGGGATTGTTATATGTCAAGTCATGAGATACATTTAGAGGGTAGTTGGGATTGTTACGTGTCAAGTCATGAGATACATTTAGAGGGTAGTTGGGATTGTTACATGTCAAGTCATGGGACACAATGTCAAGTCATTAGACACTTTTAGAGGGTATGTTGAATTGTTACATGTCAAGTCATTAGACACATTTAGAGGGTAGGTGGGATTGTTACATGTCAAGTCATGAGACACATTTAGAGGGTAGGTGGAATTGTTACATGTTAAGTCATTAGACACATTTAGAGGGTAGGTGGGATTGTTACATGTCAAGTCATTAGACACATTTAGAGGGTAGGTGGAATTGTTACATGTAAAGTCATTAGACACATTTAGATGGTAGTTGGGATTGTTACATACATGTACACTTTGTACATTGAACCCTTAACCCGCTACATATATATATATATATAATTGACCGTTCTTTCTTTGAAGTAAGACCAAACCATTTATGTGACAGGGGATGTTTTGGGGGAAATGACTTATCAGCAGCCGGACATTGTAAACCCTGAGTAACTCGCAGGCTGGTCTGTGTTTACAATGGATACAACGGCTATTATAGTCGTGCTTAGCGGGTTAAGTGTTAACACGCACATTTTTTATTTTCAATTATTTTCAGTCCGCTGGTTTGTTGTTCAAATTAAGATTGTATATTTATGTTAGTACACAAGTCTCTTTTTTCACAAAGGTTAACATATGGCTATAAACAGTTGGATTTTAGATTTGCTCTACTTCGTTGAGTTAAAACACATTTTGCAGGAGAACTTCAATTCCATCTGTAGAAATTCAAAAAATACCAAGTGTTGCGTTTTCAAATGTACTGAGTATACATGTATTTATCCAACAATCAAGAAAAATAAACTGGTCCTTTAGGATCATCAAGCCCAGTATTTGTGGCTTTAAAGTAGAATATCGCTTAAGCCGGTTCTAGGAGGCGTGAGAGGTGTTGCACTCTGCATTACCTCTCATGAACAGACTCAATAAAACCGAGTCTGGTGCTTTATTCTCTTGTTTGTTGTTTTTGCTACCAAAGGATCCCCGTTTCAGTATTTTTTCACACACAATTGCTGCTTTTATTTTATAGTGTAGACCCTCTTGATGTGTTACAGTGAATTTGTTATTGTTTTATTTTATTTATAAGCATACATGGTGTATACAATGCCCAGAGACATACTTTAAACACATCACACACACAACCGCTTATCAAACCTGCTGATTTCATAAGTATGGATCTGTAAACCTTGGTTTCTAGAGAAACTGCAGTAGGACAAGGCAATGACTTAAACAAAGAAACATGACATTTGTTTATAGTAACATTTTGTGTAAACATGCCGAAAACCACTTTTCATACGCTTTGCATACGCTTCATAAACGTAACTTTTTTCTTCCAGCCTGAGTTTAGTGATAATGTTATTCGTCAACTACGGTGGTGGTGGATACTGGTTTTTCGAACACCCTTCGTGGAATGGCCTCACCATAGCAGATCTCGTGTTTCCCTGGTAAGGATATAAACATATAATTCATATATAGAAAAAGTTTTACATGATTATATAACTTTCGTGATTGTATATCAGTATAACGACGCATATAATTATATTTATAACGTATGCATATGTTAAGCTGATTGCTATGCGAATAAGACATTTTGCAGTACTAGAAAAGGACTCAAATCTGAGATTAGAATAGGACTCAGATCTGAGATTAGAATAGGACTCAGATCTGAGATTAAAATAGGACTCAAATCTGAGATTAGAATAGGACTCAGATCTGGGATTCGTCTGAGATTAGAATAGGACTCAAATCTGAGAGGTTGAGACTGAATGGCTATATAATGACAATGAATGTTAAACTCCTACTAACTTGTTGAGTCTGAAAAACGAACTCAAGGTTTAATGCATACAACCGATTTCATTGTGTTGAGAGTCCATATCTATGCTTTGAGTTTGCTTTTCTTAGCAGTTAATGTTTTGTTTTGGTCTGAGTCCAAATCTAGGATTTGCGTCTTATCATAATGTTTCGACTTATAGATGAGATATTTTGAGTCTGATTCTAATATACTGTACCGTTTTATTGCAATTTCAATAAGGTAAGAATGAGCTTTGGTGTAACCCAGAATCTGGTCTAAACTACGCAGCGACCTTTTTGCCACTGACCGTTCCAAGGCGATAGCTCTATTAACCCGCTAAGCACGACTATAATAGCCTGTGCGTCCATTGTAAACCCTGATCAGCCTACGAGTGAGCAGGCTGATCAAGGTTTACAATGTCCAGCTGCTCATCAGTCGTTTAACCAGAACACCCCTTTGTATCATAAATGGAATGGTCCAAATTCAAAGAAAGGACAGTCCATTATATATATGTAGGGATAAGGGAGAAACAATCCTATGTTTGTGATGTTGCATACCTTGCCTCTTATTTATCCTTATAAATAATTATGTTTTTTTGTTTCAATGCGTGTTTTTGGTTGACAGTGCTCATTGAATGCTGCATTTCCGGTTCGACTTTTATATCTATTTTTGGTGGTGTCTGATTCTTAATCTCATTCATATTTGATGAGTTCTTTGTTTGTTGGATCTGAGCCCAAATCTCAGATTTTGGTCTGAATCTTAGACTCAAACATATTGATGATTATTAGTCTGATATCTACGCATAAATGTGACTTTGAAGTAGATTACCTCTCAAGCCGGTGCTAGTGGGGCGTGAGAGGTGTTGCTTCGTACATTACCTCTCCCGAACAGACTGAATAAAACCGAGTCTGCTACTTTATTCTCTTGGTTATGTTTG
This sequence comes from Cyrtodaria siliqua, assembly GCA_037043455.1. Lineage (NCBI taxonomy): Eukaryota > Metazoa > Mollusca > Bivalvia > Adapedonta > Hiatellidae > Cyrtodaria > Cyrtodaria siliqua. Next base: position 148,948 of record JAWPHD010004598.1, on the reverse strand, counting down.
TTGTTTCCAAGGGATCATCCTTATCAGTATTTATTACAACAAACACATCTACTATTTAACGTTGTTTTATTGCGACCAAGACTTTCCAATGACTTCATATAAGCACGTGCTTTTTTGTTGTTGTTTTTGTATCGAACTACAGTTATATTACAGGTTAAAAATTATATTTATATTTATCAAGTATGCATTGTTAAAGCTGATGCTGGGGAATATAAATAGTATTCCAGAACTGATCATTACACCCAAATGCTTCTTATTCCAAACGACGTCTGTTTCATGATGTCCGACATCTCTATTACATTTTCGTTTCTTATGGTCACCATTATCTTACAAAAAGTATTGTAGTTTCATTTCTGCTGAATTGTTCATTTAACACACAAACTGTTCAACAAGCCTGTACTCATTTGATTTATTTTGTCCAGTCATACCAAGTGTTGCTTTATTTTGCCCAATCATACCCATTGCCGCTTTATTTTGTCCAATCATACCAAATGTCACTTTATTTTGTCAAATCATACCGAGTGTTGTTTAATTTTGGCCAATAATACCGAGTGTTGCTTTATTTTGTCCAATCATATCGAGGGATGTTTATGTAGTCCAATCATTTCGAACGTTGCTTTATTTTGTCCAATCTCATCGACTGTTGTTGATTTTATCTAATCATACCGATTGTCACTTTATTTTGTCCAATCATACCGAGTGTCACTTTATTTTGTCCAATCATATCGAGAGTCACTTTATTTTGTCCAATCATACTGAGTGTCGCTTTATTTTATCCAATCATACCGAGTGTCGATTTTTTTTGTCCAATCATACCGAGTGTTGCTTTATTTTGTCCAATCATACCGAGTGTTGCTTTATTTTTTCCAGTCATACTGAGCGTGGTACTTATTTTGTCCACAATACTGATTGTGTTGATTTACATACTGTTTATTCGGTTGATAAGTTTCCATACACCATTGGCGTGAACTTAACTAAAAGGTTAACTGTATTGAAAAGTTCCAATTTGCGGGGCTATTTAGTGGTCTGATATTTTAATAAAATTCGACGTGGGCTGTGCGACTTGATTACGTATTATTTACGCATGCGCAAATTATAATTAAATATACCGTTGTCGTATTATGGCGTCGTATGTCGCCAAGGTCTTCTACGTACGCTACAGAATAATGGAACTGCCCTTTAAACGGTTGTTACGGAAATCGACGAGACAATTCCGATGCACACCGATCTGAACGGAAAAGACCGAACGGTGTTTCGGCGGCCTTCGTTTGAATAGTTATTGCATTTTTATATGAACATAAATATATCATGGTTTCATTACATTCCCACACTACAAGTAATGTAATAACAATATGTCGCAATGTTTTTCGATCGGTTAGTCAACATGCTGGAAATTGATCAGGTGCATTCTAATACTTTTTTCTACTTTTTTTTCAGGTTCGTGTTTATTATGGGAACATCTATGAACTACTCATTTCGAGGCATGTTCAAGCGTGGTAAATCTAGACCCATGATCCTAGGAAAGGTCATCAAAAGAAGCATATTGTTGTTTGCTTTTGGCATTGTGCTAAATACTAACTGGGGCCGTATGTATTCCATTTTAGCCATCTGCGTAGCTACTATCAGGCCATATAGGCCCTATACATCAATTTGACAAATGAAAAAATATATATGTTCAAAAATTCAATAAATACCAGTGATCAGTGATTTAAGGATCATTACGTCTCTGTAAAAAATGAAGCTGTAGTGGTTGTTGGTGGTGGTGGTTGGTGTGTGTGCAGGGGGTGGGATGGGTTAGACTGTTAAGGGTCAGTATTTGTTTCTTATTTTATTTTACAATGTCAACTTTTAATTCTCACATTTCTTCAAATACCACACAAGTGTTCTGTCCGATATATGAAAAAAACGCGCCATTCCATAGCTAAGTTTAAAAAAGAAAAGCCGGGGAGCATGATCGGGCCCTCTAGTTTGTCGGGCCTATATATGCATTTCAGATCAGCTACGTCCCTGTTTATAGTACACCAAAAGAGATCAAATGTGTTTTGGCTTTGGCATACGTTTTCCACTCGTACATGTTTGTTAGATCTCCTGTGTTATATTAACATAAGTTCTTATCAATGAGCAAGCAATGCTTAAAATAGTAAATATACTATGGTGATATCCCTGTTTGCCGGTGGTCGCTTATTACCGGGGTAGTTTGTAAAAATCCCGTTCTCTTCATGCAATGTCTGTTCATAAGGTCATTTGTATGCAAATGTGTTGACCTAGATTGCCGCTATGTGTCAACACAGGAAAAAAATCAAATTATTAAATATTTTTCATTTTAAAAGGAACAAATCAAATACCGCCAATTTTATTCAAATTTTTTTCTTCTCTTTTTTAGAATAAATAGCATGCCTGTCTCAAAATTGATCAAATTTGCTTTTTTTGGTATCGTCTGCTAGTTTTAAGCTTGGCCATCTTGCTTCATAATAAAGCAGGTCACATGTTCCCAAATATGACCAACATCCGGTGCTAACATGAAAACATGCGAGGTGATTTATACCTATACACCGGTATACCACCATCTTTGTGTTTTTTACCAGACTTAATGTGACCTATTTGCGGTGGTAATTTTACAATGAAAACACTTTACAATTTGAAATTTGTTGATGGATATTGAAAGATAATAGATTATTTTATCATCCTATCACACATAGTTTTAAAATGATATATTTTCGGTTTCAACTGGATGCATTTTATGAAAAGTACACAGGTATAAAGATGAGCGAGCATATATATAGGCGTAATGGATTTTTGTTCTTATTCTGCCTAAGTATATAAGAATAGTCTGAGATGCTCGCTTTTTACGTTTAAAACAGCTTAAGAAAGCCTTCTTTGCATCATTGAAGTACTTACGGTGGATATGCATTTATTTTCTTTTAAAGTTTTGTATACATTTATCTTTCTGCGACAAGCTGAATGCGAGATGCATGTGCATTTCACCGTGACTGTTGTAATCATATCATCACAAAAATAATGTTTATGTATTAACAAATGTTGTATTTTACTTACTGTCTGCAGCCGTGAATCTCAAATAGTACAGTTTAAGATATCTTAAGCATTTCCATACATTACCAATGTTATATTTTACTTGCTGTTTACAGCCGTGAATCTCGAACACCTTAGAATACCAGGTGTGCTACAACGGCTTAGTCTCAGCTACCTGGTTGTAGCTGTCATTGAAACGGGGTTTGCCAGAAGGCAGGATTCCGGTCAGGTAAGCATATTGTCAACTTTGTATGAACGTGTAGTATAAAAGCCTCACTGAAATTAGAAAAAACGGTCCAATAGAAACCACAGCAATCAAACGCAGGCCCACACTGCACCATAAACCGAAATATGAGTAGATATAAAATATCAATGACATTTATAGAAAGGGCAATACGTAACATTAAAGAGTGGTGAAGACAGGGTGAACCGACTTGGAACGGTCAGGAGGCAATAAGGCCTACAGGTTAGGTTAAATCGATTTTATGTGTTCTGCAGACAAGCTCGCTAGCTATTGTTTCGACGCCCAAATTGATAAAACGGTGTAGATGGGATGTACTTTTATTTACACCGTTTACATCCCATCAAACGGAAATCCCTAACAACAAAGTCCACATCCGGAGTAATTAGCAAACAATACACTTAAACGTTGTTGTAAAGATATATAAAAAGCATCATTAGAACAACCTCTGGATGTATCCAGAATTGTACTGAACAACCACAACAGCTGCAGACAAATGGAAAACCAATCTCGGGATACGACCAAAAAAACCTTAGGACGAAAAACCTTAGGACGAAGGTTCATGCGAAGGTTATTCTTTGAAACAATTCCAAACCATGTGTTCACGAAATTGCCCTAATCCTGATATAAACAAGTTCAACGGGTTAACCAGTATTGATGTTTTATTTGCGACGGTAAATCAGTCGTTTAACGGTCGCAAATGATGTTTAACGGCTCAGCTAACGCGTCGCCATTAAACACAATTTGCGACCGTTAAACGACTGATATACCGTAGCAAAATTAAAAAAAATGTCAATACAGTCAGCCTTATAATTATAACAAACCATATCTACACAAGCTTAGAGATACGACAATGATTGTCTACCGTAATACTAGATAACCTATAAGACAATCTGGCTAATATAGATAGAACAAACCATTACTACATAAAAGAATTGAATTGAATGTTGTTTAACGGCTCATCAACACAGTACAGGTTATTTAGAGCCGCCCCAGAGAGAGGGGAAGGATACATAGGAATCCGGGAACCTGCCCTACTCTTATTATCGAATAGATTCCTATGGTTCTTTAACGTGCTCGGTTGATAGACCGATACACGGGACCGCCCGGTTTACGTCCCCATCCGACGGACGAGGCTAAGGAAAAGTGTCTTGCCCAAGAACACATCGACGGAACTCAGTGGCACCACGGAGGATTGAACCCGGGGCCTCCGGTTACAAATCCGCCGCGCTACCGACTGCGCCACGCCAGCCCTGTAAACACACATTAACCTAGCTACTTTCTAGCTATATCCTTATTATCTTATATAAACTGCTTAGCATAGTTACTTTCTAGCCAGAGCAAACCTTCATTAGATTATATAAACGTTACTTTCTGACTAGAACACACCCTCATTATCTTAGAGGAACTGCTGTAGCCTAGTTACGTTCCAGCTAGAACAAACCATTAATACCTTAAATAAAGAAATTAGCAAATCTACTTTCTAGCTAGAACAAACCCACAGTATCTTATATAAACTGCTTAGCCTAGTTAACTTTAAGCTAAAACAAACCATCACAATAATGTTCAGTCCGCCTAAACTAGCCACGTTATAATCATTATAGTGGCCAATCTGCCTGGACTTATTAAGTTTTAACTAGAACGAACAATGGCTACATTATATCAATCTAGTGTGCATTATATCAATCTAGTGTGCATTATATCAATATAGTGTGTAATCGTTTATAAAGGTAAGTAATATAACAACAGAGTACAGGTAAATATTATCAATGGTTGCTAGTCAAACAAATATTGATGTGAACTGTGGGTAAAACCCCTTCATGCACTGGTTCAAAAGTTGAATAGCGGAAACGAAATAATATTATTGGTAAAGACCTGTGACGTCATACATACCATGACCAGACCCATGACCTTTCTGTACATTATCCACTTCTGCGGAATCTGTACAATAGTGCATAGAACGAAAGATTAGAACAATGATATGTATAAACACACGTTGACGGTGTTTATTTTGTGTTGCTTATCAAGAAATTCCGACAATTTCAAACACAAGAAATAAACTGGGATTCATTAAAGTAATACCCGATAATCATTCTTATCTTGTCCGTTTCGTAAATTGTGTTATGTGTATATCTCATTGTCATAATTTGTAGAAATTATGTATAAAATCATTAAACTGTGAATTATATTTGCTAATAAATGTGCCCCTTAGAGGTACAACAACTTCGAAATTTATTCACATTAAAGTGGATACATCAGGCTATTTTGAGAAAAGTCAACAAATTTAAAACAAAATCTAGTTCATGATAAAAATATCACATCTACCAAAATATGGTGTCAGCACTGCTTTGTTCATGTCTAAAATATGGACTCATCATATATTGTGAATGAAACCGGGTTTAATTAATAGATTAACTTTGTTGCGTAACTAAGATAGCAGTTATGTGTAAATATAAGTCGGACCCTAGTTCCCGTGAACTGGTAACAGTGATCCTAACGGATAGTGAATAAAACTAATAAACGTGAAAATTACGTGTTCCGAGTATTAACTTCCATACCCCATCCAACCCCTTCTCCAAGAAGAGAAAACGGGGTTGACTGGGGTATGAAATAAAACCTTAATTTCGGCTTAAAAAGTTTACATATTGTAAAAGTAAAAATGTAATGGGTAATTTTTAGTAGGTCATCGCATTGTTTTATGTAAAAAATGCTTTTAAACGAGTTTTATAGTCGACATATCCGTTATAAAATCCTGCTAATATAAGTTTTCTCACCGCTTAATGGAATTAAGGCAGGACCACGTAATGTTACATGTATCATATAAAACACATGGAGTTTTGTATGTTTCTACAATTTATGTTTCAATACTAATTATGGTACTTAATAGTCGTATATTTTGATGAATTATTTCAGGATAAACGTTGGTCTTGGGCCCGGGATATTGTGCTATACATACCAGAGTGGATTCTAAGTTTGAGTATTCTTGCTGCTTACCTTGCTCTAACATTTGCTTTACCAGTACCAGGCTGCCCAACGTGAGTACAGTTTGTTATTTTAACTAAATTCTTTATAAGTGAGAATAGAGACAAATGGTCTTGTAAATAACGCAAACAAAAAACAAGAAACGCAAACCTGCTTTACCATGTTTACCAGTAGTGACTGTTCAACGTAAGTAAAGTTTGTTATTTTAACAAAATTCTTTATAAGTGAGAATAGAGACAAATGTTCTTGTAAATAACCGAAACACAAACAAGATTACATGCTTTACCAGTACTAGCTGTCCAACGTAAGTAAACTTGTAAATAACCGAAACACAAACAAGATTACATGCTGTACCAGTACTAGCTGTCCAACTTAAGTAAAGTTAGTTATTTTAACTAAATTCTTTTTAACCGAGAATAGAGACAAATGTTCTTGTAAACAACCGAAACAAAAACAAGATTACCTGCTTTACCAGTACTAGCTGTCCAACGTAGGTAAAGTTAAATCAGCAAACTTTTTTTTAAAAGAAACTAACCCGCCAAACAATGGCAAAATTACACTACAAAACCGTTTATCAAAACTCTATTCAGGTGTTCAAATCATATTTTAGTCTACCCTAATTATTAATGGGTTCTTGACTGAATGTGCGTAAAATGAATTATTATTTGGTAACACTTAATTCAATGCTCCAATTTTGGGGTTTGGCCTGTGTCTATATTATAGAGTTTTGATTCTCAAAATATGTAAAAGTAAATACACCCGTCGAACAGGAAATGCACAAAGAAGTTTAAATCTTTAAGCGGACTTCGATTCATGTTATGTGTTTGATCATCACATTTCATATTATCACGTAAAGGGAGAATAACTCTCAAAATATGTAACAATTTAAACAGAAAATAAATTGTTTGCAAACTATTGGTCGAAACAAATATCTTATCACACAAATATTCTAAAATATATTTAGGAAGTTTGTTCAGTGTACACAAATATCACAGTAGCCAAAGCTTTATCCGATACACAATTAAAGTGTGAAACAAAAGTATCAAAACCCCGCCTTAGTTGTCAATATCTCGATATTTTCCAGTTATTGGTTCTTTTGTACAGGATGAAAGCAGCAATACTTCTTTGTACAGTTGAGTTGATACATATGTGTGCACTCTTCTCTGCTCTTGCATTGCACACAGTTTAAGAACAGTACTTGATTATAATATATATTAGTACATGTTATGTTCCCCTTTGATTGTGCGATGACCGGAAATATTGTGGACCCTATGATGACGTCTACCTAAACCCTCAAAGAACGGTAGCGTTTGAAGTTTGTTTTAAATCTTTTCTTGTCGTATCCTTCACGGTATGTTTTCTGCCAAGTCAATGAGTATTTGCTTTTTGACTTTCTAGGCATTTGTTTTATATATGATATATACATGATCATTTATGTGTTATATTGCCTATTGATGCTGCTTTGTTTATTGGACTCCGTGGTGCCACTGAGTTCCGTCGGTGTGTTCTTGGGCAAGACACTTTTCCTTAGCTTCGTCCGTCGGATGGGGACGTAAACCGGGCGGTCCCGTGTATCGGTCTATCAACCGAGCACGTTAAAGAACCATAGGAATCTATTCGATAATAAGAGTAGGGCAGGTTCCCGGATTCCTATGTATCCTTCCCCTCTCTCTGTGGCGGCCCTAAATAACCTGTACTGTGTTGATAAGCCGTTAAACAACATTCAGTTCAGTTTTGTTTATTGGAAAACATAACCTGGCGGGGATTTCTTTATTTAAACTGCCCCGCTTTATTCGGATGACAGTAGGGTAAGAATGAAGTTTGATGCACCCTGGAACCTGGTTTAAACACCCATCTGCATTGCATTTTAATCATCTTTGTAGTTGTTTGTTCCTGTGCGTGTTTGTGACTGACTATGGTCCCTGAATGCTATATTTCCTGTTCGACTTTTATATCTAACTTTTCCAGTGGTTACATAGGTCCAGGTGGTCTCCATGACGGTAAATTACACGAGAACTGTACAGGTGGTGCGGCCGGATATATTGACAGGATTTTGTTGGGTGACAAACACATATATGGAAATCCCACACCCAAAGTGAGTCAGTGGTATTATTTTGTCGCACTGTTAGGTTCTGAATAAGCACAAATATACATACCGTAGAAATTGATGTTGATTATTTTTAAGACAACATTGAAGCGTTTTAAGTATAGTTTAATCAGTACGTGGTGGTTTTTAAATTCATTCTTATCAAATGAAAATGAAAATTAAAAAAATGAGAAACATGGTCATATAGAAACCACAGCAATCAAACGCAATGCTACCGTAGGCCTCTCATTGCACCATATACCGAAATATGAGCATATTTAAATTGTCAGTGAAAAGGGCAATACGTATCGTAACACACTGGTAAACCGGCGACCGAAAGATCAGCTGGCTACCGAAAGATCAGCTCAAAGCAAAAAGGTACCCATCAACACTGGGGTAAGTATTTCTACTCGTTGGATACGTTATTCTCAACATATTTACAAAAGAAATGGTTCTCCGTGTTGCTGAATGAACGATACACGAATGTGTGTAAATATCTTTGCATTATGTCAAATATTTTGTGAGATATGGTGAGTTAAACGTGAATGTTTCCCAAAAAGATGTCAATTCTGAAGTTTATACCCTAAATACTCATAAAATATTCAATACTGAGGTAAAACAGGTATACGATTAAAACAATTTATATTTAATGTAAAACGTGTATAATTCTTACTGCAAAAATCCACGTATTAAAAAAGTTATAACTATTTAAACTACACCGGTCGGTAAAAAAATGCGCCCGAATGGCACAGCTCCGAAAATTATTGGCGCCCCGAAAGATCAGCACTGAAATCAACTTGAGAAAATCGCATTTTTGTGACCAGGGTGTTTATAAGTATTTCATGAAATCACAAGAAATACTGGTTGCATTTAAATACATTGCATCAGACAATTTACTGAAATTGATAAAACCTATTTCTTTGATCAAATAGTATTTATGCTAAAAACGACACGAATAAAAAAAGTTCACGGTTATCGTCTCACGCGTTTGGGCAATGAGCAATTTTATAAGGAATCTTGAGACCAGTCGTAAACCAGTGAAATTACTTTAAAAATATTATTCAATTATCGCCTTCTAATTAGACCAAGAACGAAGTTCGAGGTCGATATGAATTTTTTTCTGTTTGCTAAATCTGCGTATTGACCGATATATCAAATAGGCAATAATTCTTTTATTATTAAAATTATATTATTTCGTACTATAATATCCAACATATTTTATAGTTAATAAGCGCGGGAAACGTCTTAATTATACTGGTAAATGCAACCAGTATTTCTTGTGATTTCATGAAATACTAATAAACGCCCGTCTGGTCACAAAAATGCGATTTTCTCAAGTTGATTTCAGTGCTGATCTTTCGGGGCGCCAATACTTTTCGGAGCTGTGCCATTCGGGCGCATTTTCTTACCGACCGGTGTAGTTTAAATAGTCATATCTTTTTTAATACGTGGATTCTTGCAGTAAAAATTATACACGTTTTACATTAAATATAAATTGTTTTAATCGTATACATGTTTTACCTCAGTATTGAATATTTTATGAGTATTTAGGGTATAAACTTCAGAATTGACATCTTTTTGGGAAACATTCACGTTTAACTCGCCATATCTCACAAAATATTTGACATAATGCAAAGAAATTTACACACATTCGTGTATCGTTCATTCAGCAACACGGACAACCATTTCTTTTGTAAATATGTTGCGAACAACGTATCCAACGAGTAGAAATACTTACCCCAGTGTTGATGGATACCTTTTTGCTTTGAGCTGATCTTTCGGTAGCCAGCTGATCTTTCGGTCGCCGGTTTACCAGTGTGGTAAAGAGTGGCGAAGACAGGGTTACCGACTTGAAACGGTCAGTAGGGGAAGACACTAGGATCAGTTTCAGGAGTCATACATGTCGATACCTGTGTGGTCACCATACACATCGTTAACGACCCTGCAACGGAGACGCACTGTGTTCTCCAAAGTATTGATAACGTCTCTGTGGCCGAGGGGTTAACGACCTTGCGTTGTAAACCTTCTTGTCTCTCACCGTTGTGGGCTCGAATCCCACTGGGAGCTCGACTTGTAAATGAGAGAGTGCCGTTTTTACGGATAGCGGGAGGTGTACAGTACTGGTTCTACCCAGGAAATGTGGGTGGTCTGCCTCCACCACAAACAAAAAATCAACCGTAATATATAACCTTACATTTTTTGAAAATGACGTAAAACACCATACTAACCAACGAAAGTATTGATTTCAGATTGACAAATGTTTGCACACTCTTTAAAAAGCGCCTATCGAAGCTTACTAACGTTAACGATCCCATTTGTACTGAACGAAAAAAAATTCATTTGCATGCTTTGACATTGACACCTGTTTCCGCACAGCTCCAACTGCATTAATTCCAGTTACAGAATACATTTTACTATTGAAGACCATTTGAATAATGGATGACATATACTAAAACCGATTCAATGTATTTTAAGTATTGTATTCAACATTCATTTCAAATGGAAACGTACTTTTGCCTTTTTTGATTAATGTCACTTTAATTGATAAAAATGAGAAAAATTGTCATATAGAAAGCATAGCACTCAATGCAACGGTACCACTGTAAGAACGAGCAATTAAAAAATACAATGAAAAAGACAATACAAAGAATACATGGTTACCAGTTTTTGTTGTTTTGAAGTTGTTATAATTATAATTTAATTCAATTTAAAGTAGATCGTTATGTAATATACCTATACACTGTGTCCAATTAGTAGGCTATACCAGCAAACATATAAAGACAATGCTTTTTTAAAATATATAAAACAGAAAATCTACCAGACGGTTGCCCCATATGACCCAGAGGGAATTCTCGGAACCTTATCCTCAATATTTCTGTGTTTTCTGGGACTGCAGGTAATATTTATAAAATATAATCAATATTTTCACTTTTTAAAACTGTACATTTGACAAGACTTAGATTTTGAATTTTGTTGATTACATAATTATGTAATGCGACGTATCTACCAAGTGTATGAAATGTGTTATAAAACAAAAGCGCATATTTTGTATTAATGTTTCTATTTTGGGTACTTTTTAGACAACATCTCCCACGATTAGTACCTTACTATGTATATATATGTTTGATAATAACATTCTGAGAAAACAACATGATCAGATAAAGCTGTTAATATTTTACTGTGATGTGGTTTAGCTGTATGAATGGACTACTGAACCTACTGCTGTGGCTGTTTGTGAGTGAGATTACACGGCTGTAGCAATAGTTCAGAATAAATTGCTCAATATTCCAACATTGTAAAGTCATATGTATATTATTATTTGTATTGCATAGTCTCTTGTAATTTAAAAAAGAATGGCGCAGTTATATTGTATGCTTGGATGTATTGTAAATAATATTGAACTGTGATGAGACTTAAATATTCCATTAAACTACTCCAACAATCGGACGTTATGTGACAGCAATTGTTTGATAGGCTTTTGAACTAAAAAATGAAGTCAATGACAAAACGAGACGGTTTTCCGATTTAGAATTAAAACACGGAATGAACATTGGAATCAGTACTGTTTTGATTCAGATCAGAGCAGTATTCGAGAAGAAACATGAAAAAACACTCATTAAAACTATGTTTCGTTATTTTAGAACTTAGCCGAAACATTATTTCCCTCGTCATAGGTTCATAAGGTGCTATGCCCCACTCAGTGAAAGTTATGCTTTATAACATATATACAGTCAGTCGAAGTTTAGTCCGAACTTGACTCTTGAGCAAGGACAATGATTAGTTTTCTCAATCCTGTATATTTGGTCATATATACATGACCATTTATGTGTTATACTACACTGCCTATTAATAATGCATTGTGTGTTAGAGAATATAACCTGGCGGGGATATCTTTATTTATAGTCTCCCGTTTTATTGGGTTGATAGTAGGGTAAGAGTGAGGTTTGGTGCACCCTAGAGCCTGTTTTAAACTCGCAGCAGCCTTTTTTTGCCACTGACCGTACCAAAGCGGTATCCCTATTGGCAACCCTTTTATGTTTGTGATGTCATTTCTTACCATTTAATCATTTTTAAAAAAAATAATATGTGCGTACTTTTGGTTGACTGTGGTCCTTCAATGCTACATTTCCTGTTCGACTATATATCTACTTTTATTCTGGTTGGCATACGGTTATATAATAAAATAATTGCTTAATTGTTCACAGGCTGGCCGCATCTTCATCACCTTCAAGGAACACAGGAGTCGAATCGTTCGACTACTTATCTGGGCTGTGATCACGGTTAGTTTTTTTCTGTTTGTTGATTAGATGGAATTATAAACACCATAAAAAGTTATTTTTGCAATATTAAAATATAATCAAATAGTAGATTATAGTAGTAAATAATTAAAAAAAGCAATAGATTTGAAATTAAGAATTGAAATATATCCAGCGGGTTTATATTTTCCCAGATCAATACCGCTTGAAATATACACATTGTGTCGAGAGATTGAACAACATACACATTCTCACAACTTACTTTGTATGCCCGCCCATCTCTCAACAACAAACGTGAAAAATATACAGCTTCAACCGATTTAAATTTGTAGTTCGAACGTAGCGTCGCTTAAAATTTCATTGCATTGTTGTTTAGCATCTGACGTTTTATGATGACGTCTTAATTAACGGTTAAAATGTGTTTTCTGGCGTTGAACTGACGTATTAATGGTTAACGTACCTGACGTCAGAGGTTTGAATACACATTGTAAAACGTCAACAATAACCAATCAACATTGGGTATTTTAATAAACCATGTTAGATTGTTATTTAAAAAACAAAAACAAAAACATTTGCTTCTTGTGAGAGGATTTTTCTCATTTTCTTAAATTGTTCACACCTTCACACGTTACATCGTCACGCATTGTTCGGTAATTTGGAACACGATTTCATTCCAGGGTGCCATCGGCGCTGGCCTGTGCCAATGTTCACAAAACGATGGCATTATACCTTTAAACAAAAATCTGTGGTATGTATTATTGAAATCTGTGGTATGTATTATTGCAGTTATTGAAATCTGTGGTATGTAGTATTGAAATATGTGGTATGTAGTAGTGAAATCTGTGGTATGTATTATTGGAATCTATGGTATGTAGTATTGAAATCTGTGGTAAATAGTATTGAAATCTGTGGTATATATTATTGAAATATAACAAGTATTTAGTAGTATTTAAGTCGAACTTGTGCAATGAAATAGTTAAAGGGATGTAAGCACATTCTAAAATCTAAAATATATGTTGTATACATGCACGTTTAATTTGTTCCCGTACGACCCTATAATATTGAACAATAGTTATTCAATCCCTCTGAAATGATACTATCTTATATGTATATCAGATAAACGGCAAACCATTGTATGAAAATACCATTCAGACAACTATTTCGTTTTGCTTTATTACAACCTTTACCATAACGATTATGGAAAGCCAATTGTCCAATAATTACATTAACCCTGAAAAACTAGGATTAACGATCGATAAACTAGGTTTTTTTCGAACGTAAAACTAGTTTATCGATCGTAAAAGCATGTTAACATATACTTTCGAGCGAAAACATAGGATAACGTCCGTAAACCATAGTTCACGCTCTTAAACGTAGGTTCACGCTCGTAAACCCAAGTTCACGGTCGTAAACATAGGTTCACGTTCGTAAACTATGGCTCACTCTCGTGAATACCGGTTTACGTTCGTGAACCCCGGTTCACGCTCGTAAACATAGGATAACGACCGAAATTCATAATTCAATCGAGAAACCTAGTTTATCGAACGTAAACCATGGTTTACGGTCGATATACTAGGAGTATCAAATCAACTGTGAATTTCGGGCGTGAACATGGGTTCACGACCGTGAACCTATGTTTACGACCGTGAACCTATATTTACGACCGTGAACCATAGTTTATGACCGTGAACCTATGTTTACGAGCGTGAATCATAGTTTACGGACGTAAACCTATGTTTACAACCGTGAACTATAGTTTATGCTCGTAAACTATGGTTCACGCTCGTAAACATAGGTTCACGCCCGTAAACATAGGTTCATGTTCGTAAAACCGGGTTTATCGACTTGTAACTTTGCTTTTGGACCGGTATCTGTGATTTACGAGCATAGCCAATCACGACCGTGAACCATAGTTAACGAACGTGAACTATAGTTTACGAGCGTGAACCTAGGTTTACGAGCGTGAACCATAGTTTACGGACGTGAACCTATGTTTACGAGCGTGAACCATAGTTTACGAACGTGGACCTAGGTTTACGTTCGATAAACTAGATTTGTAACTGAACTCTGTGTTATGTATTATTGAAATCTGTGGTATGTAGTATTGAAATATGTGGCATGTTTTATTGAAATCTGTGGTATGTAATATTCAAATTTGTGGTATGTAGTATTGAAGTCTGTGGTATGTAGCATTCAAATTTATGGTATGTAGTATTGAAATCTGTGGTATGAAATCCTTGGTATGTACTATTGAAATATGTGGCATGTTTTATTGAAATCTGTGGTATGTAATATTTAAATGTGTGGTATGTAGTTTTGAAATCTGTGGTATGTAATATTCAAATTTGTGGTATGTAGTATTCAAATCTGTGGTATGAAATCTGTGGTATGTAATATTGAAATCTGTGGTATGTATTGAAATCTGTGGTATGTAGTATTGAAATGTGTGGTATGTACTATTGAAATGTGTGGTATGTAGTATTGAAATCTGTGGTATGTACTATTGAAATCTATGTTATGTACTATTGAAATATGTGGTATGAAGTATTGAAATATGTAGTATGTATGTACTATTGAAATCTGTGGTATGTATTGAAATGTATTGAAATCTGTGGTATGTATTACTGAAATCTGTGGTATGTAGTATTGAAATCTGTGGTATGTAATATTGAAATCTGTGGTATGTATTACTGAAATCTGCGGTATGTAGTATTGAAATCTGTGGTATGTAATATTGAAATCTGTGGTATGTATTACTGAAATCTGTGGTATGTAGTATTGAAACCTGTGGTATGCAGTACTGAATGATCAATAGCTAGACAAAGCACGTTAAATTCAGTATAACAATAACGTATACAATGTGTGCATTATGTCATACACATTATTGTATCATGTATGCATACATGTTTAGGTTTTACATCATTTCATTGTTGAATGATACGATTATGAGCGGTTTCTCTGTTGACCTTTTACTTTAACAATAAAACTATAACATATATACATATGTACGATTTATGCATACATTTGCGCTACAGCCTTTCTTCAAAAACAGTATTTGGGTTTGAGGGCCTTAAAGATTGACTAGTTTTAAATGAGTTCTCCCGTTAAATAAAGTCTTTATTATTATTATTATTAGTAGTATTTTAGTTATATGCGTCTAAATACGTATAGTATATACTTTAAACAAACAACACAAAAACATATTCAAGTCGCTTCAAAAATAAAATATGTTGATTGAAAAATTAGGTCACGTCAGGGAAAGACTGTTTACAATCGTCAGCTGCACGAACATATTCAGATTAAAAATACGGTACTGTTCAATAATAATATTTGGTACTTAAGAAATACTTAACTTTACAAAACAACCTCAAAAACGAATACGCATATATGATTTTATAAAACTATCTAGCTTTAGCACGTGACCAATCCAGTTTTTAAAAGCGTATACAAATGAACTATTGGTGAACAAATAAGCTACGAACAAAAATTCGTCCAGAAATAGGTAGGCCGCATGTTTTGACATTCCCTCGATTTTTGTCTGCTAAAAACACTAAAAAATGAACTCTAAACTAAAAAATACTCTGAAAACCATTGGTCCGGACCCCCACATGAACAGGTCAAAACAAAGTTGCACATGTCCTCTTCATGAATATATCAGATTTATTACAATCAAGGGTCGCGCAAAAGTGCGCAAGTGGGTTAAAGGACCCCAAGGGTGGGCTTAATTTTTTATTAATCTTTATTTATTTTTATTTTTGTTACTTTTTATTCTTTTTTAAAAAATATTTTGATGAAAACAATGTATCTTTCTAATGAAATAAATCATAGTTTGATTTTTTGAAAATTTGAAAACATGCGGCCTACCTACCAGAAAATGGCACTATTACTACAAATTATGCTTTTAATCGTTCTTAATTTATTTAACTGATAACAAATACTGTTTAGTCAAAAAGGTTTACTACTATATATGTACTAATACCACGCCGTCATGTATTATTTTCCACTAGGTCTGTGTCGTTCATTTTGGTGACGGCAAGTTTTGGTTACATTCTCCTCTGCGTTCTGTATATCTTTGTTGATATCCTTAACTGGTGGAATGGAACTCCATTTATATATCCAGGTTAGTACTGTCTATATAGGCACATAACTGTCGAATTGTAATTGGAGAAAAAGAAAAGTTGTCATAAATATATGTGTGATCCCACTCATATGAGCTATAATTGTATGTATGTATATGTGCCTCCGGACGAGTGTGTTAAGTTGTAGAGATACAGTATATCAGCGTCTGTTGCAGCCATCCTTTTTAGGAAGTGAATGCATACGTTTGATTTCTGTGTCTCTCATCGTAGCTAGGCGCAATGCCGTAGTTCGTCCGAAGGTTGTCTGTCCTTGGTTGTTCGCAAATATTTCTCCATATATAATATATTGAATTGAATGTTGTTTAACGGCTCATCAACACAGTATATATTATTTAGAGCCACCCCAGAGAGAGGGGAAGGATACATAGGAATCCGGGAACCTGCCCTACTCTTATTATCGAATAGATTCCTATGGTTCTTTTACGTGCTCGGAGGAAAGACCGATACACGGGACCGCCCGGTTTACGTCCCCATCCGATGAACGAGGCTAAGGGAAAGTGTCTTACGTTAGACGGAACTCAGTGGCACCACGGAGGATTGAACCCGGGGCCTCCGCTTACAAATTCGCCGAGCTACCGACTGCGCCACGCCAGCCCTCTATATTATATATATATATGATTTTCTTAACTTTAAATCTGTTTTATGGTTGGATACTCATTTTAACTCGTAGCTTTGTTCGTTAGTAGTGTTTCATACGCCAGAACTACCCATAAAATGTCAGTTACACCAAATATTTTACTTTTATTTTGTACACTTTTAAGGTTTTCTTTCTTTCCTTTTCTTTTTCGAAAGTTATGACGCCTAATTAAAATATAGAACATGGTAACTGCCTTAAAGCGACTCCAAACCTTCAAAATCAGAATTTGATTATAACATATTTTTTTTATTTATTTTTTATAAACAAGTCTTAGCTATTATTAACACAATATACACTGAACAAAATTCCTAATTATTCACCTTTGCAGCTGAACTAAATTTCTTGTTTTAAATATATTTTAGAATAGTTGTTTGATAAGTATTTTGTCTTGAATAGTTTGTAAAACAAAACGATATTTTTGTTTAAATTGTTACAACTTTTGAGAGTTACCCTGCCTTTATATGAAAACATGCAATGTGTTGCTAAAACACATATCATGAATCGAAGTGCGATTAAAGTTATAAACTTCTTAAAATTGGTAGGACATTATATAAAAAAAAAAATACCATAAAGGTTTCAACCATTTATTGCAGATGTTACATCTATATTAACATGAAACATGGATAATCCTGAGTTACATCTCTTTTAACTGAATATCGTTTAAAATTCAATAACTGTAATTCCTCGTTAACATTTAATATTTCGAGAAGATATTTTGCAAACGCATTTGTAGTGGTAATTCTGGTAAAACATGACGTCAAAACAATTTTAGTTGCCATATTTTAGAACAAGGAACTTCGAAAGCTGCTCTAATTCAAAGTACACAACACAATTCTATGTATCCAGTTGTACTGGTGGAGTAATTTATTTCTAAGAAAACACATCGACTTAAAGGCTTTAAAATGTGTTCATGCAATCAAAGCAGACGATTTAAACTAGTTATTTTGCTGTTCAACAGTATCTCTAGTCAAACGTGAAATACACAAAACAAAGAGAATATTTTTACATATTCTTAGGTTGGTACTTTGGGGAATTTGACTAGTATACATTCTGTATCAACGTTTCCTTTCAGGCATGAATCCTCTTGTCATATACCTGTGTCACGACATCTTTTACCGATTCTTTCCTGTAAACTGGGCAGTTGATGCTGTTCATTGGAAGCTTTTACTGAAAGCCGTCTGGGATGTGGCAATCTGGGTCACACTGGCGTTCGTGCTATATTGCAAAAAAGTGTTTATTGCACTGTAGATCTACCGAAAACACCTTTCCTATGCAATGAGCATTTCTAGACGTTGGCGATGTGTTGGTCACAGTGTGAGAAAAGCGTATGCTTAATAAAACCGTTTTACGATGTTTAGTCCAATTTGACCCTCCCAGGGCACAATAGAATCTTATAAACACTTACAGGGCCTGAACACTTTAAGGTACGGCCCCGTAAAATTGCCATCAACTGCGTGATCTTCTTATGTTATGAAATTATAAGCTTGTTTCACTCATTTTTGCGAAGATCATCAAATTCAGGGCAATTTTTGCCAGCTTGTTGTACATGACTTGCATATTGACACATACTTATTAATAGTTCTTCGGATATTTCAAACAAATTTGTTTTTGCATATTACTAATTGTTGATTATATCATGTATATCGCACCAATAATGTGTATAATGTGATTATCGGAATTACCTTAATAATTTCATGTATAATTGTTGTGTTTCAAATTAACGGAGTTTCATGATAAGCCAAACAAAATAAATACCGTCAACATTTCATTAATCTAGCGTTTCGTACTATGTATTAACCTGTTCTCGCAGAGTACCGATTCCCCAGGAGTGTATTTGGTACTACATTATTCATTATTATATGATATATCTAAAATTACGTAAATTAAAAACTTTTATACTTGATAGACTTGTTTATGTACGGTGGCCCGTTTAGGACACACATTTTTTATTTTTTATCTCGAGCGCTCGACTTACTTATCTCGAGTGCTCGACTTACTATCTTGAGCGCTCGGCTTACTATTGGGACGGTGGTGTTTGATGTGTGTCTATGATCTTTCTTGTCGTGCTCTTAATGGTTTATTCTCTTGTTGCTCTGGCTTCTGCCAAGTCATTGAGTACCTTCATTGTGGCTTTCTAGGCTATTGTTTTTTTGTATTATATTTACACGAGCATATTTATGTTTTACTTATATTGCCTATTGATGTTGCCTTGTTGGTTAGAGATTAGATCATGACGGGGATTTCTTTATTTACAATGTCCTGTTTTAATGGGATGGCAGTAGGGTAAGTGTGAGGTTTGGTGCACCCTAGAACCGGTTTAAACCCCAAGTGGCCTACTTTGGCACTGACCGTTCCAAGGCGGTAGCCTTTTGTCAACCCTTATGTGTTTGTGATGTCGTTTGCTTTTATTGTTACTTTTACCTTCTTGTTTGTCTGTTTGCATGTTTGTTTCTGTGTTTTGTGGTTGACTGTCCTCCTTGAATGTTACTTTCCCTGTCCGATCTTTTTATATTTCTTTTTACTATCTCGAGCACTCAACTTACTATCTATTGCGCTCGACTTATTTATCTCGAGTGCTTGACTTAGTATCTCGAGCACTCAAGATTGTTAAGTCGAGCGCTCGAGATAGTCAGTCGAGTGCTCAAGATAGTAAGTCGAGCGCTCGAGATAGTGAGTCGAGTGCTCGAGATAGTAAGTCAAGCACTCGAGATAAATCAGTCGGAGCGCTCTAGATAGTAAGTCGAGCGCTCGAGATACTAAGTCGAGCGCTCGAGATACTAAGTCGAGCGCTCGGGATAAAAATAAAAATTGTGCGTCTTAAACGGGCCACTGTAAGATAACTATTCCCCTGCACATTCTATAGGTAGATACGCTTAACACGTCCCATTTTCCTATGAAAGGTCATTAATCCAGAAATTATTGCGACAAGTATTTGGCACACAGTTAGCCATGCGTTTATAAAGATTTACGGATATTGAAGAGTGAATGTTACATCCTATTAGTGAAGGGAAACTATTGTGAATTGACGTGTTGCACGTTCATCAACACTTAGTAGGGGCGCAGGGTGAGGCTCGAATCCGTTTTTTGTTGGATTTTAATTTTGTGCGGCCCCAAATCGTGAAAAAAATAAAATAAATAGAGTTAGTTTAAAGGGTATGTAGCGACACAGCCATCCCATCTTTATTATTGAGAGTTCTGAAGATCTCAAAAAAGGGTGAAAACAATATCAAAATCGGATGATAAACGAAAAAAATATGACCATTCTAAATCTGATGCAGAAGCCGCCATTTGAAGGGCTATGCCATCATAGTTCTCCTTCAACTCGAATATGACATGGATACAAATACTGCAGTTTCGATGAGATTACACACCAGTGGACATCGTCCTGGAAACAGATTCATGTAAACGCAGTACATTAAAAGTATTTTAAAGTTGAAATTGAAATTTTCAAATTGTGCCTATATTCTTAAACAAATGTCTCATGGTGGACTAGCTTGTATGCTGTTTAACCGTGGGATGAATATGCGTTATTAAAATCATATATCTTTACCTAAAATGTATATTGCCTCGTGGTGGATTAGCTAGATGTTGTCTTACCACAGACAAACATGGGTACTTTCGATATTGATCAAATTTTAAAGCTCATCTTTTTTATTCATCTTAGAAATCATTGTATAGTGTTCTTTTTATATATTTAAACTTTCTAGACCTGTTTAATGCCATATATAACATTGTTTCAAAAGTGTGTGTACATATTGTACATATTTTAAATATATTTGCTATTGTTTGAGAACCATTCTATATCAAACTCACTTCAAGTTAAATATGTTATCCTTGATAAATAAAGATATTATTATTATTATTTAGTTTTGGTTAAACCGATGTCAGAATAATAAACTTATATATTTAAAATTCATCTTAAATGTTAAGCAGAAAACGAGTTATTTATGGTTCTTTGAACTAAAGCTCAAGCTCACTGGCAACCAAGGAATTCCACACGAGGTAGCCCCTATATGGAGGTACACAGTGTATATGATCTACGCATTGTGAGATGATTCTGTAATTGGTCTGCGAGAAGTAAACGTTCTTAAACGTATCACACCACAATTAATTTTCCATAGGGTCCCATTGTAATGATTTTGTTTGTGGCATAAATGTCAACACCTATCACAATTCACATGATGTCCAAACATATTGAGAAAATACAGTTAACACTTCACAAAATTATTTTAGGTGTTAATGTAATCGGACCGGACAATTTACACATACATATTTCAGTTAGGCACTCAGCGGGTTTAAACTCGGGACCCCTTGCATGTAAAGCCGACGCTCTACCGATATCGTCATAAAAGCTAGCCCTGCGGCGAGACAGTAGTAACGTCCCCCACCTTATATTTGTACTAGTTACGTTAACATTAGAAACAAATACATTCCTAAATATGACATAACTAGACCAAGCATGTTTAAATGTGTGGATGTGTTTCAGTCATTAAACACAAATTAATTTCCGAAGCACTTGCGTTAAGGCTCTCGATATCCAATTACCAAAAAGTAATTATGTTATTTTGTTTGTTTAAATACGCATGAAGCAAAGAAAAACCTAATGAGTATTTTATTGTATATGTTATGTTAAAATCTGTCACGTATGTGTATGTTATAATTGTCATATATTTGTAATGATGAACAACTGTCATATATAGTGTGTCAGTAAAAGCATATCTATCTAAAATGAAACAAAATTAGCTAGAAATCTAATATCAACACGACATCTCTACCTAAATGTTGTAGATTAAGCCCCTAGTAAGAATCAAAGTATGCAATGAAAAGTCCCGAAAAAAGTAGAGAAACTATTGTGTGTGTCTACCTCCTTCATCTGTAGGGTATGAGTACTCAAGGGCGAATAATTTTGTTCTGAGTCCTGAAGTACCGGCCATTCCAGAATATAAATATATACGCCAAGTGTCTTTGGACCATTTTGAAAATGCAATGGACAAAGTAAAAATCCGTGTTGACACTTGAAAAGGAGGATACTGTTTTGAAATATTTATTCCTTATTCCATGTCCTTCCTTGCTTTATTCATCCTAGATAACCGGATACATTAATCATGTTAAGTACGTTATGAACATTTAACATATACTCAGCAAAAATAAAAAGTATCGACTTTGATTTCCTGCAAAATCTGAGACGGTAAGAAAGAACTAACAATTGTAGCATGATAACATCTTTGTTTGATGTTCACACAAAATTTCATCGAAATATACCGAATGCTAAACAAATAAATCAAACTTTAAAAACATAGGTGAGAAAACGAAATTAACAAAACATAACAAATGTAAAGATTAGCGACAATAGCACAGATTTAGCAGTCAGAGCCTATTCAAATACACAGAAAAATGTTCAAAACCTCGCAAATATCTCATATGTCCACCGTTACACCGAATACACTCAAAAATGTGACGTCGCATGCTTCTGCCGTAACGACTGACAAAGCATCGAGCATATTTGGGACGTCGTGTACAACAGGATGACCCTATCCAAATTGTTCAGGATCTTGCAGCAGCACTTGTCCGCGAATGCAACGCATTAGCTCCAGAATTCGCCAGTCGTTACGTCAGAAGCATGCGACGTCGCATTATTGCGTGTATTCGGTGTAACGGTGGACACACGAGATATTAGCGAGGTTTTGAATATTTTCCTGCATATTTGAATGGAATAAGACTGCTGAATCTGTGCTGTTGCCGTTACCTTTACATTAATTTTGTTAAGTTTTGTTAATTTCGTTTTCAAACCTTTTTTTTTAAACTGTGATTTATTTTTTTATTATTCGGTATATTTCGATGAAATTTTGTGTGAACATCAAACAAATATGTTATTAAAAGAAAATCATGCTACAGTTTTCTTTTCTTTTCTTTTCTTATTGTCTCAGATTTTGCAGGAAAACAAAGTGGTTTATTTTTATTTTTGCTGAGTATATAAATGTTGATCACAGTTAAGAATCTTGTCTTATGAACTTAATTACAAACAAATACCGTAATTTCCTTAACTGCATACATTAAAGCACCAATGTTGCTTTGGTTAGGATTGATGTGGTATATGTTAAGTTTGATAAATAAAAATATGGAAAAACATAATATATTGTTAATGGTATGTCGTGGTACCTCTTTATAACATATACTAGTAGCCCCGTTCAGAATGTGTACGAGTGTGATTCTTAAATACTTGCGGACCTGAAGCTGAAGACTGGACCCCTCATCAGTCGCCATGGATCCTCCTGAGACTTAATCAAATAATATATGCCGTGGTTATAGGACATTCAAGCAGGGCATTATGCACCAACAAGGGTCGTTATGTAAGAAAATCAAGACGAAGTGTCCTGTTATCGGTTAGTATTGACCGTGTGTCCTGTTATCGGTAAGTATTGACCGTGTGACCGGTTATCGGTTAGTATTGACCGTGTGTCCTGTTATCGGTTAGTATTGTGAATTCCCAATAACTGTTTTATCGCATGTCATTTGCGTTCTTCTTTTCCTTTAGAGCTTCGTTCGACAAATATTCATGTACTTTGAAAGATAATGTCTCAATAAATACTGAAAATTTGATCCCTCGGATGCAACAAACACAAACAAGAGAGAAAAGTAGCAGACTCGGTTTTATTGAGTTTTATTTATAAATATGAAACAAGTTAAACAAGCAGACCGTTTTGATTAAGGAAAATTCGCGCTTTACATGCACTGTTCAATTAGAGCATGACAATTGTTTAGTTGCCAGAAAATGTCACACACATGCGATGAGCCCTATAAAGTATATATTAAACATTATTCTGGTCAAAACCCATATCTACACTGACCCTAGGGTTGAGCGAGGTTTTATAACTACACGATATATTTCAGCGAAAATCTGCAAAATAAACGCTTCAAATTGCAACATAATTAGTCCTTTAAAAGCGTTCTTTGACTCCCCTCACAGTCATATTTTTCTTGACTCACCTCATAGTAAGGGGTGGAGCACACCATGTTCGTAGCTGACTGATATTGCAACACGGCGTTGGTGTTTTTTTCATGTTGGAATGGGAATTAGTATGAACCGCAACGACAGCATATGCATAACTGTAATTTGAAGATGTTAATCAATCCACTTGAGTTTATATTCTACAAACAAAATAAGAATATATGTTGAAAAGGGGATCCTTTGGAATCAAAGAACGCACCTAAGTAGTAGACATAGGCTCGTTTTTTTAATGAGTCCTGTTCATGAAAGATAATGATAAAAAATAGTTTATTTTTTAATTTCGATAAAATGTACCCAGTATAATAGTAAGGTAACCCTCTACGTTTTTACCGACGAGTTATTCTACTTGCTCCGGCGTCATGCAGCGTCTCCGTCGGCGTTGGTTAACCTTTTTTATTGGTAAGCTCGTATCTCAAAAACTGCTTGACATAATGCAGTGAAATTTCATACATGTATTTAGGATTAATAGATCACATGTCACGCACAAGCTACATAACTCTGCAACCTACATGTATTTTGACAAAAAAATGGCCCTTTTTATACTTAGTCAAATTGTTTTAAATATCAGTATTAGTAACCTAATAACCTTTTCAACTGCTGGACCGATTGGAATGAAACGTCACATATGTGTTCGATATCAATAAATAGCATGACATACGCGAGTCACATACTTCTGCAACATATTTTGGAACAGTTATGCCCCCTTTTTTACTTTGACAAAATGCGTAGTAACATAATATATGTTTTACCACTGCACATATTTGAATGAAACTTCACACATGTATTCGGCATCAATGAAAAATACGCCACACACAATTCATGTAACGCCGAAACCTATTTTGGCACAGCAATGCCCTTTTTAGCATATGCCAATTTATGTACATTAACAAACCTTTGATATATAATGGACTCTCCTCAGAATCAGTTTATATAAAACCGCACATCTCAAGACTTTATGATCTATACATTATGGATCCATACTCCTGATATATATCGGACTCTATTCGGAGTCAGGTTGTATAAAACATAACATCTCCATTATCTATACTCTATGTATTTATATATCTCTACTCCAGATATATATCAGACTCTCCTCAGAGTCAGGTTAGATAAAACAATCTATCTCCAGAGTATATAATCTTTACATTTATGCATCTATATTACCTACATGTATGCATCTATACTCACTATATATATATATCTGAATCTCTTCAGAGAGTCAGGTTGTATAATACCATCCGACTTCAGTGTCTATACTCTATCCATTTATTATAGACACTGGAGATGGATGGTTATGTTTTACCTAGCTCTTAGGAGAGTCCAATATATATCAACGGTATTGAAACATAAATGTATAGATTATAGACCCTTGAGATGGATGGTTTTATATAACCCGACTCTGAGAAGAGTCCAAAATATATCAAAGGTTTTGATACATAAACGTATAGATTATAGACACTGGAGATGGATGGTTATGTTAACCTGACTCTGAGAAGAGTCCAATATATATCAAAGAGTTTGATTCATAATGTATAGGTTATAGACCATGGAGATGGCTGGTTTTACATAACCTGACACTGAGGAGATTCCAATATATATATCATAGGAATTGATACATAAACGTATATATATTATAGAAACTGGAGATGGAAGGTTTTGTATGACCCGACTCTGAGAAAAGTTCAATATACCGTGAAATCATTTTATTTCGTCGGGATTAAATTTCGCGATTCTTTCCAAAAAGACAGTTTCGAGGGGCCGTAATTTCGCGCATTTCTGATTTTGGAAAAAAAACAAAATCTGTAAAAAAGGACTATGTTGAAACGCATTATCGATAAATTGGACCCAGATTTGTAAGTGCAAAAAACATCCCCAGGCTACAGATTGGCAGAGCTGTCTGGCGATCACGTCAGACATATCATAATAAACAATTATCCCAGGTCACCTAACACTGAAAACACCTACTCCGCGGGTGATGTGGTTTGATCTCCCGTTGTTTGTTTTTAATTTTTACCCTGTCTGACACCATTGTTTGTTTGGGAAGGATGCATCGATGTGTGTCAAATCTCTGATTTGATTGGCTAACAGCTATAATTAAAGGTCAGTACTCTGTATATGAATGATGACAACGATAACAAACTTAAATATCATACGTGAATGGATTAATTAGTCCGCTTGCGTAAACACAAGTGTGTCAACACATTGGCATACATACTGACATATTGAAAAGATTTAAACAAACAAGCAAGTTTTTATTTTGTTCATTATATAAATAATTATATAAATAATTATATAATTATTCAATACATACATAATGATAAACCTTTTCCAAAATCAAATTGTTTTAATATAGTAGATATAAAAATCGAACATGAAAAGCCTGTTTCGTACGCTTACTAATTAATTCAAACTCTGGACATTTATAATCGTGGGGATTTGATTTCGTGGTTTGGGTCAACCACGAAATACGCGAAATTAAATCCCCCACGAAATATAATGATTTCACAGTATATCAAAGGTATTGATACATAATGTATAAGTTATAGACCTTGGAGATGGATGGTTTTATATAACCGTACTCTGAGGAGAGTCCAATATATATCAAAGGTATTTATACATAAACGTATAGAGTATAGAGCTTGGAGATAGCTGATTTTATATAACCTGACTCTGAGGAGAGTTCAATATATATCAACGGTATTGATACAGAAATGTATAGATTATATACCCTGGAGATGGATGGTTTTAAATAACCTGACTCTGAGAAGAATCCAATATATATCAAAGGTTTTGATACATAAATGTATAGACTATAGACACTTGAGATGGATTGTTTTGTATAACCTGACTCTGAGAAGAGCCCAATATATATCAAAGGTTTTGATACATAATGTATAGGTTATAGACCCTGGAGATGGATGGTTTTATATAACATGACTCTGAGGACAGTCCAATATATATCAAAGGTATTGATACATAAACGCACAGATTATAGACCTTGGAGATGATAACCTGACTCTGAGGAGAGTCCAATATATATCAAAGGTATTGATACATAAACGTATAGATTATAGACCCTGGAGATGATAACCTGACTCTGAGAAGAGTACAATTTATATCAGAAGTATTGATACATAAACGTATAGATTATAGACCCTGTAGATGGCTGGTTTTATATCACCTGACTCGGAGGAGAGTTCAATATATATCACATGCAAAAACACATTCATTTACTTAGGTATCTTATCCTTCAGTCTTATTCAACTGACATACACATACAGACATGTTAATGCAATGTACGCATGCCCGTTGACTTAGTGATGTATATATCTATCCATACGCGAGAGCGCGTACGCGATGTATTTTTTATTATATACATATATATCTATTTAAACGTATTCATACACGAAAGCGCTTGCATGCGTGTGCGTGTGTGTGCGTGAACATGTTTTTTTTTTTTGGCATGGTTTGCGAGAGCGGGAATTTGTTGGTAGGAGCTGTTCTATTAACGCGAACCCGTCCTGTATATATTTATCATAAATATGCTTGCTACAACAATAGTCTTATCTATTTAAATTTCGTTGTCGAACTGTTGCTGTAATAATCCATTGAATATCTTTGCTAGAGGGACATGTGTGTATAAATATCATTGTCAGCTGATTAAAAACATAATTATTTGTATTGTTATTTATATTGTTCATTTATATGTGCTGTAAAGTTAGACAGAACTATCATACTCTGTCTGCGGAATCATATTATTAAGTAATACAATTCAATAGTCATTACTACATGTATTTTGATTTTATTTCATCATGTAAGGCCATGTTATAATTTGCATTCAGTCACTAATACGCCCATCCTACTGTATGCAGTATAATTATAATTGTAAACGTAAACATAAATATGTTAGTAATATATCCTCAAAAATGTTTATTAAATTAATTAAGTATGAAACATTACATATATATACATATATTAGTCTTGAATTAATGCAATCTCCGTTTGAAAATATGCTTTCCGCCAGCTGCTATGTCCATCCTACTGTATGTGGTATAATGATCATTTAAAGAAGAACAACCCTTTTTAAAAAGCAATATCTACTCGAAAAGGATTATACTATTAATTACATATCAAAAATAAAACATGTGCACTTATAAGTGTATAATTAGCAAGAGGCCCAAGAGGGCCTGTATCACTCTACTGGCTATATGAATTCTGTGGTTGAGTGTGTGTGTGTGTGTATGTGTGTGTGGTGTGGTGGGGGTATTAGTTGTTGTGCAGTTATTGCAAAACCCTTTGCCTTGCATTGAGCTAATGGCAGTCGAACATATAAATTACTGCAAGTTCCCCAATTTGTACCCATATAGAGGGGCACCTTTACGCTAGAAGACAAACCCCGTTTTATAAATGCATTCACATTTAGACAAGATATTAATATTATTTTTGTGTTTTTTTACCTGATTATTACCTTTGTGTGTGTGTGTATTTTTGTGTTTGTATATTATTATATTTAGAGGGCCATAACTCCGTCAGAAAGCATTCAACTGAAATACGACAACGATATGCGCAACCAAGTTTCGTTGACAGCCGACAAATGGTTGAGGAGAACTAGTCCGGACAAAGTTTGTATATTGAAACCTTTAAAGAGCCACAACCCCAACAAAATCATTCAACCGTAACAGGACAACAATATGCAAAACTAGGTTTGGTACTGATAATTCCTGCCAAGTTTCATTGAAATCCAGCCAGGACTTCAGGAAAACAATTCCGGATAAAGTTTGTGTATCATGGGCCAGAACTCTGTCAAAAATCATTCAACAGGAACATGGCAATGATACATGCCAGTAGGCGTGGTACTGATCATCCTTGTAAAGTTTCGTTGAAATCCGACTAGGGATTCAGGAGAACGAGTCCGTACAAAGTTAGTGTATTAAACCCTTTAAAGCACTGCATCCCATAAGAGCTAATAAAAACAAAGTCCGTTTCGGTAAATCTTCTTGACCCACTCTGCTGTAAGCGGTACAATTATTATTTAAAGACGTTATCACATTATTTTTAATAATAATAAGACCAGAGACGTAATAAACTTAAATCACTGGACAAATAAAACATATCTGTGCTTATTAGTTTTTAAATCATCAAAACAAACTCCGTTTCGGTAATTCGTGTCTCAGTTTCGGTCCGTTTCGCTAAATCAACTCCATTCCGGTAAATCGTGTAGCGTTAGCTCCTCCCATCAATTAGTAACCGCCTCTGACTTTGAGGGGAGTCCGATTGTCAGACCGTGAGGGGAGTCAACGAATGATTTTGTTTAAGGTAACTGCAACTGATGGATTTATTATTGTAAACAAGATCATAAAATGACACCAGTTAAGAAAAGGTTTACAATACCTACGGAAGTGTATACAACTGTTTGTTTTGCAGTATCGACTGGCATATTTTAAGTTTTGATAATTTTATTTACACTCATTTGCAACTGCTTATTTTGAAGTATGACTTTGGCACATATTACGTGAGGTTTGATGAAAAGTAATTCACTTACCTTTGCATCAAAGTCCAGGTTAAATATACTTTTTATCTGCTCGTGTATGATGTTGCATACTAATTCATGCTAGTGCATTAGTTTGTATCTGAATTTGATCAACCATAGACATTCACAAAGGATAGCAACATTAGTTTATCAGCTACGGATATTCAAAATGGATAGATTGCTAACTGCAATCGTGTTGGTTTAAGACTAGAGCAATACAGTGTGTGTTTTTGTTATAAGTAAAATAATAACAAAAACAAGAGCTACATCACTGCATGTGTGATCAATGTATATGGTATGCACGTTATTTTAAATTGCATATTACAGCAAGCGTCTACACTGACAGAATTTCTCTATCGAAAACTCGGAATATTTAAACGAATAACAATGGCGGACGATGACGACAGAACATTCGAAACATGGGACTGGGTACTATTTGCCGCAATGTTGGTTATTTCCGCCGTCATTGGCATATATTATGCCCTAAAAGAAGCATGCAACAAAAATGCCAGCACCACTTCGGAGTTCCTCATGGGAGGAAGACGTTTTCAACCACTTCCGGTTGCAATTAGCATACTGGTGTCTTTCATATCCGCTATCATGATTATTGGAGCCCCGGCAGAGATGTATACCGCTGGAACGTTGTATTATTTGTATCTTCTCGGAATGATTCTGGCAATAATATTTTCCACAGTTTTATTCGTGCCTTTGTTATATCCACTGAGACTTACCAGCAGTTTTGAGGTAAATATAAACATTGATATTATTTGTTGCTAATCTCTGATATAAATTGAAATATTGGTGCCCCACCACCTCCGCTATCCCACCTCTCCAATCTCGGGACTTAGGAACATTCTTATGAAAAATCATGTCTTTTGTCAAACCACCACCTAATCTCATATCGTGAATCCTCGACTGGGAGCAGCCAAGCTGCTGTTCTCCAGGCACGCACCAAGGGAAAGAGAGTCAATCTGATTAAGCCAGAAGATCAGTATAATAGATCATGAATATAATTTATTAATATATAATACAGGACAAATACATTGTGATGTGACGGCTTTTATTGTTAAAGATTACCTTTCGGCGGGATGTACTTTTATTTACACTGTCCTGTCAAGTGTAGCGGCGTTGAGGACAAGATAATACCGAGGCTGGGTACACATAAAATTGATTAAAGCTAACCAGTAGACCGTTCCAAGTCTCCACCACTTGCTGTGTTGTGTATTTTCATGTTCATTGAATATTTAATCATGTGTAAATGTATGATGATATATAATAGGAGCTATCTATTACCTTTCTCATAATAACTTTACGTACGTTGTGGTGTTGTTTTCAGTAATAAATTCGACCTTGTCATAAAAATGTGTGCTTTTAAGACAGAATTATAACAGCAGATACCAGTAGTAACCTAATACATTTAGTTACTATATGGGGATAATAGTTGCATTCAATGCATATATCGGATAGCAAGATCTTAAATTAATAGTAAAGAGTTGCATGAAAGATAGCATCTAACACTTCTTTAGGCTATATTGTATTTTTTCATTGCACATAAACAAACATATTAACAAAAACACGGTACCTGATATAACAGGTACGTTATTTATACGGTACCTTGGTTATTATTTAATCTAAAGCAGTAGCAACGCCAGCCCTATGGCGTATGACTATTTATCAAACAAGGTCACGTGATAAAATCGATAACAAAATGACATTATCGGGAAAAGTGTCACTGGTCAGATTTCTTCACCTCTTATTTATAAACTGTGATTATAACAAAACACCATCACAGATCGTTGTTAAAGTAATAATATTCACAAACTACATTGGTCGAACAGAATTGGTGTACACTTCGTGTAATTCCCATTAATAGTTAAAGGTATTTTTCAAAGGGATGAATTTAGGTTGTTTTAAGGTTTAAATTGCCAAAAATGCGCTTTTAAATCAAAATCGATTTATTTTGTCATTTTAGAAGCGAGAATAAAAACAAATGCATGTACGCGTTTGTGAAAATTTTGATATACACAAAATTGATAAAACTTATGATGGAATATTAGGTATTCAATTTGTGCATACAACTTCGGAATATGTTTTTGTGGTATATTCTTGCTATCTACCCCCAGAAAACTCTACTCGAGGTCGTGACGCCCAAGGCTTCTACTCTCATCTACTCGCCCAAGTGTATATGAACTGTGATTCTGACAGTATCTTTATTGTGGCCGACTTTAATTCCCGTATTGGATCATTATCGGACATAATTAATGATATCGACACAATACCGAAACGGACCATAATCGATAAATCAGTCAATCAACACGGACATGAGTTATTAGACTTTTTGAATGAGTCAAAGTGCTGCGTGCTTAACGGGAGATTTAACAGTAATAATGACAACTTCACCTCAATATCACGTAAAGGTAAAGCTGTAGTGGACTATATTTGTGTTCCTCATGACTGTTTTAAAAAATGTTTAAATTTCGAGACGATCACCGTTCAGTCTATTGTTGACAATCATAATTTGCACGGATTACTAGGGGAGCGATCAAGATTACCCGATCACTGCGTCCTATTGACCGAGTTTAGTTTATCAGAATGTCATATCGAAAATGATCCGTCAAATTATCCAGGATTCAAACCCTCGCGTTTTAAATTACATCAAATTCCAGAAACTTTTATGGATAACCAGTTGTCAAGACTAGCCATATTAAATATAATTTCACGAATTGAAAGATGTAGGGAATCTCAACAAGACATTGACTGTATTTATGATAAACTGTGTGACGTCATTATAACGGAAATGAACGATAATATTCCAAGGTATTGCACCTCAGCTCGTATAAATAAAAGACTGAAAACCAAAAAACCATATTGGAACCAAACATTATCAGAACTATGGAATATAATGCGACAAAAAGAACGCGACTTCGTACGATGTACCGGAAATAGACATGTTAAAACGGCATTACGTAGGAATTATATTGAAGCCAGGAATATATTTGACAAAGTTTTGAGGCAGACAGAACGCGCGTACAGACAGTCGATCGCTTACGATATTGAGGACATGTCGTCCAATAACCCAAATGACTTCTGGGAAAAAATAAAAAATCTAGGACCGCGAACTGACAGATCTATACCAATTGAAATAATTGATTCTAACGGAATTCCATCAAATAACGAAAATGTGGTTTTTGAGAGATGGAAAATGGACTTCGAGAATTTATATACTTGCTCAAATGACGATAACTTTGATGAAACTCATTATACCCAAGCCAAAATACACAAACGTTTGATAGAAAATAATATGAATGACCCTTTATATGTTCCGAATGAATCTCTTAATCGCAATATTGACATGGATGAGGTCACACACATTGTTATGCACGCGAAATCTCGATCGGCTAGCGGTTACGACGAAATCCCTTATTTTATATTGAAAAACCCTCCGGTGATTGCAGTGTTACAGCAATTATTTCAGCTAGTATTCGACACGAGTATAATTCCGTCGTTATGGCGAAAATCTATAATTTGCCCCATATTAAAGGATTGCACCACGGATAAACGCATACCAATGAACTACAGAGGCATAAGTCTATTATCGTGTGTAAGTGAACTTTATAGTTCATTTATGAACAAACGGATCACCAAGTACTTAGAGCGAAACAATATTCTCGCGGATGAACAGAATGGCTTTAGGGCAAATAGATCATGTGAGGACCACGTGTTTACTCTTAATAGTTTAATACGAAATAATGACTCCGTTTTCACAGCATTTATTGACCTGCGCAAATGTTTTGACTTTATCGACAGAGATATGATGCTTTACAAGTTATTTTTAAATAATATAGATGGAAAAATGTACAACTCGATACGAAGTATTTACGCTCAATCTTCGTCGTGTATTCGCATTAATAATAAACTGACTGAGTGGTTCTCTTGCAATACCGGTGTGAAGCAGGGAGATAACTTGTCACCAACGTTGTTCTCCATCTTTGCGAATGACCTTGTCAAGGAAATTAATGACCTTGACCTTGGCATAGATATTGACAATAGTAAATTATCTCTGCTCCTATATGCGGACGACATATGTCTAGTAGCCGATTCTGAGGAAAAATTACAAACTATGTTAGATACGCTCCACAATTGGTGTAAGAAATGGCGAGTTCTTATAAACACAGACAAAAGTAAGTGTATGCACTTCAGGAAACATCGAGTTGCTCAATCAAACCACAGATTTAAGATTGGTGATAATATTCTGGAAACAGTTGATAGATACAAGTATCTGGGTGTTATCTTTCATGATAAAAATAATTTTTCATTTCATCATGTTCATTGTGATGCTCTAGCCAAGGGTGCAGGTCGTGCATTAGGTAAAATCATATCAAAGATACACAACTATAAAGACTTTGGATATAAATCATATCAAAAACTATTTGAATCTTGTGTTGTACCAATCTTAGACTATTGTTCGTCTGTATGGGGGTACAAACATTACCAGACAATTGACAACGTGCAGAATCGAGCTATACGGTACTTCCTGGGCGTGCCTAGATTTGCGCCGAAACTCGCGATTACTGCTGATACAGGATGGCTACCTAGTAATTATCGACGCTGGGTATCGATGATCCGTTACTGGAATAGACTGATATTGTTCGACGACAATAGGCTTACTAAACGCATCTTTAATATGGACTATAATAAATGTCGAAATAATTGGTGTAGTGATTTAAAAACAGTTATGTCTAATTTGAATCTGAATAATCATTTTGAAAACAAAACTGTTATACATATTGACACTGTTAAGGATAAGATAAATGAGTACTACTCAAGTATATGGAAGGCAGATATAACAAAGGTATCTAAATTAAGGACGTATACAACTTTTAAAGACAATTTTGAAACTGAACAATATGTATTGTTAAATTTAAACAAACGAGAACGTTCACTGTTAGCACAATTTAGATGTGGTATTTTACCGTTAAGAGTAGAAACAGGACGATACGTTGGCGAGCCTCCGGAGCAAAGACTTTGTTCATTTTGCAATCTAATACAGATTGAAGATGAAAGACATTTTTTACTTCAGTGTACATTTTACAATGATGTAAGAGCAGACGTTTTTAAAGATCAGTTTTCAAATAGACAGTTTAATATATTAAATGATGTGGATAAACTTATATATCTTGTCAGAAACGTTCCAAGAAAAGTAGCTAAATACATTGTTAAAGCTTATATGAGAAGAAGAAATGCATTATATAACTGATATCATTCCAATCAATATAATATTATGCAAAAGTTTAACATGTTTTATTTATTAATTGATAATGTTTTAAATTGCCAACATAATTTCACGTGAAAATTATATTACTTGTATTGTATAGGTGACTTATAGGTCCATTGGGCCAGGTGTTGTGTTTAAATTTCTATTATTGTATATTATGTTACATGTACACATGTCACTTTAATAAAATATTTACTTACTTACTTACTTACTTGTACGCGTAGATAAATCTTTCCTCTGTCCATATGCAAAGTTTTAATGAAATCGGAGACAAGTACTTTTTTTCCCCCAAAACTAACTAACATGACCCACGGACTCAAAGACGGCATAATGCATATACATTTACCGACGCGACCGGGTACACAATAAATGAATTAATTCCATTATTTCAATACATATATTTCAAATGTATGTATCCATGCATTCCAGATTAAATTTCTGATCTATACATGCTTTTGGTTTATGCCGGAGTGCTCAGAATAGGTTTTAACAAACAAAATTGTAACGGTACGTCGGGAAAGGAAATGAGGATTGTGAACATATATGTTGCAGTGCTAATTTTCTGAATCCGAAAAAAATGCAAAAAAATTAAGTTTTAACAGCGATAATGATTTTTTTTTCACGAAAGTGTTCAGTGACATGTCTACTATTAAAACCCAAAATTTAAAGTCAATCAGAAAAAAGTACTTTTTTCCCCCCAAAATTAACAAAGTACACCGTGTTCGCTAAAATATGAACAATCGCCTTTCGAAGTTAATGTACACGCGGGATATAAAACCATGAAATTGTGAAATCCTTTTTAAGAGATATATTGATTTCAACATTGTTCTGTATTTAATAAATTATTAGAGTAGAATGTTCACCGTTTTTCTCAAGGACACCATTACGGTAGTATCCCTGCAGCCCCGCCCCTCATTCCACCCCCACCACCCTCCATACCGTATTGATTAGGCTGCTAATGCGCAGTTTTAATCAAATTTGATTTATTTCATCATTTTAGAAGCGAGAGAAAAAAAACAAAAGCATGTACGCGTAAATACATCTTTCCTCTGTAGATATGTAAAATATAAAAAAAATCGGAGGCAAGTACTTTTTTCCCCCGAAAATTAACAAAGTACACCGTAATCGTTTAAATACGCCGATTCGACGTTCCAAATCGATCTTCGCACGGAATAAAATTGTGGAATTATGAATTCATTTATAAAGATAAATCGATTTCAGCATTGTTCAGTAGTTGTTATATTATTGATGTAGTATGTTAAGTAATAGATAGAGTCTGGTCTCAGCGAGTTGGCTTATTTAAACACCGAGATGGGCGTAGCCCATCGAGGAGTTTAAATAACCAACGAGCTGAGACAGACTCTATCTTTTTTGTAGCATGGTGTACTTAGTAACACTGTGACGTCATAGTGTCCGTACTCTAAATTCCAATATCCGGTAGTTGTAGCACGGCATAGTCACGCCCCTTTAGTTACCCTAAATTAAACGATTTAATGCTCTGCATTCATCAAAGGAAATGTCACCGACCATGCTACAACAGTATTTATGAGAGCAACATTACGGTAGTATCCCTCCAACCCCGTGGGTTTCCCCACTCCAACCCGTACACACAATACGTTGTGTATTGCTGAGAATGCGCCTTTTATTCAAATCGATTTATTTCGTCATTTTAGAAGCGAGCATAATAACAAAATCATATAGATACATCTCTCCTCTGTATATATGTAGAATTTCAATAAACGGAGACAAGTACTAATTAAGTAACAGGACCGTCCGACCCAAAGACGGCAACATTCATATTCATTAAGGAAAGACGACCGGCTACAGAAACAATTAAATAATTTCGTTATGTAAACACATATATTTAAAATGTATGTGTTCATGTATTTTACACTAATTTTTTTATCTATACATGCTTTGGGTTTATGTCAGAGTGGCCAATTTATTTTAACAAACAATGTTGCAACGGTATATCGGAAAATGAAATCATGATGGCGGCAACATACGTTGCAGAGTTAATTTTCGAAATCAGAAAAAGCGATAAACTAATATAAGTTTAACAGGCAAAAAGAAGTATATTCTTTTAACTGTTCGTTTAAAACTGAGGGGGCGACTCGAGTTTTAAAGAAAGCAAGATTGGCATGTGTCCCTTTAACCAAGTAAATAAATGACTGACGAGTAACATACATGCTACTGTCGGTAACAAACATGATTATGTGTCGACTCGAAGATTTCATAACATAAACGTGGACATGACATTGTGTCAATGGAGCACTTGCCAGATTTGTGGTGTTGTGAAACACTGTACGCGTGAATCCAAAAAGTGCGGGTCGTTTATATTTATAGGGCATATATAGTTATATATATATATATATATATTTATATATATTATTCTTTTATATTTATATGGTCCCAGAACGCAGTCATACTCACTACTATATTGAAAGTAAATACTGAATATACATGTGCGGTGCG
Source organism: Cyrtodaria siliqua (assembly GCA_037043455.1). Taxonomy (NCBI): domain Eukaryota; kingdom Metazoa; phylum Mollusca; class Bivalvia; order Adapedonta; family Hiatellidae; genus Cyrtodaria; species Cyrtodaria siliqua. The sequence continues at coordinate 111,288 of JAWPHD010004598.1, read as the reverse complement.
TTACGATTTGTAGTATTTGAAAACAGACATATTAAACATTTCCCTGAACATATATACTATATTCATAGAAGTTTTATTTCCTGGAAAAAAAATACATGTTTGTTTTCAGCAGTTGAAATCTACTATATTCTGCGAATATTGCTATTTTGAAAATTTGAATACGTCTGTTTTCATCAAATAGCATGTTTTGTTTGTTTTAATATATATATTTTTTAATTTATGATTTAAAAAAAAAATGGATGATCGGAATATGTCTTACACACTGTTGAATCCTGTAATTTAACAACAAGTGGTTTGGTTCACAGGCGACAGTATCGGTGAACAAAACCACTTGTTTTACTGGATTCAACATTGTGCAAGAAAATATTCATATATTATACCATTAATATTATAACATGTGTGTTGTAACATATGCTTATCCTTGGATAGTGGATGTCTGCAGGGAACTTGACCTTTTACCTAAAAATCAAACGATCATCCTCTTTCCACTGTCCAACAATGAAGTTTCATGAAATTTGCTTTAGGTAAGAGGAAAAACTGTGTGGGCAATACTTTTCATTTTCCGGTCATGGTAACGGACCTTTCAACTACTGACTTCAAAATAAACAGGGATTATCATTTCACCAAAGGCATTTAAAGTATGAAGTTTTATGAAATTAGCTTCAGAGAAAGTTATAAAGAGTTTGTACAAAGTTTCGTCAAAATCCAACAAGGAGCGCAGACAAGATTTGTGACAGACGAACGGAAAGGCCAAATCTAATCTGTCTCACCTACCACTTTGTGGTGGAAGACATAATTATAAAGACAATATTTTAGTTCATATGTATACTTTATTAAGCAAATAATTGAGCGAACATAAACTTTAGCATTGACTATGGCCAGTGGTGTACATGGAGTCTCCTTCCACATGACGTGCAGACTGAAAGATAAGAAAGACATAGAATTTAATATAAGTCGAGCAGAGTATTCAATTTGAATCAGGTGTTGCGATAGGGATCTAGGGCATATTTAGGGGAATGGGACAGTTTAAAATTTAATTATTGTTTAACGCCTCATCAACACGTTGTTTAGGTTATTTCGAACCGCCCGAAAGGGAGGAGGAAAGATACATAGGCATCCAGGTACCCTGCCCTACGCTTACTACCGATTAGATACCTATGGTTCTTTAACGTGCTTGGAGGGAGGACAGACTCCGATACACAGGACCACCCGGTTTACGTTCCCATCAGACGAACGAGGCTAGCAGGACACATCGAAGTAACCCAGTGGCGCCAGTAAGAATTGAATCCGTGTTCACTGAATTCAAAGCCGATATGCTATAAACGTCCCTTGACCAAAACTGAGTAAATGGCACATCAAGTAAAGGGTCAATACATATTATATTGTGTATCATACGAGTATATGATTGAACTGACATGATTATAGAACCATTTTAATGTATGTTTCACCCAACAGTACAGCAAGAATATATTATAAGGAAAGTTAAATCTGACAGAGGGTGCAATGTTCTATAAGCCATTTTTACTAGAAGGGGAATAAAATACAAGTATGGCCAAAAATCTAAAATTGTTTAATTTTACACGTTTTGTTCATAGGATATTTTACTTTAATGACTTAGTAAGGTCATTTTACATGGGGAGAAAACATTAATATACAAGTATTTATTTTCTCTCTCAAAACCTGGTGATGCCGCTAGTTTTAGAAATAAAACATGATTAAATAGGGCAGTTGAGAAGACACTTTTGTAGATGTGTGGTCTGTTCTGATGTGAAAATGTGTAAAACAGACACAAGATTGGAAATTTGCCCTGTGTCCCTTTAATAACATGAGGACCCATCACATAGACCAATTAGATGATGTTAAAGGGACACACGGCAATCTTGAAGTATTTATCAAGCTTTAACATTAGCATCTCCATTTGTTAACCTGGTAACATGTTAAATTTAAACCTGCTTGCATTAAAAGTTAAATAAATTATTATAGGTGCACTATTATCAACAGTAAGTAATGTGTAAAACAATTTCTTCTGAACTATTCTAATAAATAATATTAATGATGCACAAACTATGCAGAAGAAAATTAACCGAACTCCAGAAGTTTTAAACAAATAAAGACTGCCTAGTGTCCCTTTAACACAACTTGTTTTCGCATGTATCCAGTACATGTAGTTTACACGAGCTCATATGACAATCACGCTGCACTATCACTGAAATATTTTTACTCTAACTTTGAACAGCACCGTGCAAGCATAACACAAGCTCCATTTAAAGAACTACACAAGTGCAAACAATTTTTAAAAAGGCTCTTACCTCCATATGATCCAATGGCATTTAATACGGCTTGACATTCTGAAGTCGTCAGTATCAATTCACTTAGAGCTGCTCAAGGGCACGATTCACATTTGAGACCTCTCTGAAAACAACATCAATCCAATGTCAATGATCAAACAGACATAGTTAATCATTTGTTATACATAATGTAACATATTTAAAAAAGAAAAGATAAAATAACTAAATTGAATAAAGCATGAATACTACTTGTGCTCAATAACACTGTTAATGTAATAAAAACATCTCTCATCATTCATTATACATGTAAAATATAATGTAGCCCAACTGGAGATCCATTAAAAACATTGTTCCACTTTCACAGCATATTTCCAGCCCATGGAATAGTCATTTCTTTTGAGACACACTGGAGGCAAGCGTAGTAGCTACACCGCCTTAAAGGCTTTTAAGTGAAATGTACTTTCTCGAAATTGCGTTGTTTTTTTCGCAACAGAATGTAAATAAATGTAAATTCAAAATCACTTCCTTGCCTCAAAACTTTACTGTACATAAATATGAATCTGACCGATTTCAGTCAAATGTCTATGGCAGATTACATTGTTTCAATGGTAGTTGTATCGGGTTATGTATTCACGAATGTGCGAGAAAATGGGGATAACGCTAACGATATAGCGACAACGCTAACTATTTACATTCATGCATCTGAGGGGTGGGGGTGGAGGGGGTTTCTAGTTTTCTTACCCCCTCCTTGTTTTCGGTATGCAAGCTCCATCTACCCCCACACCCCCATCTACCGTACTTGGGTGGGGGCGGGGTGCGGGGGACATTGATAGCATTTCTACTAGCAATTGTTTTATTCCACGAAACGTTCTACAGTTTACAGTACATCCAGTTACTGGAAAGATCGGAGTACACGAAAAACACTTATAGTGATTATGAACTTTCTATTATACACTATACACTACTTTTTTAGGCACTGTATTTGGCCAATGTCTAAATATGCAAGATCTAAAAGGGGTGTGTACTGTTTATTAACAAACACATTTTAATGACAAAACAAATACCTTGATCATGGACCTCCAGCAGCAGACAATAATCCCAAATCCAACTTGCAACAACATGTCAATTTCACGTGTAAAGTTATGTCACGGTGACCTGTCAGTCACCAACACTGCATCGTGTTGACACATAATGGGACGTTATTTCGTCCGGTAAGGTATTAGTTTTTACATAATCTACGGTATGAAACACTGTGCGCGTGTTGTTAGACTCCATAGGTACCCGTAGTGCTCGCCGACGTAGCGCGCCCAATTTCGGGTGTAAAAAAATGGCGTCTGTTTTAGTTGAAAATTCGTAAAATAGTCCGTAAAATACAAAGAAATAGTCCATGTTCGCGGAGTTAAAATGCGAACAGAACTGATATGTTATAGGTCCGTGGCGTTCCTACTGAAGCTACACATTTACTGTGCTTCCTAAGGAAACGTTAGACTTTCTAAAATATGTGAGGATCTGCACTTCTTGCAATATATTTTCATAAAAGTAGAAAACATGCGAATCATTTTGAGCTTCACTGGCCGAAGGCCAGCAGAGCTTATGGGATGGCGAGTTGTCCGTCGCCCGTCCGTCCGTCCGTCCGTCGTCCGTTAACTTTTGCGTCGTTAACACGATTGGACCTTCATTGTTCATCCGATCTTTTTCAAACTTTATCAAATTGTTGATATCAATAAAAGCTCGGACGGGTTTGAAAACCAGTCTGTTCGGACCAGTAACACAAGAGTTATGGCCCTTGATTTAGTTAAAATTGCTGTATTTTGCTTCGTTAGCAAGATAGAGCCTTCATTTTTCATCCGATCTTTTCAAACTTTAACGGATTGTTGATATCAATGACAGCTCAGAGGAATTCGAAAACCAGCCTTACACTGGAGTTATGGCCCTTGATATTCTGAAATATGCTATAATTTGGCCTCGTTAACAAGATCGGGCCTTCATTTTTCATCCGATCTTTTTCAAACTTTACCAGATTGTTGATATGAATGAAAGCTCGGATAAAATTGAAAACCAGCCAGTTCAAACGAGTAATACCGGAGTTATGGCCCTTGATTTAGTTAAAATTTATATATTTTGCTTCTTTAACCCGATAGGACCTTCGTTTTACATCCGATCTTTTTCAAAGTTTGCCAGATTGTTGATATCTATGAAAGCTCTAACGAGTTCTGAAATATGCAAATAATTTGGCCTTGTTAACATGATAGGGCCTAAACACCGAGGGCCAGCAGAGCTTATGGTATGGCGAGTTGTCCGTCGTCTGTCCGTTATTTTTTACCTCGTTAGGACAATAGAGCCTTTATTTATCATCCGATCTTTACCAAACTTTAACAGATTGTTAATATTAATGACAGCTCGGACAAGTTCGAAAACCAACTAGATCGGCCAGCATCAGCGGAGTTATGGCCCTTGATTTAGTTTGAAATGCGATATTTACCTCGTTAAGACGATAGGGCCTTTATTCTCCATCCGATCTTTACCAAACTTTACCAGATTGTTAATATGACTGCAAGCTCGGATAATATCGAACACCAGCCAGATAGGACCAGTAACAGCGGAGTCATGGCCCTTGATTTAGTTAAACATACTATATTTTGCCTCGTTAAGACGATAGGGGCTTTATTTTTCATTCGATATTTACCAAACTTTAACAGATTGTTAATATAAATGAATGCTCGGAAATCTTTGAAAACCTGCCTTATCGGACTTTTGGCCCTTGATTTAGTTAAAATACTATATTTGGCCCCGTTTAGAAGATAGGGCCTTCATTTTTCATCCGATCTTTATTAAACTTTACCATTGGGCTATTTACACCGTAGTTATGGCCTTTGATTTTCTTAAATATGTGGAATTTTGCCTCGTTAAGACGATAGGACCTTCATTTTTCATTCGACCTTTACCAAACTTTACCAGATTGTTACTATCAATGAAATCTCAAAAACGTTCGTGAACCAGCCAGATCGGACCAGTAACAGCGTAGGTATAGCCCTTGATTTAGTTAAAAATGCTATATTGCGCCTCATTAAGACATTAGGGACTTCGTTTATCATCCGATCTTTACCGAACTTTACCAGATTGTTAATATCAATGAAAGCTCGGACAAAGTTCGAAACCCAGCCAGATTGGAACATTTATGTCGGAGGTATGGTCCTTGATTTTCTGAATATGATATATTTTGGCCTCATTAAGACGAAAGGGCCATCATTTGACGGATTTCAGTGAAACTTTGCAGGGATGATCAGTACCAATCCTAGTTATAATACATATACTAGTAGTCACATTGTTTCAGTGGAATGATTTTGATGGAGTTATGGCTCTTTAAAGGTTTTAATACACTAACTTTGTCCTGACTAGTTCTCCTTAACCCCTGTCCGGATTTAAACGAAACTTGACAAGGATGATCAGTAGCAAGCCAAGTTTTGCATATCATCCCCATATTCCGGTTGAATGATTTTTTGCAGAGTTATGTCCCTTTAAATGTTTTAATACACAACCTTTGTCCAGATTATTCTCTTATCCTTGCCGGATTTCAACGAATCTTGGAGGCGATGATTAGTTCCAAGCCTAGTTGCACCTGTCATTGGCGAGTTCTGGTTGAATAATTGTTGGCCGTTGTAAGGTTTAAATGCATACACTTTGTCCCAAATAATTCTCCTGATCCCTTGGCCGGATTTCAACAAATCTTGGCAGGGATGATTAGTACCAAGCCTAGTTGCACATTTTATTGCCGTGTTTCAGTTGAACGAAGTTTGGCAGAGTTAGACCCATTAAAGGTTTTGATACACCGTACATACTAGTTATCCTGAACCTCTATCCATTGCGTTATGGCTCCTTATACATAAACGTTATCTTTAGCTAGTTGAGCGTCCACATGCCCTCTTGGGCTTCTTGTTCATCCGATCGTTTTTAAACTTTACCAGATTGTTGATATCCATGACAGCTCAGACGTGTTCGAAAACCAGCCAGTTCGGACAATTTGCGCTGGAGTTATGGCCCTTGATTTTCTGAAATATGCTATAATAGGCCCTTCAATTTTCGTACGATCTTAATCAAACTTTACTAGATTGTTACTATCAATAAAATCTTGGACAAAGTTGAAAACCAACCAAATCGGATTAGTAACACTAGAATTATGGCCCTTGAAATAGTTCAAAGATGCTGTATTTTGCCTCGTGAAGACGGTAGGACCTTCATTTGGCCGGCTATCAGCGCAACTTTGCAAGGATTATCATTACCAAGCCTAGTTGAACATATTGTCACTGTGTTCGGTTGAATGATTTGGCGGAGTTATGGCCCTTTAAAGGTTTTACTATACAAACATTGTCTAGACTAGTTCTCCTGAAGCCCTGGCTGGATTTCAACGAACATTTTTAGGGATGATCAGTTCAAGGTCTAGTTGTGCAAGTCGTCGCCGTGTTGAGTTATGGCCTTTTAAAGGTTTAAAATTAATACACAAATTTTGTCTGGACTAGTTCTCCTGAACCCCTGGCTGGATTTTAGCGACACTTTTCAGGGATGATCGGTACCAAGCTTAGTCGTGCATGTCAACACCGTGTTGCAGTTGAATGCTTTTTGGCAGAGTTATGGCCCTTTAAAGGTTTTAATACGCACTCTTTGTCCGAACTAGTTCTCCTGGTCTCCTTACCGGATATCAGTGAAACTTGCCTAGCAAGATGAATATCAAACCTAGTTGTGCGTGTCATTGCCTTGTTCCGGTCGAATGATTTTTGGCGGAGTTATGGCTCTTTAAAGATTTTAATGCACATACTTTATTCAGACTATTTGTCCTGATCCCTTTGCCGGATTTAAATGAATCTTTGTGGGGATGATGAGTACCAAACCTAGTTGCGCATGTCAACGCCGTGTTCCAGTTAAATGAATTTTGGCAGAGTTATGACCCTTTAAATGATTTAATACACTAACTTTGTACAGATTAGTTTTCCTGAACCTCTGGCCAGATTTCAGCGAAACGTTGCAGGGAAGATCAGTACCAAGCCTTGTTGCGCATGTCATCGCCATGTTCCGGTTGAATGGTTTTTGACGGAATTATGGTCCCTTATACACACACTTTAGCTTTAGCCAGTAGAGCGTCCACAGGCCCTCTTGGGCCTCTAGTTTAATATTTACATTATTTTCCAGTCGCTATTGTACCAACAACAGCATGCCTTGTGAGATGGTATAAGTGCCATGCTGATTGTACATAAAGAGGATCTTACATGAGTACTCGTCCATTATTGAACTTATTAAACGATTTGGCAAATGCTCTTGCCGAGCATTATATCTTTTTTTGCTAACGGCTTTAATAAATTCAATAATGAATGAGAACGAATGTTAGATTGTATTTATCACATAACTTTATAACGTCACATTACGTCAGAAAAAGTACATTAACGTGACGTCCATGATGTCATTAACGTTATGTTATACCACTAGCGGAATATCGAAAATATTGAATGGTGTACACTCCCACACCGCATGATAGGTGATAAATACTGAGTAAAGAAAGAAAGAGTGCAATCAAATGTGCACAATTAACCGTTCATTACGAACGGTTGCTGTAAACATTTACGTCATAAATATATTCAAACTCCTAAATTTATGTTTTAATAAGTTTGTTTTTGGAAGTTTCACATTCGCGAAGAAAAATTACAGAAAACCAGTAATGAACAAGAAACCCTGATTGTTTTCCCATTCAGCTGCATGCACAATATTCATTTTAATGCATTTTGCAATTTATTTATTTTTAACTTTGAGGAACTCAAAGTTTGTTAGTGAAGGAATTGTTCATACAAATGTATCACTGCTTTATTAATAAATACATTTTGCATATTTTAAAAAGTATTTCAAACATCATATATTTTAACACGAGTCTGGATTGACCGTGTGACATATCCAGTAAATTTACTGCGGTTATACAAAATAAACCGTTTTAGATCGGTAGGCAGTTAACATTTAATTAAAGTTTACCATCGGCGCAAATGGCTACCCATGCGTTCAGCCCGCAGTAAATTGTACAATATAAAAGCTCAATCAAACCAAACATCAGACTTGAATTTAAATAACATTAGAAGTTATTTTGATTATTTTCATCAATCAGTTTTATATGTTGATCGACCGTTAGACCGTTAACAGTATGGGCTACGATGTATAAACGATATTCTTATTGAATCGCCTTGAGTGACTCTTCCAACCATGGTTTAAATGCAGCTAGGCTATATACATCGAACATGATATATACGGTCCTATAGAAACCACAGCACTTCCAAACGCAGTGGCATCGTATGTCCGCACTGTACTACAAACAAGGAGCATCAATTTATTATATTTAATTAGTTATACAATGAAAAAAACACAATACAACAGAAAGGGTGGTGAAGACAGGGTTATCGATATGGAACGGTCAGTAGGCAATAAGGCCTACATGTTAACTTGAATCGATTTTATGTGTACACAATCCTCGCTATTATCCTGTGTTCAACGCCCAAATAGACAAGACAGTGTAAACAATACTACATCCCATCATATGGAATTCTCTAACAATAAAGTCCACATCCAGAGAAAATAATCACCACCCTTTCTGTTGAATTTTGTCTTTTTCATTGGATAATTAATTAAATATTACTCCTTGTTTTGTTGTACAGTGCGGACCTACGATGTCATTGCGTTTGGACGCTGTGGTTTCTATAGGACCCTATATCTCATGTTTGTGTTCCACAATTTCACGGATCAAAACAAACCATATGATTATGTCATTTCTCCTTTTTGTCTAAAACAACAAACATGTTTATGTTTTTGCAGTATCTAGAATGCAGATTCCAGTCGAAGGCGGCCAAACTGACGGGGACCCTCATTATGATTGTGCAGCAGGTTTGTTCACCATAAAACCAGGCAGAATAAACCAAAGTAGGCTTATTGTAGGCTTACGCCCAACCATAGCCTCCATACAGCTAGGAGAACGATAACTACCATCTTAGGAGTCTTGTCTTTTGGCTAGCTCATTGATGAGATCTTTCTTATATATCGCTTTTCATATTTTGTTCGTTTATACACTGGTACTCCTTTAAATAGTCTTGATCATCTCTGACGCTTGATTGTAAATACAAACGTATTGAGCAGTTGCGCAGAAACACATTTGAAACTGAAACCACGTGACCGTAATTATTATTGTTTTATTAAACTATTTCTGTCCATCCGCATTTAGCTCGTCGATATAATGATTAAGTTTCACTCTTTGTTTATATATACGTTTATTGTCTTTAATTCTGCCTTTCTGTATGCCAATGAATACCTTACCAGTGTATCGACAAAAATCAAACATTGTTCAGGAGGACTGTTCTAGACGTTTGTCTTGAAAACAAGCAAGCGTCGCAGATGATCTAGACTATCATTTAAACAAGCGTACACGTATCATTTCTGTTATAAATCTGTACATAATTTGATCGTATACAGCAGACTTTGTTCTCTCATAATTTTCAAGACCTTATTCGAGATGGTCTGTGCTTATTATTGGAATTATTATTGGCCCTAGTTTGATTTAAACTGAAATAAAATGGAAAGCTTCATTTTGCTAAAATAACTTCTGAATTGTGAAAATCAAAAGTTAGTGTTAACAGAAAAGAAAAGGAAACAAGTGTTAAATAACATATGCACTAAACTATGTTTCACTGACCCAAATGAACACTCAATTCGAGTTAAACACGACAGAAAACGCGACTTGGTGAGTATAAACATATTATACACTTTATAATAACATGATAGAGGATTCTATAAACCTTGCTGTTGATACATCAGTTAAAGATATACTTAATATTAATACTTTAATATGTTAAACCAACATACGTCGCGCAAAGTTGATAGTTTGGTCAACAATTCAACCTTTCTCAGGTCATAAATGAGCCAACACACTTTACCGAAACATCTGCTTCAATAATTGACATCATTCTACTCAGTAAGTCTGAATCTCTTATTACATGCGGCATTGCTGAACTCTTCCTAAACCAAGACATTAAATACCACTTCCCTATATATGGTATTCTTAAATTTATCAAACCTAAGTCTAAATCGTTTACTACAACGATTTGGAGATATGATCGAGGGGATTACGACCAAATGCGACAGAAAGCATCTCAAATCGAATGGGATGAATTAATCAACAATGATGTCAATATTTATGCTAGAAATATTTCTAAAACAGTTATTATTTTAAGTGAACGCTTTATTTCCAATAAACGTGTACGAATAAGGCCATACGAGCCGCCGTGGATCAATAGCGATATCAAGCGCAGAATTAGAGTAAGAAAATGGGCTTATAGGAAAGCTAAAATAACAAAACTTACCCATCATTGGGACAAATTTAAACAATTAAGAAATAAAACTGTTTTACTAATACGCGAATCAAAAACATTACGACAGCCTTTCCGATAAACTTAAAAGTTCTACTCTCTCGTCCAAAGACCGGCGGAAGACTCTTAAATCGTTCATAACATCGAGCGAACATCCATCCATTCCCCCATTAAACAATAACGGAACTATAATAACGGATAACGAATAAAAGGCTAACTTACTGAACGAGATTTTCCAAGAACAGACACTGCTTAATGATGCAAATATTAGTCCTCCCATACCTCCATATGTTAACACTCAGTCCTCTCTTCAAATATTTTCCCTAACTCAGCTAGACGTTTTCTGAGTTCTTCAATCGCTTCCACTAGGCAAAGCAATGGGTTCTGATGAGATTAACAACCGTGTCCTACGAGAGTTGGCCAACGGAATAAGTACCCCTTTATGTAATTTATGCAATTGTTCAATATCAACCGGAATAGTTCTAGATATATATCTGGAAAGAGGCGTTTGTATGTGCTGTGCTAAAAAAGGGTGATCCATCTCTAGGCACTAATTACAGACCAATTTCCCTACTCAGTGCTCTAGACACAGTTTTTGAAAGGCTTCAGTTCAAACACATCTTTAATTTTTTTCTCGACAACAATTTTCTTTTTGCTTTTCAGTCAGGATTTATTCCTGGTGATTCAACAGTAAATCAATTAACATATCTCTACAATGCCTTTTGTCAAGCTTTAGATGCTGGCAAAGACATAAGTGTAATATTTTTCGATATCAGTAGAGCATTCGACCGAGTCTGGTATAAAGCTCTTCTTATTAAGCTAAAAGCAGCGGGAATTTCTAACAACATTTTACAAGTATTGTCTAGTTTCCTTGAGAACAGACGACAACGTGTTGCAATACCTGGTTCAAAATCCAAGTGGAATAAAATAAATGCTGGTGTCCCTCAAGGGTCTGTTTTAGGACCATCATTATTTCTTGTTTATATAAACGACATTGTTGATAAGATTGTTTCGATTATTCGTTTATTTGCTGATGACACTAGTCTCTTTTTTGTAGTCGACCATAACAATGACGCACAAGCTACTTTTAATGTGTTGAATGATGATATTGAAAAAATAACGGACCGGGCAAAAACATGGCTTGTTACTTTCAACCCATCTAAAACAGAATCTCTGTTAATATCAAGAAAAGGAAACAAGCTTTCCATCCACCACCAATTATGGATAATCACTAAATAGAGGTTGCTTCCTCTCAAAAACACCTAGTTTTTCCCCCCAATGACTGCTCCAGGAACACACACATCAATTACGTCTTAAAAAAGCATTGTCGCGAATACATATAATGAGAAAACTAAATTTCAGCTTGATAGAAATTTACTGGAAATTATTTATATATCTTTTATCCGATCTATCTTAGAGTATACCGATGTCATCTTGGATAAATGTACACACAAAAAAAACCGAGGCTGATAGAATAGCCACAGGCACCACTAAGCTAGTTTCTAGCCATAAATTAAACAAGAATCATGCTGGGAAAGCCTTGAATCTCGTCTTTTTCACAAAATGATAAATCATGTTACCCCTCCATATCTTTCAAATTTAGTTCCATCACTAGTTAGTGAATCATCTCGATACAATTTAAGAAATGCAACTGATTTGCAAACTCCTGCTTCCAGAACTAATCTTTACCTCAACTCCATTGTTCCTTTAGTTGTTCGCGAATGAAACAAACTCCCACTAGATGTACGAAATATGGCATCTTTAACCTCTTTAAAAAATTACCTGAAACGTGACATTACGCAGTCTCCTAAATAGTATTACTATGGCAGCAGAAGAGCGCAGTTACTCCATACCCGTCTGCGCGCGAATTGTAGTTCATTAAATCACGATTTGTTCTTAAAGAACATAGTTGATTCTCCATTATGTCGCTGTGGTGGAGTTGAAGATACGCATCACTTTTTTTTTCAATTGTCCGATATATCAAACTAGTCGAGACGGACTGATGCATGCTCTAGAACTGTTGTGCACAGTTTCACTTAAAACAATTCTTTTTAGAGATTCATCGGTCTCGTACATGTATGACCATCACTCTATGTAAACAAAGATGGCCACTGGCGACCATGTCAGACATCAAATCAAATTACAAATGTGCAATATTTGAAGCTGTGCATATATATCTATTAGCAAGCAATCGGTTTTAATTTGTTACGAAAACAATTTCACTACCTTTCTAATTGAGGAGTTTTATTAGCTGTTAACATTTTGTCAACTGTTACAAGTCCTCGTCCCTACGCCCCGTCCTCTCCCAATAGTTCCCTGTTGCAGTTTTCTTTTTGTTGTTTTTTTCTTTTCCCTATGACATTTTTACTTTTCTACAATTTTTTTTTTCTTTCTGACCATATAATATTACAAAACTATTGTCATATTGATGTAAATTTCTATTTACCGCCAACATCAATTGCATTTGACAAATACCAAGGAGAGGAACTCTATAGGAATTTTCTTTCGTTCCAATCCTATTAATTATGTACTGTACCGATATATATATATATGTTGTAAAATGTTGAAATAAAATATGTTTAAACCAAAGGAGAAAGAACAACATTTAGCATTTTTCAATACTTAATTTAAGGGCCAAATATCTGCTATGTCTAGTCCAACGTGGCTTAATTTTGAATGTCTACACCTTCTTCAATGACAATTTCATAAAATATTTATAGAAAGAAAGGCGTGGGATTAGAGGCGGGGAGTGCAGACGCGGTGTGGCTTGGGGTTGTGGGGTACTAGAATATCAAGATCGTATGAAAATAGGAGACAAAGTTAAAAATAATTAAAGGGCCATAGCCGCGCTGTTTCTAGTCCGAACTGATTTGTCCATGCTTTTTTTCTACGACCGAGATAACTTCATAAAATATATAAAAGAAATAAATAAATGCGGATAGGGGGCCGGTGGTAAGGAGGGGGAAGGGGTTGGCGTGGTGGATGGGATTTGTTGTAAGTCAGATATGAATCGCTTTTAAAGTTGCCCTAGTTATTATTGCTATTTAACATTAAAACCATAAAGATCGGATACAAACGATCCTATACAATGTTGACTAAGCAAAACACGTCAGTTTTTTTATTTAATTCATTCAAGGACTACAGCTTTGTTGTTTCTGCTTAAACTTGGATGGTTATTGAACTAAAATAAATATAAAATGTTTATTTGAGTAAACTGAACTTTTTTACCATTGATTTTATTAATATTGAGTTCTAGAGGGCGTGAGCGGTAGCTAGCATATTTCACTACCGCTCATGAACAGTCTCAATCAAACCGAGACTGCAATATTTCGTATGTGTCGTTTACGGCTGTCTCCAAAGGGCCATTATCGTACTCTTTTGAATACAAAAATTGCACAGATAATATTTTGTTACCTTTACGGCAAAGTGGTGTTTCCTTTATAGTAGGTCAAAAATCGTGTTAACTTTATTGCGCAGTTGTTACCTTTAGTCAAGATGTTTTTGTTTTCTTTTTTGTGTAGGTTGTTACCTTTAGTCTCAAAAGAGTTACCTTTAATGAAGCATTTTACCTTTAGTGCAATTGCTACATTTAGGGTTGCAGCAAGCTATAAACCGCCAAAATAAATTACGCTGAATATATAAAATAAACGGGAAGAAGGTATTTTCTATCTATTCTCAGTTGCAAAAGAAAGCGGACACTGAGTTTTGTTTAGTTTTAATTGTATAATTTTGTTTTAGAATTAAATTGACAAATTCCAAAATGAATGCCATGTTTGGTACTAAAGCTTTTATCATTCCGTTGCCAATATCATGTTGTCATTTGTTTTCAAATAGGTCGAATCGTTAAGGGACTGTCGCTTGATAAAGAGGATAGGGTGTAAAGTAAAATGTTCAAAGTGTCCAGTTTCTTTTGCAACTGAGTATATCATAGTGAATACACGCCTGGGTAAGCTATTTTAAACTTGTCTGTAAAAATAAAATAGAAATGCATCATAACTGAGCATCATTTGTAGATATCGCTGAGGTGATCCGCTTGACAGATTATTTATAACGTGAGGATATGTTCATGACCTTATAAGATGTGTTGTTATATATTATTATTAATTTATTGCGCATTATTATAGAAAACGGTTAATGTCCCATCTTCATTTATCTTTAAATTGGTCGTTTCGTAACATTTTATCCTCCAAGCCTGAAATTCCCACCTTAACCATTCCTCCACTAACAGTTGATTTAATGGTGGACCTGGGTTATAAATGAGCAACTGCATCTTTTAGCATTACAGTTAACTATTGAGGGCGAACATGACGATTTCTAAAAGGAGGCATAATGTGGTATTTTATTTAAAAATAGGGGATCCACGAGGATTATTGAAACTTTGAGCCTTATTACAAACCCTTGTTATATTACTGGAAGGAACACGGAAAGAGGTTGACTTATTAAGATGTAACGATGGAAAGTGTACATATGGATAAATGTGATTTCCATTTCAGATCTTATATATGGGCATTGCGTCGTACGCACCATCGACAGCGTTGGAAGCAGGTAATGTAAGACAAAGTTGGTTTTCGACATTATCGTTTTTAAATTAACTTTTGCTTACGAGAAAATTGTTATAATAGCTCTAACAAACTGTATTCTTCGTAATTATTGAATTTTTTTATCATTTCAGAAAACGGTTAAATGTTCATGTTTTAGGGTTCGGGAATAGGGTGCATACCCCAACCAATCCCCTCTGCTTAATTAGCTATTGCACTTTTTTGTTTAAATGTCTCGGTTTTATTAAAGGATTTTGAGAAATGCTCTGCGGGTAGTGTAATAATTATTATATATCTCAGGAACCAGGGTCATACTCTATCGGTTTCCCCGTGTATGTAGTTACGACACATTTTGTTTTAAAAAACAACAACAAATTGTCTCGTTTCTGTTTAAGGATTTTGGAAAATGCTCCGCGGGGTAGTGTAGTAATTATTTACCATATCTCAGGCACCGGGGTCTGCGCCTAAAGTAGAGCGCCTCCGAACTGCATAACACTTGTCGTTGTTACTACATGGTATGGTTTTTAAAGTAGATACAACAGGTTCTAAGAACTGTAAGATGTTCCCCCGAAAACCATAGTGTTACTGCCCATTTTAGCTGTACTTAATGCAATGCGTAAATAATAAACAGCCTTTACCAAACTGAAAACCATGACTGATTGCACCAGTGGCTAATCCGGGATTTAAAATTTGGGATGGGAGTAACATAATCGTTTGAGAAAGAAAATAACGGGAAAAAGAACCTTCTCGAACTGCTGCTTTACGCTTTTAACATGCACATGTGGACTTTTCAGAGTTATTTGATCAGTAGGATCTCAAAGTCGTGGCTTTTTAATATTGAATTTATTAAACGCGTCGGATGAAATTAATATGATGATTGACGCACTATTGTATCATATAATTGTATCCGACTCGTTTATAAGAAATTCAATACAAACCACAGGCAACAGTGGAAGATTCTCTTTGTATTTACTGCCATGTATCATGTATTATTGAACATTCTCTCACATTTTCATGAGGCAATTGGTGATTGTTGACCTGCCATTCTGAAACATGCAAATATCTTATTTATATTTCAGTGACAGGGTTCCCCACTTGGGCCACTATTATTACAGTGGGATGTGTATCCACATTTTATACCTTCCTGGTAAGATTACAAAGGAGGATAAACCAAATAATAGTTGTCTGAAAAGTCAGGTATCCCGAAAACTGTAGTCGGTTCAGTATGTATTCATCCAACTGTAGTTGATCATGTATTAAGAAAGCTGTAGTTATATATATTTTAACCATTTTATTTATATTTATTTTATGATCGTTTCATTCTTCTTTTGTCATCAGTATTTGTAATATTTTTCGTAACATCGTTAAACGTTGTGTTTTGTTATCCGAGATAACAGCACAGTTTGTACAAATAAACAACAACAAAAACAGGCGGGGATGGTGTTGAGGGACGTGGGGTCGGAGCGGTTGTTTTGACTGTTATAAGCTCAACAACACATCTTTAGCATTTTTAACTCGGCTGTGTTACGTTTCTCGGGAGTTGTACGGTACATACTAACACATCGAATGACATAACTATTACTGAAGGCTGTTATGTTTTCCCATACAAACTTTCAGGGTGGCATGAAGGCGGTCATCTGGACGGATGTTTTCCAATCATCAGTCATGATCGCTGGGATGGTAGCGATTGTCATCCAGGTAAGTAGAGACAAAATGACTTACTTATTTTATTAATTCATTTATTTCATTAGTCCACCCTTAAAATAATTATGTTTCCCTTTTCCCGACCCTAATTTCAAATTTTGTGTCGGTATGTGGGCAAATATTTTTGTATTTAAAACATGAAAATAACAAAAAAAATGTCATTGTTAACGACTATCGGTCAGCCATCTTTGATCGAAAAAATCCCAAAATCGATGACGTATGGTCAAGTGAATTTTTCAACGATGTACGCATTTTAGGCACGAGCAATGTCAACCATATAGTACATTCAACACTTTTGATATGAATATAATATTAAATAGGGTACTTATATGGCAGAAATTGTGCGCTTTATATTCGAAAAGTTTGGTGCAGTTTTACTCAAATTTGTTTTGTTTTTCATGTTAAATAAACTGGTCCATAAAATAGTCCATTTATCCAGCGAATGCAGACGAGACATCATTTCTGAATAAAATAAGTCATGTTATCACATCATCCAAAATTCGAAGTACACGTACATGCATGTGATATATATCTCGCATGAGAGCCATACGCCTTGTGGTTTCAGAGATTTTTCAGAGATTTTTTACGTTTCAAGTATGTATGGTACTATAATACCTCTAGCTCTGACTTGTAGTTTCAGAGAAAAGAGAAAGTTTAAAGAGTGTCCTATATAACTCGTATGCTAAATCTGCGAATCCCGTCACCATTTGAATAGCATTGGTAAAGACCATACGTTAATGATACATGCACTATGTGAGATCTCCATACCTTGTTGTATCAGAAAGGACGATTTTAAGTATTTTTTTCTATATAGGTCGATATATAAAGCATCTCAAATTATAATTTAAACCCACGTCAAGAGTCTGCCTTCATATACTCAAGGAAAAAAGAAACTCCACTCGGGAATTTCCGCTATTTAGAGTATGTATAATACGCTGCTGTTAAGTGAATAGTGCTTAGCTACATTAGACATTTCATTTTGGACACAATACTAAACACTCCAAATGAAATACCTTCAAAGTTTCATTGTCGATAGTATACGCGTTTGGATCAAGCAGGTGAGAAAACTTAGGATGTACAATTTTGCAGTCATTTTATATTTAGTACATTACTGACATGGTACAGTACTGAAATGGCTGATATTTTCAAAGCGGAACTTCAGCATTTATGATGTTCGTGTTACAACGTGTACTGTGATTAAAAAGTCTACAACTGCACAGTTTTGTCAAAGGAATTACGTGTGCAATATATAAATTATATAACGAATATTTCCAAGTTGCGTTTAATTTTTCCTTTAGTAAAGTATGATTCCGGCCTTTAAGTTTGAAACAACAAACGTGTTGTGGCTTTACATTACTTGGTCCGAATATTAACTTTCATACCCAATCCAACCCCTTCTCAAAGAAGCAAAATCGGGGTTGCCTGGGCTATGCAATAAAACCTTAATTTCGGCTTTAAAAGTTTGCATATTGTAAAATTAAAACATTTAATAGGTAATTTTAAACAGGTTATCGCATTTGTTTGGTAAAAAGTGTTTTTAAACGTGTTTTATAGTCAAAATATCGCTAATTTTGCTAATATACGCTTAATGAATTAAGACGAGACCGAGTAATGAGTTGAATTAAATCAAAGGTTCAGGCAACACTTTTCTATAATCAATGTCTCCATTGAGTGTCGAAGTGCCGCAAAACACCACTTATTCATTTAGAGTGTACGGCTTCGGAAAAGGAATTTAACTCATATCTGATGGCTATTTTATACTACGTGAGGTCAAGTCGTATACATTCTATACTTTACAAACCCTGTTGTACTGCTTTAACGATACACTGGTTACGGTTTATTACTTCATATGTATGACACTATCTGATGAAGGTCTATATTATGTCTAGCAACATGTATGACACTATCTGAAGAAGGTCTACATTATGTCTAACAACATGTATGACCCTCTCTGAAGAAGGTCTACATTATGTCTAAGGGGGCACTCCACAGTTTAATGTACATTTCTCAATCATCAAACCCATGACAAGCTCTTGAGCAAAAATAAATCACATCATCATTGTGTCATACATTTCTGAGAAGACAATAAAATTACCCATGTTTCCATACAAAATAAAAGTATCAAAAAGCATTTTCTGTACAACTTTAGTCCCATTTCTTTAAGATTACCACACCCCTTAAAACATGCTAAAAATGCAATTTTAGCAATATTTCAAATAAATAAAAATAAAAAAAATTCCTACACATATCAGGGTCATGTCATCACTCATAATGCTCTTGCATATCAGGAAATGCTAAATTTTACATACCTATTTACCTAGTCCGGCATTTTAAAAAGTTATACCACGCTGATCTCTTCGTCAGTGAAAATCAACCATTTTAACTACTTTTAGGAAGTTTTTGATTGGTTCACATTTTTCTATTTATAGCCTCCAAAAAACCCAATGAATGCATATTCCAATACACCAAAATAAACTTAGAAGTAATCAAAACTGAAAACAACATCAAACATGTGCTTCATAATTATTATAAAGACCATCCATGGACCTAAAAGATGCTTAGTTGATTTCTTTCTGATTTACACCATGGACATTCATGCGAAACTGAGGACTGCCCCCTAACAACATGTATGACACTCTCTGCAGAAGGTCTACATTATGTCTAACAACATGTATGACACTCTCTGAAGAAGGTCTTCATATGTCTAACAACATTATAACTACACAGTGCTTTAACATTTGCAGGGTGCAATCAAAGTTGGCGGCCTACATGAAGTTTGGAAGTTAAATTATGAATGGGGGCGTATTGACTTCTGGGAGTAAGTTGCGTTTAATTGAATTTTTTGTTTTAAACAACATTGGCATGTCGGTATATCGGTATTTGCTTTATTCACGTTACATGTTTTAATTCATTTAGGAACAATGCTAACTTTATCATGATAAAATATGTATGTTATATACTTATTACTTTAAATTTGTTTCGATATATATCTATCAACCAAGTCAGAAGTTGTCTAACACCTACTACTTTAGTGCATTCGTGCATCTAAAGTGCTGCTCGCAAGTTAAATAGATGCCTTTTTTAATTGAGTTGATAAATGTTTTAACGCATTTCAGATGTTGGTGTTATGTTACATCTAATGTACAATGTGTACCTACATCGATAACAATCAGCCAAGTAATAGACAGAATCTGCTCTCAGTGAGTTGGTTTATTTTAAATAACCAACGAGGTGTGACAGGCTCTATCTGTGTTGTAGTATGTTGTACTTAGTGACCCTGTCCGTACTCTGAATTCCATTTATCGGAAGTTAAAGTATGGTAAAGCGCCGACCCTTTGGTTATTCTGAACGATTTAATGCTATACATTCATGAAACGCAATTTCACCGACCATACTTTAACCCGCGGTTAATGTAGTCGAACGTTGTTAGTGGCTGTACATAATCGCTAATGTTCGACCTAGTAAGGTCTCTTCTAAGAGACACACATGTTCATTTTAAACTGTTGTTGAAATAATTATTGTAAGTATAAGATATATATACAGTATTGTGTCGACTTTTCTCATTATTCGGCGGTGGCAATCATGTACATGTATGTATATTACATGTTATTTATGTAGGGTCGATCCTGATCCGACGGTTCGCCATTCCGTTTGGTCACTGGTCATCGGTGGTATGGTCACTTGGTTGGCGATTTTTGGCGTCAGTCAGCCCAGTGTGCAACGTTACTGTGCTGTCCCTACCTTGAGAGATGCCAAGAGGTAGGTTGTTGAGATCACTATTTACGAGAAGAGGTAGAAACCTTTTATTTTTTCTTATTAGAAGGTGCAGACTAGAGTAGTGGTTAGGGTGTCGACCACGTGTTGTAAACATTCTCGCCTCTCAACGCTGCGGGTTAGAATCCTACTTTGTTTTAGTGCAGATTTAATTTGTTAAACATTGCTAGAGCATTTGTTCCAGAGATGTTACCTCCCTTGCTGTTTATTTACTGAAACGCGCATGTATTTTATTTCAGTGCAGTTTTGCTAAATATAATGGGAACATATTTTCCAACAACAGTTACTTCCCTTAGTACTTATTTGCTATTTACGTGTACTATTTTTGTTTCAGTGAAGTTTTGTTAAACACTGGGGCAGGTATTTTTTTCAATGAGTTAACTCCCTTGGAGTTTATTTACTATGACGTATATTTCTTTTGTTTCAGTGCAGTTTTGTTAAACATTGCGGGCGTAATTATTGTTCTGACTGTTACCTCCCTTGCCGGTATTGTCATGTTTGCATATTACGCCCAGAAAGGATGTGATCCATTGACGAATAAACAGGTGAAAAATTCAAATCAGCTGATACCGTTCTTTGTGGTAGAGGTTCTGGGTTATCCTGGATTACCGGGACTGTTTGTATCATGCCTCTTTAGCGGCGCTTTGAGGTATGTATTACTTCATGTTTAGCGTTGTTGAATATGACTTTAACCGTGGTCTGTTGTACGTCAACCGTCGGGCGTTAAATGCTTGATGTCAACTCTCTATCACCATTCGTTTGAATTTTGACCAACTTTGGCCGAAGTCTTTATATCAATAAACGATTGGACGAGTTTGAAACTCACTAATATCGGATAGTAAACATCAGCATTACGGACCTTGATCAATAAAAAGAAAAAAAATATAATATACCTAGCCAACAATCTAGTATTATTTTGAATCTAATCTTTACTAAACTTAGCCAGACTTTTAATATCGATAACAGTTTGAACGAGTTGAAAAAACACAAATATCGGATAGTAAACATCAGTGTTACGGACTTGATTTAAAGGAAAAATGCAATAAGTTGCCTGTTCAACACTAAAGCACTTTTGTTTTGGATATGAACTTTACTTACACAGATTTTAAATATCAATAAAAGATCTGGAAACACCAGTTTTTGATTATCCAAAGAATGTTGATCTTTATCACACCTAGTCATATGATAGCTCAGGCAAGTTTAAGAACCCATTTATTTTCCTTGAGTTTCTGAAATATGCTATAATTTGGCTTCGTTAACTCGATAGGGCCTTTATTTTTCATCGGATCTTTTCTAAACTTTACCAGACTGTTGATATCAATGCAAGCTCGGACGAGTTCGAAAACCAGCCATATCTGACCAATAACATCGGCGTTATGGCCCTGTAGTCAGTTAAAAACGTTGTGTTTGTACTCGTCAATACGTAAGGGCCTCCATTTTACATCCGATCTTTACCAAACTTTACCAGATTTTTACTATCAATGAAAGCTCGTACAGGTTTGAAAACGAACCAAATCGGATTAGTAACATTGGAGTTATGGCCCTTGCTTTAATTAAAAAATGCTTCCTTTTGCCTCTTTAAGACCTTCGTTTGGCAGGATTTCAGCGAAACTTCGCAGGGATGATGAGTACCTAGCCCAGTTTCGCAAATCATCGATGTGGGCCAGTTGAATTAAATTTGGCAGAGTTATGGCCCTTTAAAGGTTTTATTAAACTAGCATTGTACAGACTAGTTCTCCTGAACCTCTTGCCGGATTCCAGCGCAACTTGGTAGGGATGATCAGTACCAAGCCTAGTTGTAAGAATCGACACTCTCTCATCTGACAAGCCGAGCTCCCAGTGGGATTCGAACCCGAACCGGTCAGCGCTGAGAAGGTTTACAACACTCTCGACCACAGCGATATAGCTCGAATATTAATGTCTTAAGTTGGGCTTCGATAATATATATATTGAGTCAATATTAGGTTTTTGTCATAGAAATAGAATATCACTTAAACACGTTTCTATACCTTTAGCTCGATGTCATCTAGTTTGAACGCCTTATCAGCCGTCACGTACGAGGATATGCTGAAACCTTTAATCGGTGATAAGGTCACAGAATCAACAAAAACATGGATAACGAAAATACTTGGTATGTAACAGAGTGTGTACAATTAAAAACAATGCAGGAATATATTGTTGTTAAACGGCTCATTAACTCATTGAATTGGTTAGTCAACGTCGCCTAAGAGAGCAGTAGAAAATACACAACCGGGATAACATATTCTAAAAATCAAATAGATACGTCTGGTTACTTTACATACCCAAACGACAGATTCCGGCACATGGGACCACGTGGTTTTACTAACTCCTCTTCCGAGTGATGAAGTAGAATGTGATTTGTTAAAGCTACCAAGCCCAATACTGCGTCTCGTCTGTAACCCGAAACTGCTGTGTTAAGAGGCGGGCGCACAACCACTAGACAACGGCGACCCCTCCACACGCGGCAAATACATAACTACTAAACGACGGCGCCCGCTCCACATATCCACTAGACTAAGGCGACTCCGTCAACATAACCACTGGACAACGGCGTCCCCATTTTCTCTCCTGACTGCTTTACACACAATTGATGGACAGCATACTTTCACAGTGCCTTGTCCGACAAAGGTATTGAGTTTGTGAAGTCCGGGAACTAACCCTTTCAAGAATCGAACCCAACATCTTAGTTTAGAGGCAAGACAATGGCTAAACGAAACGCACAATTAGTGATTGATGGTCTTTGTCTTTTCATTTCAATATTATGTTGATGTACACCAAGGTTTGCTCTCAAAACACAATTGTTTAATTAATTTCTACAATTATATAATTACAGTTATAGTATATGGAGCCGCCGGAGTAGGGTTTGCCTTTGCTGCCCAAAACCTTGGAGGTACCGTGTTACAGGTGTGTTTAATAGAGATTATTTATTAAAAGATCATACCCATGTGAATGCATACAGTGGAATTCAAGTAGGGTTGCGTCTGTAATACATTCTGATAACGAACAAACGAACGATCGAACACAATAATGGACGAACGAACGAACGATCGAACACAAGAATGAACGAACGAACGAACGAACGAAAAAAACGAGTGTTG
Organism: Cyrtodaria siliqua; assembly: GCA_037043455.1. Taxonomy (NCBI): domain Eukaryota; kingdom Metazoa; phylum Mollusca; class Bivalvia; order Adapedonta; family Hiatellidae; genus Cyrtodaria; species Cyrtodaria siliqua. The sequence goes on along the minus strand of JAWPHD010004598.1, from coordinate 87,478 downwards.
ATGTAATCGTAAAACAATAAATATCTGATTTGTTTGTGTTAGTTTTATCTTTACTAGTATAATTTTTATTATTTACTGATTATAATTATTTTTCGAGTACTGAAGTGGAAAATTGAAGCAGCGTATCGGATAGTTCATATATGTTCCTATATAGCCTCCCTTCGTTATAAATCTTCATTCTGTATCAATTATCAGAAGCCACGTTGATGGTTAAAAGAAACACTTCTCCTGATTTAAAATTTAATAATATTCTTAAATTATTCGGTTTAACTACCAGAGACCTTTGTTGCAATTTTCGGCACCAGTGACCTATATTGTCAACCCGTTTATATTTGTGATGTCTAACTCTTTTCTTTGGAATATATATGTATGTGTTTCTATGTGACTGTTGTTGTGCCTTTAAGATGAGCTTTGTTCGTTTGATACTACATTTTCTGCCCCACTTTTGCATCAACATAATATGCTTATTTCAGGCGTCACTGAGCTTTACCGGAGCCGCATCAGGACCGCTGCTTGGAATATTTCTGCTCGGAGCTTTATTCCCTTGGGCTAACTGGATCGTAAGTTTCTTTTTAAAAGAGTATTTATCCAGGTGAAAAGAAATTTGAGATAACTCAAACAGGATTTCATTCAAATAATGAATGGGGTTGGATTGCAGGTGAAGACTAAATACTACTACTTTGGAGTAATGAGTAATTGAGTTGTCTTTGTAGCAAACATTACGAATTACACACGCTCCGAGAAACCTTTTCTTGCAATAAGCAGTTAGACTTCTAAACTCGTTCTGCAATCATGTAAGCAACAAGAGTTGTCGTTGGTAATACGCGTTGAGTTGTTGGCAATAAACGCTGTGTTGTTGGCAGTCAGCGTTGAGTTGTTGGCAATACGCATTGAGTTGTTGGAAATTAGCGTTGAGTTGTTGGCAATACGGGTTGAGTTGTTGTCAAAACACGTTGAGTTGTTGGTAATACGCATTGTGTTGTTGGCAATCAGCGTTGAGTTGCTGGCAATCAGCGTTGAGCTGTTGGCAATACGCGTTGAGTTGTTGGCAATAAGCGTTGATTTGTTGGTAATTGAAGGCATTTTCTGTAGTATTTCATGTGCAGAATTTTGACTTCTCTTCTAAAAGTATAGGATGGATTTTCCTAAAAATTTACAGGAAGTTGCTCTTGATATCTAGTTGTATTTATTGTCTTTATTTATATAAATGTCTGTTATTTGAAAAATACATAAAATATAACATTTTGTAAAAAATTCAAACAAAATGAAAAAATTTAAGCATAATGGTAGGGTTCCAGAAACAATATTTAATCTCAATATGCATGGAGACCTATAATTTTAATTGCATATATTGTCTTACTATATGTTCAAATAATGCCTAGAAGTTTGAACAAATTCTGTTATTACATGTAATAGGAACATAACAAAAAATAAAAATATACCATTTCTATATAATTTCATACAAAATTTGGCCTTTTAGGGGTAGGGTTTCAAAACAACTTTCCAAACAAGCATGGGGACCTAACATTTTTATTGCACATTTTGTTTTTATTTATGTTAAACTATGTGCTTAGAAAGTTTAAGCAAATTCTATTATTGCGAACATACAAAAAAAAAAGGAAATTGTATCATTATGGGCTAATTTGTGCATACATTGTGAGTAATGGTCTAAACAGATTTTGTAAAAAAAGATAGGTTTTACATAAAGATGAGATTTAAATGTTATTATTATTAAATATTTTTTACTTTAATACAATTTTAGCAGAATTGTGACCAACGAATAAATTATTAGACTTCAAAAATGTCTTATTTTATCTATTTCATGGACTTGTTAAACTTTTTGGACATAATGACATGACGGTGGCATTACTAATTATTTTTTAAAATTTTAACAATTGTGGTGACCTACCATTATTTTTGCATTTTCTGTTTATATATATAACAGACTTACTGTACAAATTTTTTAAGAAAATCTGAAATGCAGAAAAAACTATAGAATATGTCTTTAAATAAGCTTTTATTGAAATATGGTTTGCTGAATACCATAAGAAACATAGGTCGAATAATTCGAGCTACAGAAGTTGCATTGAGAAATTGTAAAACATATAAGAAAATAAATTCTTTCTACTTCAATGTTAATAAAAAAAAAGTTAATTCGTGTAGCTATCGTTATTTATAATTTATTATCATGGCTATCGTGAAAATGACTTCACACAATTATATTGCTTTGTTCGTTGGGTTAAGACTAAAGCAAACAATAACTAGCTATATGTAAATACTTCCGGGTTTTACATTTTAAAGATGAATTGAATTGAAATGAATGTTGTTTAACGGCTCATCAACACAGTATAGGTGATTTAGAGCCGCCCCAGAGAGAGGGGAAGGATACATAGGAATCCGGGAACCAGCCCTACTATTATTATCGAATAGATTACTATGGTTATTTAACGTGCTCGGAGGATAGACCGATACACGGGACCGCACGGTTTACGTCCCCATCCGACGGACGGGGCTAAGGGAACGTGTCTTGCCCAAGAACACACCGACGGACCACGGAGGATTGAACCCGGGGCCTCCGGTTATAAATCCGCAGCGCTACCGACTGCGCCACGCCAGCCCTTTTTAAGGATGAATAATAGGTCAAATAAGACAGCACACACAAAACAAAAAACAAAAAAAAACAAAAAAAGGTTCTTTGGTAACTATTCTTAAAAGTAGATATAACAATCGAACAGGATTTGATTTAAACATATTTTATTGCCAATAATGTTATATCCTGAATAATATCCACATATATACAATAGAACTATTATAATGACAAATGGGTCGGGTAACACGTTCTACTAACATTAGTTTAAACCCTTCCCAGTAAATCGAACAGGAAAAGTAGCATTCAAGGACGACATTCAATTGTAAATATTTAATATAACATTTTTAAACCTGAAGTAGTAAGTCAAGGACTTCCGTCACACCATTTCAACTAATTACAAATGAATTTGAATTCTTTAAAGAAAATATCACACATAAATGAATTTGAATTCTTTGAAGAAAATAATACACAGAGTTTTTAAACAGATATAAATAATCTTTTCCCACATTATAAATTTCAAAGTTTAACCTTGCATGTTACGCAATTACAGTATGATCTGTCAAACTGAATGTAATGCTTGCAGCTGGGTAGCGTGGCCTGATTTCAAAATACTCCTAATGGTACGGTGACTTTTAGTATATAACAAATGTGAATCCGGACCCCCGGTATAACAAGTAATGTTATATACCAAAATGTTCGTCATGGTTTGTAGATTCGGAAACTGCCGGCATAAATTGGCATACTTGGTGGCGTTCCGAGAAATTCAAGATAGCGTCCAAGATGGCTGCCAAACAAGTAATTAGTACCCGTATCACTTAAAATGAAATATATATCATGTATATGTACACAATGTTTTTGTTGTTGTTTTTTTGTGTTTATTTTTCATGTTTAGTGTATCATAGTCATGTAAACTTTTATTCAGTTAAAATAGTTAGCATCCATTTTAAATCTAAGGTGCAAATAGAGGTCAAATTGTCATTCTTTTAAAAAAAACTGTAAATGAAGGGTAAACATAACCATAAAGAGCCATACTAGTTAAGTCTTATTTTTATTTGATGTTGAAACGATAGTTAAATTTATGCGTTAAGCATTGCGTACGAATAACGAACAGTATTGTTCATTATTACATACCTTACTATAAATACTAACATAATTATTTTAGTAGAAAAATAATGATTATCAGTCCTTTCAAAATCAATAATCGGCACACTGTGCCATTATGGATTAGATCTATGAAAAATCGGCACAGTTGCAACAGGCTGTCCGCACGCGATGTCGTCGACGTCATCAAGCAACACAAAGACATCATATTGAAACGCTACTGTATGGATGTTCAAAGAGCGAACGTTGAAATTTAAACCGCAATTTTCACGCCCAATAAATAAACGTTAAAATGTTGAAATATATCATTTAAGTGAAAGATATGTTTTTTAAACAAAGACAAGAAGGAAACTAATTAACCTAATTTATAAATTTAATAGATTTGCCAAATAATTGTAAATTTAAATTATACCGCTTTATAAGCTTTGTCGATGTTTTTTGTCTTAAAAATGCTCTTGTTGTTCTTATTCTTCTTCTCCATTTATAGTAAGGTATGCAATAAAAAGGCTAAATACGGCCATGGTGTGCCCTTTGTCGACAATGGCACACGTAGTGCATGGCCCTCGGGCCATTACGTCACTATCGACAAAAGGCACACCATGGGCGTATATTAACCTCTAAATAATAAACATTTATATCAAGTCACCCTAATAAACCGCGTACATTTTTCAGCAGAATGTAAAATAGAAGGCCAATATAGCAAACCTTATAAAAGGTAAAATAATAGTGTTTTTTTCATTCTGTGATAGATCGGCACACAGGGAGATATTCATAAAGCTGAGTGAGGGGTATGTTTTAACCGTCCTGTACATACGAATTTACTTGGTAGATGGACATCACTCAGGAAGTTTGGTGATAAGTTATCGAGTGTCCGTATCTTCATTAAAATTAGAATTTGAGGATAGTATACCCTTAGAAGGAGATTTACTTTTAAAAACGAGTTTTTTTTAGGCATAGAATACATCATTGAAAATCTATGAGGATTCTGGTTCAAAGGACTACATGGTAGAATCAGAACTTCTCGTTTGGCAAAATACTCACAGCTGAGCATATTCTAACTATCAACCAGTTTCCCTTACATATATGGCCATGCAAGAGACTAACTGATGCTCAACACTTTTTTCGAGCCAAACGATCTTGCGAGAATCGGCTCATAGCCACATTATAGAATATAACTCATAGCCTAACATCCAACGGTCAGGTAGAAATTATACTCGTTGACTTTGATAAGGCGTTCGACAAGGCCCCCACACAACTGGATCTTGTAAAAGATACGGAGTCAGGTGTTAACACTGATGGATACGGTCCTTTCTTCAGAACAGAACACAACTTGTCTTCCTTGAAGGTGACACGTCCACTCAAACTAATGTTTTGTCAGGAGTGCGACAAAGTTATGTCCTTGGCCCTCTACTTTTTCCTGTTTTTATTAAAGACCTGCAGAAGTAACATCTTCATCTTAATCGCGACTCTTTGCAGACGATTGTCCCCTTTACAGACTCATTGAACACAAACATGACTCTGACCTTCCACAGAGAGACCTATCAGCGCTAGAGATGTCGGAAGAGGACTGGCCAATGTAGCGTCACCCTCAGAAGTGCAGAGTCATGAGAGTAACAGCAAACAAGTGACATATGCTGCACAACTAATTACAACCCATACGGGCACACTCTTGATGTAGTGGAGCTGATGGGCCATTGTCGTATCGGGTACTACAGAAAGGGACCGGTGGTACATTTATGTATACAGAAATATATTTCCACGCCCACGACATATTTTGCCTCTCACGACCCTTGCGGACCATAACCGCGGCCTTAAAGGAGTTGGTCTAAATATTTGACCAACTCTTCTTGAATGACGAGCTGCATATTTGTTTACTTTTTTGCGCGGGGTTTGATGATTTACAACTTCCGGTTTTACGAAAATACGTTTTGTATTTTATTACTAACTATGGTGGCCTAAATATGTTTTTAAGAACAACAGCGCAATAGTTAATGATAAACAATATTGTTTAAGTAGTTGTTTTATCAAGTTCTAAATTGTTTCAATTCCGTCAATGAGATCTTATTTGTCCGGGTACGTTTCTGTATATTTGTGGGCCGTTCTGGAATTCGAAGAGTGTCGGGTACGTTTCTGTATACATAAATGTATTCCAGGTACCTATCTGTAGTAGCCGATACGACAAAGACCCCGTCAGCTGTAGTGGACGGCGATAACTACCTGGGTATAAATATCAGTAAATACCTAACGAATAACGCATCGACAATACAGTCACCAAGGCTAACAAGACCATGGGCTTCCTTCAGTACAACCTAAATGAGTGTACCAGACCCACGCAGTTGCATACACAACGATGGTTCGCTCTAGTCTTGAAATTGCATCAACGGTCTGGGACTTACACATATCCAGTGACACCCACAATCTCGAACTGCTTCAACTGAGAGCTGCTTGTTTCGTTCAGAGAAACTACACTGAGCGCACACCAGGCTATTACTGCGATGGTTAAATACTTCCAATGGAATCCGCCGCCCCAACCCACCGCCCAGCATCCGTGCTACATCAATCGCCTGACTATGCCTTTCAAGATAAGGAAAGACAAAAAGATCGGACAGGGAAAGCAGCATTCAAGGACGACAGTCAACCACAAAATACAAAAACTAACACGCAAACAGACAAACGAGAAGGCAAAAGTAATAACAAATGCAAACGACATCACAAACACAAAAGGGTTGACAATAGGGCTACCGCCTTGGAACGGTCAGTGGCAACAAAGGCCACTGGGGGTTTAAACCGGTACTAGGGTGCACCAAACCTCACACTTACCCTACTGTCAACCCAATAAAAACAGGACAGTGTAAATAAAAAAATCCCCGCCATGATCTAATCTCTAACCAACAAGGCAGCATCAATAGGCAATATAAGTAAAACACAAATATGCTCGTGTAAATATAATACAAAAAAAACACAATAACCTAGAAAGCCACAATGAAGGTACTCAATGATTTGGCAGAAGGCCAGAGCAACAAGAGAATAAACCATTAAGGGCACGACAGGAAACCCACGGGGTAGCTGACATCAACTTAGATATAATCCAACAACAGCCGAACAAGTGAAACATACCACATTAACAGTTCAGTAACTTCCAGGAGCATCTACAAATTTTCTTTTTACTATCGCATTATTAGGGAATGGAACCAGCTGCCTACTTCCAGGTCACCGAGGACTTCAGGGCCAAGCTCGACAACTCGTCGGCTCCCATTTATTTTAAATAGTTGTATTGTAGATAGCGATGATGGACATCGACTGATTTACAGTCTTTTGTCAGTTTTATCCAGGACTAATTAAATTCTAAAACGAATTCGTCATTGTTTTAGACAAAGAAGAAGAATTCAAATGATGCTTCAACTATCACCAGGTGTAAAAACAAACTTATCTGCGGATGCATCTGAGTTGTGGTCCTACATTCTCCATTCCAATATGGGACTATTCAATGTACATGTTGTTTTTGACATGTATATAACTATCAAATCGCAAACTCGTCAAAAACGTGGTGAAAATGTTTTTGCAACTGCACCAGTCACCATTCAGTACAATATGCCCATTGCGGACTGGAAGAGGGTGCTGACCAACAGCAAGCGTAAAACTGAAATAACAAAGTTGTACGAACAAATATCTGGCAACTGAGAACTGTCTCAGAGATGGTCGAGTACTTCTAGTCTCTGCTGGAAAGAAGGGGAGAGCTCGAAGGGCATCCAGTTAGTATGTGCTATTTGCGACGCTCTCAGATCTAATCATGAAAACGTTTACAGTTGGAAGGATTCTCTTTCATCTTGCACATACAGTATCCTTTGGAGTTCGAAAAACATCTGTTGTCAGCTCAGACACAGATATCTTTGTTCTACTTGTTTAACATTCTAGCAAAGTCAACATAGAACGTTTGTACTTTAAAACAGGTAGGAAAGGCATGCATTCTGATTATATAATATTCATTCCAGTTTATATGGTGTTTAATGAATCTGTGACCGAGAGATTCGAGTTTCTAACTTCACTTTCCCATCATTTTCCAGGAGTCTTTATGTCAGGAAGCTATCTAGCTGGCTTGTAGAACGTCAGTGATTCTATCCTGGTACATGGGGTCGTCCTCCACTAATTGAAGCTGGAAAGTCGCAATATTACCTTAGCTGTTGGTGCGACTATTAACTTCAATTAATATCAATACATTTCAGTGTATTGCGCTTCAGAGAGTGACACTTGCTCATCATTCTATGGAATAGGAAAGACAAATGACTTTCAATTAATGTCTAGAAATGCCAAAGAACAGATCTTGCACACCGTGGTACAGACACGGGTTTGTCAGCGCAGACAAAATCTGCTGTCATCGCCTTTGTTGATTTGCTTCTGGTCATGGCCAGTGCACATCACTGCATTAATTTCGGACGAATATTATACTTGGAAAAGCTCGGATGAAGCCCATAAAGTTACAGTCAACAAATGATAACTTTAGGATACATTTGCCTCAATGTCCATATCAGTTGTTGATTTGGAGAGAAGTTTTGGAAGCAAATTTTGTTTGCCAATCCATTAGATTATGGCTGACCCTCACACTGGTTTGTATTTTCCTCAAATGGTGACCCAGGCTGTTTCACCAACACAGTTGTTGAGTGATTTGAGTGCAGTTGAATGCAGTGAGGACTTGTCACAGGATGACCTTAGTGGTTGGGCTAACTTGGGAAAGAATCAATGACGGTGAATGCATTTACATAAGTTTAATGCAACTTTTAAAATATGTTTAATATATATACAATTATCTAAAAAAAAAAAACGAATACACAAATGAACTATGAAAAGAATGTTCTCCTGAACGTTTAAGACGTTCTTAGTATTGTTATAAATACTGAATGTCTAAGACACTAAAGTGTTGTTAAAGCTATAACAATGTTGATCTAGCGCGATAACTGTGATGCGCGAGAGCTCATGAAGATGATGATGCGCGAATTCAATGGATGATTGTCATCAAATGCCTTCTGTAAGGGTTGATGACGCGATGCAATGATAGTTAACCCCCACTGAGATTGTGAGTAATATTCCTCCAGTGAGGATTGGTAACGGGCCCACCTTGTGTCCCGGGGGTTATCGTTAGTAAAACCTGGCTGCGCAGGTACGGGGACCGTCTCCACCGCTTGTAAACGTTAATCGTGGAAGCTTAGCTCCACTCCTGGATATCCAAACCTAGATGGCTTACTCCAACCCTGGATGGCTTATATTCTGGATGGCTTATATCCTGGATGGCTTAGGCTGTAATTATATATACGTTTTAGATGTCGGTTGACAAACATAACAATTTTGCATAATTATCATTACCCAAACAAATCATTATTCAATCAATATATGTAAGCTGTACTAATGATGAGTAGCAATGTATACATATTCTACAACGCCATGTATACGCTATGTACGTCGCTGTTAATCAATGCCCCTAATACATGTAATATAAACATGATAAAATTACTCATATATTACACTCACTGAGTTATGCATGCCGTCATTGATTCTTTCCTGAGTTAGCCCAACCACTAAGGTCATCCTGTGACAGGACTATTGGTTCCTGTAATGAGCAACCAAGTACTCCAGCTTGCGAATGTAAAGGTTCACTAGATGATGTAGGTAACTGCCAAAACTTGTTTACCAGGTTAGCAAATGTATGCTCTGATGATACACTTACTCCGAAGATGATTGTTTCTTGAAGCTTCATTTATAGAACAAATAAACAAATACTATCGCAAATCATTAAAGGAAGTACTCAATTGTATATAAAACTTAAGATACAAATATAATTCGAATTATAAGGCCCTTTCTGTAAACAAACAGATATTATACATCAATGATGGTGAGTTTTGTTTTAAAGGAGGATTTATCGCCACTATGATTTCCACTTTGATAGTGCGACGAACGGACAGATTATGGACCCTATGATGGCGTCTCTCTAAATCCTTATAGGACAGTAGCTTGTCGTACACTTAACGGTTTGTTCTCTTGTTGTTTTGGCTTCTGCCAAGTCACTGAGTACTTACTTTGTGGTTTTCTATGCTTTTGTTTTTTATATTATATATACATGATCATTTTGCGTTTTACTTATATTTCCTATTAATGCTGCCTTGTTTGTAAGAGATTATAATCTGGCGGGGATATCTTTATTTACACTGACCCGTTTATTGGGATGACAATAGGGTAAGAGTGAGGTCTGGTGCACTTAGAACCTGGTTTAAGCCCCAGGGGACTTTTTTTTTGCCACTGACCGTTCCAAGGTGGTAACCCTATTGTCAACCCTTTTGTGTTTGTCGTCTTATTTTACCTTTTAATCATCTTTAAAGTTGTTCTTTGTTTTTGTGTGTATTTGTGGTTGACATCGTCCTTGAATGCTACTTTTCCTGTTCGATTTGTATATTTGTCTTGTACATACTGTTTCCATTAATGATCATCATAGTGCAATTGCATGCACATAACATTGTACATGTTTTAGAATATGTTATATTTAATAAGAAATAAGAAGGTTAACAGTTCTAATATTGCTTTTCATTTACGCATGCACTTTATTTGTACTGATGAATACTCAATCACCCTATCGTGTAATGTTCCTAAAACTGTATCTTTTAAAGTTTTCTTTTTCCTCAGTCAGCGGTATTGTATTCATTTATCAACATGTTATTCATCATGAAGAAGTTGAATTATTCATTATGAAGTATTGCAGTTGAAACTGTATATTCAGAAGTATGGATCGGTGGATGGATAGAAGGATGGATGGATGGATTGGTAGGTGGGTGTTTGGTTGGTTGGGTGTTATTTAACAACATTACTGTCGGTTTTACTAAGGTATTAACTATATATTTGTTTGTAGCAATTTAGTTTATATATCCCCCCACATATCTTTATTCGAAAAATTCCTTAAATAAAATTATTGTATTCGGCTTTTACAAATTATCAAGCTACCAGACGAAATATAGTGTGTTCGGTAATGTTTTATTTCTATTACAAAATACTATGATGATATCTACAACATAGATGTCCTGTTGCATTTAACCAATGTTATCTATATGTATCTAAATGTTTACATGTATTGTTGCATTTATGTCTAAAGTGTACATGCACTGTTGAATGTTTATTATTGATTTGGCCTTGAAGAAAGTTAAAAGTTGTATAGACGTAAATATGTTGATCTGGTATTCAAATTATTTATGCAAATTCATTTATGATGATGTGGTCTGTTTTCATTCGATTATTATTATGGTGAAACTTTAGTGGGGAACCCTTCAGGAAGAGTCTGTGATAGCATGTAAATAAACGCTGGGAGTTCAGTTGAGATCAGATTTCATTATTCTTCAATAAAGTTAATTTTGATTTGGATGCTTTTAAAAAATATATTTGTGAGAGGATTTACTTATTTACTTATTATTGTGCTCATTCAAAATAACAGTGAAACTGGATATTTGGACTAAACTAGACTTATTGGAAGTTAATTTAGACTGAAAGGGCACTTACTGTTTTGGATTAAAGAGACACTAGCTAATCTGAATTAAAGGAACATTGGATAATTTTATTTGGACTTAATTCAAAAATTGGATATTAAAGAAACACTGGATTTGTGTATTCTGTAAGTGAATATTTTATGTAAATAAATTTGTTAATTATAATTTTGTGTGGCTGGTTTTGCTTCCTTTCTTGTTACATTTTACTCGTAACACCAAATTACTACAAACATGTCTTTTTGTTTTAAATGAAACAAATAACATTGGAATTACTTCAGCATTGGGAATTATTGCTTCATGTATATCTTTCTATGTTATTAAAGGTAATAAAGGAAGGTAGTGTCTTTAATTATAAATTGCTATATATACATGTATACATTAGGACAAACTATTTACACATTTGAATGTTAAGTAGAATACAATCATTTTATAAATAGAGTTCACCAATTCTTAAATATCTTAAGAAATCAACCTTAGAATGTGCCATAGAAAAGAAAATTAGAAAACGCTTATATGATAAAAGTCATAATTTCAGCTTTAAAGTTAAATTTTGAAAATTTAAATGATGTAACATCAATTTATTGGTGTATCTAAGGATTTACTGTATTGGCGGTATTAATGCTACAAAATATAATATATGTAAGCATTTTATGCAATTTTGAATCAATGAAATACAATTTGTTTGCAATATATAAAATTTGGTTAAATGTATGGCGACCATCTTGGACGCCATCTCGGATGTCTCAGCTCGCCATCAGTTATACCAATTTATGCCTGCAGTTGTTTTCAACATTTTAGGATTATATTTTGTTATTTATTATTTCCAATTTCTCGCGGGAGTAAGGGAATATGCCACGCTACGGCCCTGGCATGAAATCAGTATGCTTGGCATGCATGCAGTGCGGTGTGTTGGCACCGTACTGCATCTACACCGTTCTGCACAATAACGCCGTTATTTATAAATAAGCAGATGGTTGATAACTTGTCTGTTAAAATAAAATTTATATCGTTCTCCAAAAGATGGTAATCGATACAAATATGCCTGTATATTGTTGAGAATATGTTATCTTCAATATGCTTAACAATAGTTATGTGTTTTCACTTTCTCTGAGGCATGATCAAGTGATATTGCGACCGTCTCGTATGTGGGAGGTCGCGTGTTCAATCCCCAGCCGGGTCATACCAAGACTTCATTAAAATTGTACTTTGACTTTCAGAATATGCAGAGTAGCTTTAGGATGGGTTGGCCGGATATCATTATAATGTGACTGGATTGGGTTTCATGTTTATGTTTACGGCGTGGTATTCCAGTATAACAGCACTATAACAATGGCGTGGTATTCCAGTATAACTGCACTATAACAATGAGCATTGAGCTCACTGCTACCAGTAGACACCGTCATCATGTGGCTGAAATATATTTAAAAGTGTCGTTAAACCGTCCTTTACCCTTATCTACACTTTATCAGCTTTGAATTATGTTCACAAACAGATGTGAGTCGGGAAAACATGTCAAACGAATATAGACTTGACCTATTTCTGTAGAAAAGCCTTCATTAAAAGTTCAGCGGTATCTTGTTGTTTTTAATATTAATTTTTGTATGCTGAGTTCGATTATGGTGGAATACCAAGCTTTGTTTTGACAGGAAGGACAATTATTGTTTTTCTGAAAATTTTACTGGGAATATTTGTAATATTTCTATCAAATAATCATTTTACATCAGTTACCAATGTTCGCTACATATTTTGATTTCGTATTTCAAGCCGAATTTTGACAGGAAATGCACTTTTTTTGAGATTTAATCACCTTTTGATAATTCTACAGGGAATTTTTGGAATATTTTTTTTTAAATAAACAATTTACATCTGTTATCAATTTTTTTTTTGCTATATATGTTGACCTAATATACGCATCCCTGCTGATACCCAGTTTAGAATTCAGTCTTGAATTACCGGATAATTGTACAGCCAAAACATGTAAATGGATTGAAAGTTCATAAAATGCCTTTGTTTTCTTTCAGGGGTGTGTTGTTGGAGGTATATTAGGTTTGGCATTGCCGCTATGGATAAGCATAGGTGCTTACAACTTGCCTAAGTCTGGTTACATGCTGGATTTTCCGGACAACTGTACATCGGTTAACTCTAACGTGACGACTACGACCACAATGGAGGCGACAACAACAATGACAGAATTGTGAGTACCAATGATGGGGTGTGGTTTTATAATTTGTGTGTTACATTGTTCGTTCCACCAATGACAGAATTGTGAGTAGCAGCCTGGGGTGGGGTTTTATCATTTGTGTGTTACATTGTTCGTGTTGCATTGTTCGTGTTACATTGTTCGTGTACATTGTTCGTGTTACATTGTTCGTGTCAAACTGGCAGTGTTTTGAGTAATAGTTTCATTCTGAAATGGTTTTATTTCGTGCGTTACATTGTAAGTGTCAACCCAGGCCAACTTGTAGGGAAAATAACAGAAGAGAAGAGGACATAGTCTGTATGCTTAGCTTTATATTCGCTAGGTTTGATTATTGGCAGAAGTATTTATCATTGACTTTAACGAATGTTTTTTGATATTGTGACAGCTTTTGGTAAATACGCATTATCCCTATCGCTCAACGAGCAAACATCATTCCGGTCAGACCTTCTATTTATCAATATACACAGTGTCAAATCTGCGGTACCATCCATTGGTGCTACAACTGCACGTTGTCTTTGACGCATTAGGGTCTTTATTTCCCCCCATAGACATATCGTCCATTGTCTAGTAATTATTTACTCAGTCATATTTGTGAATCTCGAATTTCACATTATTTTTACCTCTATGAGGATTACATCTATTGATGATGCAACTGAATGTTGCTGCATATTGTCTCGCTCTTCGTACAACATGCATTTATTCTATTGACAGGACGGTATTGGATATTGGACACCGTGTCATATCACACCCATTGGTGCTGCAGCTGCTGTTGTCCTAGTCTCGTTTTTATCTTTATTAATTTTATCTTTATTAATCAACGGTCGGCCGTTGAGATCTTATACACATTGTCATACTTGTGGTACCCGTCAACGTGTGTACGTGTTTTCGTTATTCCTTGATAACTTTATTTATTCCATTGCCAGACAGGAAGGGGCGTCCGTGGCCGAGTGGTTAACGTCTCTGACTTGAAATCACTTGCCCCTCACCGCTGTGGGTTCGATCCCTCAGGGGCCTAGGAATCTTTATGTGAGGAAGCTATCCAGCTGGCTTGCGGAACGTCGGTGGTTCTACCCAGGTGCCCGCCCGTGCACGAAAATTGCCCGGAGGGGCACCTGGGGTCTTCCTCCACTAATGGAAGCTGGAAAGTCGCCATATGACCTTAGCTGTTGGTGCGACTATAAAATCCAATTCAATCAATCCATTGCCAGGCCGGCCGTGGAGAAATTATACAGAAATTATATGCGGTATCCGTCCATATGTTCACGTTGTTTTGTTGTTATTACCCGATACCGTTATTTATTCCATTGGAAGGTCGGCCGTGGAGAGATTATACACCGTGTCATACTTGTGGTACCCATCCATTGGTACCGCGACTGCAGTCATCGTCGGCCTGATACTCAGCTTCATCACAGGTAAATATGTATGTAATTATGTAAACATCGCTTTTAACAATATTTCAGTCAAATCACAAAGGTGTCTACTTGCAGCAGTTAGCTCAATGCTCAGCTTGTCTTTAATATTGTCTTATCGTACCCTTAACGGTTTATTCACTTGCTGCTCTAGCTTCTGCCAAGTCATTGAGTACTTAATTTGTGTCTTTCTAGGCTTTTTTTATTTTTTATATTATGTATACATAATCAGTTATGTGTTTTACTTATATTGCCTATTAATGCTGTCTTGTTTGTTAGAGATTATATTCTGGCGAGGATATCTTTATTGACAGTATGCCGCTTATTGGGATGACAATATAGTAATAGCGAGGTTTGGTGCACCCTAGAATCGGGTTTAAACCCCCAGCGTTTTTTTTGCCCCTGACCGTTCCAAGGAGGTAGCCCTATTGTCAACCCTTTTATGTTTGTGATATCATATTTTGCCTTTTATTCGTCTTTGTAGTTGTTTGTTTCTCTGTGATTGTGGTTGACTGTCGTTCTTGAGTGCTAGATTTCTTGTTTGGTTTGTATCTACTTTTATACTGCCTCAACACTGGAATACCACGCCGCCGTAGAACCATGACCCTCTTATAATATACTGAAACCAGGTCGAGCAGTACTAGAACTACCCATTATATGTTAACCGTCGAGCAAAGGAGCTACTTATACCGGGTTTATGAAGTGTTTGGTAGAGACGTGCTTGAATATCACATATCTTCTTGTTACAAGTGAAAAGTGTGCTGGAAAACCGTATTCTGCTCCCGGGTGTAGATAAAAAAAAGCATGCAAGTCAGGATGAGCAAATAAAACGAAAGTTGCTGCATTTCAGAAACTCAATATCCTATTTCGCGGATGTGTAACGGGAGAGAAACCTCCTTGAAAAGTGTTACGTTACTGGTAGGCACGAATCTGATACAGGTATCCGGCTCTAAAATTGAAATCACCCACCGCTGTAAAATTGTTTTGATGAAAACCTGTTCTGATCAAGGCAGTTATACTAAATATCGGAATTTCCTATGTGAACCGGATACAGTATTGTTCGGGGCCCTTGTTTCAGCCAAAGTCTTGTGTTGTTGTTTTTATTTTTCAGACAAAATTCAAATTGTACCTAAATTAGTCGTATATCAGTGAAACAGACATTTTTAGTGATAAGTAACATTTTTTATCATACTTTTCAAAATCGATTAAACATTTTTTCACGTTCAAATTATGTTGCATCAAAAAATAGAAAACAAATATATTCAAAAATAGGTTTAATGGGTCGGATAAACGTAAATTAAGACAGCCTCAACGTTTTATAGCAAATAATTAATGCTAATTAAAGTAAATTTACATGGTAAAAAAATCCATCAAAAGAGCATTTTATTTACCATCGAAACTTCAGTTCCAATGATCTATAATTTAAATCATTTATATAAGTCTTATTAAAATTGCTTATGTTAAGGTTGAACACCCTTTGGATGAAACAAGCGCATCAAGCAATCCGTACAATTATAGTACCGGTATTCGATTATTATACGATTTAGCAGAAAAGGTACATCGACTACGGAATGCACTACACTGCTTACATAAATCCTCTTTTAGGATGACTAGGTGAACGTGTAATCTATAAAATCTAAATAAGTGTACTGCAGTATGCAGAAAAATAAATAAAAATTCGACGATGTCATTGGCTTAGTATGATAAAAATCCTGTTTTTAATTCCCAGTAACTTCTTAATTATTTAACCGATTTCAATAATCTACGACTCATTATCTTAGTTAAGTTATTTCCAATCCAATAATATAACTTTTATAGCAACTTTCGGAAAAAACTTGTTTTTGAACAAAAGTAGCTCCGGGAGTGAAGAAATAAAACTCTGTATTTCAGGCGTATGAAATACCACTTTTATTTCATTGCTAAAATCCACTATTTCCCTGCTAAGCATAAAATAAAACACATTATCTGTATCTATAAATAGATTTTTTTTTTAGACTGTTCAGTAGTGTTTCTCCATAAAAGTAAGTCGCAATCGAACGTTTGATACATCAGTCCTCTTCTTGGTTCTTATTCATTTACTTCACGTGGAAAGTTCGGCACAAATCGCATATTGCAAACTATCTCAGACATGTCGTGTATTCTTCATTTAAAAGTTCTTATTATTTATTTTTATTTTATAAATATATTATCTTAGCCTTTTTCAAAACTACACACCCTCTGCATTCAATACAAATTGCTACATATTGCTTGCTAGTTCCGATGCGTACAGATGAGATTCAAAAGTTGAAACATGCATTGCTTTATATTGCGTCCCAGGTCCGATGAGTCCGGAAGATATTGATCCTAAGTACCTGATTCCATTCTTTGATCGGCTGCTATGCTGTCTGCCAGAGAGATTAAGAAAAAGATGCCGATGTGGACTATTTTTCCAAGATCCAAAGGTACATACATTTAATTATTGATTGTAAACTATATTTGCAGAAGGCAATCTGACCGCACACGATGGTTCGTCATTTGTCGTTGGATGTTTCAGGTCTTAGGAACAGGACATACTCATTACGTGGTCCGAGTATTAACTTCATACCCCATCCAACCCCTTTTCCAAGAAGCGAAAACGGCGTTGGCTGGAGTATGAAATAAAGCCTTAATTTCCGCTTAAAATGTTTGCATAATGTAAAATTACCCATTTAATACGTAATTTTAAACATGTTATCGCAATTTATTTCAATAAAAGATGTTTTAAACGTGTTTTATTGTCGAAATATCCATTATAAAATCCTACTAATATAAGCTTCCCCACCGCTTAATGGAATTAAGGCGGTGCCACGTAATGGTCAGGAGATGGGGTTCTAAATTAAACCTTTGTACTATATGAACGCACATATTAATTTCTACGAACTCTCTTGTATTTTAAAACGGATCCTTTTATAAGGTGACGGTGTCTTAGGCTGATTATACAGTTTATCTTTAATCTAATTTGAAACATTAACACGATGTTTCAAGACAGCGAGCATTATATATATACTGAAGCGAAAAAGAAACGTAATTCGGGAATTTCCGCTATATATTGTATATACTGCACACTTAATTCTACATAATATTCCAAAGAAATCTCAATATATTTTGTAAAAAAAAAAGGTTGCAGTTAGTTAAAGAAAGGATACAACTGTGACTTAGACGTTTTAATCATAGAACTTTGTAACAAGAAATTCATAAATGGTGAAGTTCCTATTTCAAAAAATGAGCCATTTCAGTACTGTATTTAACGTAAGGAGTTAGAAAAAATTTGCATCCTATGTTTGCGCACATGCTTGAGCCAAACGCGTACTGTGTCAATAATAAAACTTTCTTTTTTTACTGGGCCTCATAATCTGAAGAAAAATTGAATATCACACTTTGCTAATGATATTGTATGACAAACAGTGATTTACAGTTACCTATAGAAATTATCTCCCCACAAATACAATAGGCTCGATTAATAGCTCTTCGGTTTTGAGATAAGAAAAAGTAATTTTCTCACAGGAAGTTGAAAATATGACAGCTCTGTATTTTCCCATTAAAGGGAAGCAACCCATGTTACCGAACTGGGCTATTAATATATATCATTTTCCTCAGGCTACCTGCCTTATTACACCAACAGTACAATTGTTTAAAGCAATGATATACTTCTTTTCGACGTCAACTATTCAAGACTAATTCCCGCCACCTCCATTTTTGAATATGAACGGCATTACAAGAACGATCAGAATATTTCAAACATCTCCTCTATAACCACTTACTCGGCCACTGTAGCACCACTATTATCTCCCTTGAATACTCGTGCCCTACAGATGAAGGAGGTAGATAAAAAAAAAAACAAGTTCGCTTTTCTACATTTTACACGATACATTGATTTATCTTTACCAGGTTCTAAATCTACAGCATTTTAGGAAGAGACCACAGAAAAATGCATGTTGATATAAGATTTCTAGCTAATTCTGCCTCATTTTACACATCATGGGTCTAATCACCACGGGGTTGTATTTTTGTCTAAATTTTGATAGGTGTCACGCAAACATGAAATTAAAAAAAGTTCAATCTGGTAAATATGTGTTAAATGTGTTTTAAATTGCAGATATTGGATCAATGAAGAATTTAAGGATCAATACATGTTGCAAAATCTTTTTTATCTCTATTCCACGAACAAAAACATTACAATGGGACCCTATGGAAAATTAATTGTGGTGTGAGACGTGTAGTGCAGTGTATATGTTTGCCTCTTGTTTAAACAAGTATAACTTGCTCTTTTGGATGAAAACACCTTCTCAGATTTTACTTTTGAACGTCATTTTTTTCGTTCTTCTTCTACGACCAGATTCGAATTTTGTGTGGATATTTTCACTTTTGTTTGCACACTTTATATACAAATCGTTTTACTTTTATGTCTGTGGTCCTAATTGTTAATTTTGTTTTCACACTTTCTATTTGTTTTGCTAAGAGTTTTATGTCATATTGTGGTTCTTGTGGACATGACCATGAATATGTGATTAATTTGATTTTGTTTATGCACTTTATACGCTAGTCATTTCAGTTAGAATACCTCTGCGGTCATATGGAGTTTTATGTTAAGATGAAGTTGCCGCTGTGTGTTTATGCAGTTTACAATATGTTGAATACGCATCTGATATCTCTCTTTTTTTAAACAGGATCTCATAAATGAAGACAAAGACAAAGACATTGGTACTGAAACCCCACAGAGCGATGCAACAAACTATGGGAACGTTATATTTGGTGAACTAGATGTTGTTGCAGATGGTATCTCGATGTTGTCGTTCAAACCGAAACTAAATTCCGAGTTTGTGTATTACAATGATAATGGGGGATTGCACGACAACGGGGTACTTCCATGACAAAGGGTGTTTCCATACTTGAGTAGACAGAACGCAGCCCCCGTCATATAAATAAGAATGCGTTTCATTAACCAACATTTTACATTCAACTATATTTGGTAATATATGTATAACGTCACAATATGTTTATTTTCAACTTTAGCGGTGATATGGACTTTGTGTCGAACATGAGTATATATATATTACTGTCAAATTTGAATTAAACCACCCGACACATTTTTTGAGAAACTAGATATCGCAGTTATAAAAACGTCTTTCTCAGACCGATATTCGGCAAGTAGTACGAAATGGGTACAATATATAATGGTCAAGAACTTAGTCACAATCCCGCCATCAACAGGCAAATATTACAATACATGCACAATGTTTCTGACGACAAGATATGTATATAACTTACATCTTTTGAGAATCCAAACTCTATAGACACTATATAAACGGCTTTATCAAGCCAGACCAAACCAAAAAACTGGGGGCGTCGAATTAAGAGTTTCCAGCTCATATTTCATTTTATGCATGTTAAATCACGGGTATTTTAAGTACACGTGAATAAACCCATACTTTAATCGGCACTTATACATTATTATCGTATCTGAACACCTGGATAGCGTTTTGACAAAAGGTGTAATAGTGCAATGTTGCCATTATTTGACCATTCCTTCTACTCTTAAAAACTTCACGAATCAGTGACTCATAAAAAATTCATGAATCAGTGACTCTTAAAGAGTTCATGGATCAGTGACTTATAAACAGTTCATGAATCAATGACTCATAACAGTTCATGGATCAGTGCCTCATAAACAGTTCATAAATCAGTGACTCATAAACGGTTCATGAATCAGTGATTTATAAACAGTTAATGAATCAGTGTCTCATAAACGGTTCATGAATCAGTGATTTATAAACAGTTAATGAATCAGTGTCTCATAAACGGTTCATGAATCAGTGCCTCATAAACGGTTAATGAATCAGTGTCTCATAAACGGTTCATGAATCAGTGATTTATAAACAGTTCATGAATCAGTGCCTCATAAACGGTTCATGAATCAGTGATTTATAAACAGTTAATGAATCAGTGTCTCATAAACGGTTCATGAATCAGTGATTTATAAACAGTTAATGAATCAGTGTCTCATAAACGGTTCATGAATCAGTGATTTATAAACAGTTAATGAATCAGTGTCTCATAAACGGTTCATGAATCAGTGCCTCATAAACGGTTAATGAATCAGTGTCTCATAAACGGTTCATGAATCAGTGATTTATAAACAGTTCATGAATCAGTGCCTCATAAACGGTTCATGAATCAGTGATTTATAAACAGTTAATGAATCAGTGTCTCATAAACGGTTCATGAATCAGTGCCTCATAAACAGTTCATGAATCAGTGCCTCATAAACAGTTCATGAATCAGTGCCTCATAAACAGTTCATGAATCAGTGATTTATAAACAGTTCATGAATCAGTGACTCATAAACAGTTCATGAATCAGTGACTCTTTAACAGTTCATGGATCAGTGACAAATAATTAGTACGATTGGTCCTTCATTTTGCATCTGACCAAACTTTACCACATTTTATGATTTGTTTTATTTTGGTTTTTGTTTTTGTTTAAAGGGTCCTCCAAATTGAAAAATAAAGTGATTTTAAATGAAAGCTTATTATAAAAGAATGTCAATGTCATCGTCCGTTTTCTCAAAAACCGTTGATAAATGCAAGTTTTACAGGTATGAAGTTTACCTGTACACAAAAAAAACTGGTGCGCGATCGATCTTCGGAAAATGACGTCATAAGGGACGACCAATCACATCTTCCGTACAAACTACCTAATTTACATAATCAATTATGGCGCGTATCTATGTGTAAACAAACCGTTACTCTTGTTGTCCATTTTTCTCATATAGCCTAAGTGTTTTAAACCCTGGAATATTATTGATGTGTTCGTGTCTTCATCATGGTGAAAAGGTGCTCATTAAGCTTTTGTAGAAAAAGTAAACAGGAAGGCAGTGTAAGTCTACACACATTTCCATGTTGCCGTCATCGAACTAAATGGATTGAACTTGTTTTGCAAAACGGTGTGAAATGGAATTTTTCAGAGCACTCTCGCGTATGTTCGGACCGTTTTACTGAGAAATATTTTGATGACTCTTATGAAACGAAAAAGAGATTTCATTTACTCTATCAGTTCAGACGGGATAACATAATTATTTTTTTTGGTGTCCGGCAATATAACTTTCCAAAATTAATTCATATTTGCCAATGTCCGAATATTTTGAGAGGGAACGGTAAATTAACATTCTACGGTAAGTATTTTTAACTGTGATGTTCGGGGCAATCTCACCTTCGTTGTTTACGGTAATTACGAAAATCCATCCATTAATGATCACTTATTGGTAATTATGCGGCTATTCTATAAACTGTCTAAAATTACGGTACTCAACTTGGGCAAACTGTAAAACCTGTACACCGAGACACACTTTACACGCGGTTACAGTTATTTAATCCTTTGAATTTTGCGGTGAGTGAGCGGTACACTGTTTGATCTGTGGAACTGTCACGTTCTAGTCACAAGTGTAGTTATATGCTGGCTAATGCGGACTGTGTAATAGTGTACTGGGCTATATTCAATCAACAACAGTGAACTAATAAAAAATGTGTAAACAATGAACTAATGAACAATTATGACATCTAGTTTATTATATTAAATTATTATATTTTATTTAAAATGTAGCAATGAACTTTATTGAATAATGAGACAATGCAATTTTAAAACATGTTGATTATTTTATTACAAAATAAAAACATACAAGGTATTGCAGAAAATAAATTAAAATTATAAAATAGTCGTGTTCTTTATCCATTTAATTGCACCATCATGTTATTCCTCAAATCGAAGCTAAAAAACAAAGCATGCCATGCTTATAGTATGAAATAAAAAATAGTTCATGTGTCTGTACAAACAGACAACAAATCGCACAGCACTTTACCTGTGTGAGCGAGACCGTATTTTTTTGCTGGTAATGCCAGATAATGGAATGGCCCACTAGCTACGACAGCGACAACGCAAAACAACCCGTAACACCTACATTGGAATGGTTTTACCTGGTTTAGACAATTGTTTCAACACGCGCCTGACCGATTACACAAAATTATAGCATGGGTCAGTAATAATGTAATTGTTTCAAAATGGCTCGTTAATAACAGTAAAAAATCACGATCAAAAACGTTTTATTTAATTGCGTCAAACAAGTTACAATTAAATTCATTGAAGTATATTCTGCTGCCTCTGTTGGTAATTATCGAGATGCAATCAGCAATAAGAAGTCGTTGATTGTAATTTTAACCTGTCATTTTCGGCGAATAATTCATCTTTTCCCGATGTCCGAATTTATAAAAGCATCAAAACTATTGAAATAAGATTGATTTCTTAATAAGTCCGAGCACTAGTTTTATTATTTTCTTCAATTAATTAGGTGTACGGAATTAATGAGTGTCCGGACTCATTGAGTAAATACAGTAGGTATCAAAACTTAAAACCAATCCTGAAACCTGACGTAATTCACCGATTATCCTATTTGCAGACCCACAGACGGAGAAACAGTCACAGGATGAAAACATTGACAAATCTAATATCATGAGTTTATTTGTATTATTCGTTTATTGTTTTCATTTATACTTTATACGCTCAGAATCAAAGTGGATGGGGTACACACAATGTTGATTGTCCACTTCGCTCGCATTGTTTACTTGGTTTGTGTCCGCCATTTTGTTTCTAACGAACCACAGGGAATGCGTGACGTCAACGGGTTTTTCCATTCGGCTGTTTCCGTGAAACCTCAGTTACGTTTCCGTGATAGGTGTGTATTAGGGTCAAATGTGCCGTATGGATTCGTGATTTACCGATGAACGAATAGGTTTACGATTTTGACCGAAGTATTTTTAGAAACTGCTAATCATTATCTTTGTAAAACAAAGGAAAGTTATTTCAATTTGGAGGACCCTTTAATTTTTTTTTTTTTTCTTTGTTTTTGTTTATTTTTTTTAATATCTTTTTTATTTTTATTTTATATTTTTTTAGTATTTATTTGTTGTTTTTTTTGCCTTTTTTTTTAATTTTTGTTGTTGATTTTTTTTCTTTTTAATTTTTTTTTAATTTTTCTTTTTTTGTCTATTTTTGTCTTTTTTTTTTTTTTAGCTCTACTGACCAAGTTCGAAAACCAGCCATATCGGACAAGTAACAGAGGAGTTATGGCTCTGGTTTAGTTAAAAATGCTATATTTTGCCTCGTTAATATGGTAGGGCCTTCATTTTTCATCTGATCTGTACCAAACTTTACCAGATTCTTTAGTCATGGCCCTTGATTTAGTTAAAAATGCTGTATTTACCCCAAATATTAAAAAAAACACGTAAATTGCAGTCACACGCTTCATTGATGTTATAAGAGCCATGTTAGCCAGTAGAGCGTCCACATGCCCTCTTGGGCCTCTTGTTGTTATGTTAACACATTAATAATGTTACCTTTACGTTATGTAAACAAACTAATGACATTCCATTTTTGTTATGGAAACATACTTATTTTGTTCCATTTTTGTTATGTAAACATACTTATTTTGTTCTAAAGATCCATTTCTGTTATGTAAACATACTAATGACATTCCATTTTTGGTAGGTAAAGGTACTTATTTTGTTCCATTTTCGTTATGTTAACATATTAATTATGTTACCTTTACGTTATGTGCCCCGTGTGGTTCCAAGGGCCCCGCTTGGTTACGGGGCAAAGAATAGGGCCACTGCAGATCCATTTGGAGGGGAAGGCAGAGGGGTAGAACCCCCCAAATTCATGGTCATTTTATCATTTTTTGATCATGCTCATTAAAGGTCTTTATCATGACCCCTGCATTGTTTCAGGTGCCATCTCGCTCATATCACTAGAGCAGTGGCAGAAAAATTATAACGTGGCTCCAGCGTAAATGGAGTGTCTACAATACAATTTGCAGTAACTCTGCAGTTCAGGGTGAGAAGGTTCTGGGCCCGTACTCCATATTTTATCTCGATGTACATGAAGGATGCGCCTGGCATGTTCATTCCTGTTAGGCGCCATATAACCTTCCATGTGTTGGTGCGCCTTAAAACCCCAATTCAATTCAATTCAAAACCTTTACGTTATGTAAACATACTAATAACATTCCATTTTTGTTATGGAAACATACTTATTTTGTTCCATTTTTGTACATATTTTATTCCATTTCCGTTATGTAAACATACTGATTTTGTTTCATTTGCATTATGTTAACAGACTAATGACATTCAATTTTTGTTAGGTAAAGATACTTATTGTGTTACATTTGCGTTATGTTCAGATGTTAACATATTAATTATGTTACCTTTACGTTATGTAAACATACTAATGACATTTTTGTCATGTAAACATATTAATTATGTTACCTTTACGTTAAGTAAACAAACTAATGACATCCCATTTTTGTTAGGCAAACATACTTATTTTGTTCCATTTTCGTCATGTTAACATACTAATGATGTTCCATTTTTATTATGTAAACATACTTATTTTGTTCCATGTCTTTATGTAAACATAACCTCTGTTCCCAGCTTAATTTCATTTTGTTTATTTCTCCCCTTGTTTTCTCGTTTAGCGCAAAGCATTTTGTGATAAACTCGGACCATACGCCGCTGGCCACGGAATGGTGTGAAAACACCTCACTGAAGATTCCATGTGAAACTACTGGCATTTTAAATGTTTGCTCAACCTGGGGCTAGAGGGCGTGAACGGTAGCAAAGTATTTTCACTACTGTTCATGAATAGTCTCAATCAAACCGAGACTGCAGTATTTTTGTATTTATCGTGTTTGACGATTTCCCCAGATTTCTCCTTTTATACTTTTTTTTTTTATCTTAATGGTATTCCATTCTTTTGTTATGTAAACATACTTATTCTGTTCCATTTTCGTTATGTTAACAAACTAATTATGTTACATTTTCGTTATGTAAACATACTAATGATGTTCCTTTTTCGTTTGAACAACATGTAAAATATTAACATTTCAATAGGTTTTTGATATTGTCAATCGTTTCTATTACGACTGTCTCCGTACACAAAGGCTATTGTATACTCAATGTCAATGAAAACGCACCACAAAACAAATCCTCTTAAACATTGGTGTTATGAAAAGCACGTGCATTTCCGGTTTTCGTCAGTGACAAGTTGAATGATACAGCAGCATAGACATGTGGAGTTAATGGTTTGTTTTCATTGACCTTCAGTATATTATGCGAACGTGATGTTTTAAAACGGAATCTCAGTTAATCTAAACCGCTCTCTGTCTCAAAGCTAGAAAAAACTCGTATTCAGTTTGAGCTTTTCTGGATGTTAGAGATTATTTCCAAAACTATTAACAATAATACAAAGATTATGTTTTGTGTCACTGACAATTATCACCCAATTGCAGTTGATTCCATAGAGATCATCCAATTGCAGTTGATTCCATAGAGATCATCCAATTGCAGTTGATTCCATAGAGATCATCCAATTGCAGTTGATTCCACAGAGATAGGCGATCCAACAAATTCTTGCCTAGAAAGTGTAACCTGAAACGTATAGCATAAATGTGTCGCATCATTATTGTCTTATGTCCTACCACTGATACACAAGCGTTTTTTTAATAATAGATAACATATGTACCTATACAATAAATACACGATATAGTAGTATGTCTGCACAAATTCATGAGTTGGTTGAATTGAATATTGCCAGAATGAAAGGTTATACTAGCGCGGACAGGGAATACAAATGTCAGACCCTCACTTTATTGTCATCTGGTAGACATGTAGAATGGACTTAACATATTATCACAAACCACGGGCACCCCGGATAAACTACACGGGGACCACCCTCCCAACAGGGCGACTCTAAAAACATACTGGGACTACGCCCAGCACGGGGCTACGCGGAAATTGTCCACCGTATAAACTATACGGGGACCTTACTTCCAACGAGGCACAGCAGAAACCACACGGGAGCCACATCCACCAGGGGCACCCCTGAAACTATTCACAATAGAAATCAAATCGCACACCCTAAATGGGGCACGGCGGAAACCACACTAGGATCACACCAACAACAGGGCACCTAGGAAACTTTCAACCATAGAAGCCACACTAAAACCACGTCATCCCCACTACAGGGAATATCCTGGAAACTGTCCACCATAGACCCACAACAGGGAACAGGCCACCCACGCTCCCCCACCACACACACACGGACAACACGCCACCCACCACAAACCTCGGAAACTGTTCACGATAGAAACCACTTGGGAAACACGCCCACTACGGGGCACACCGAAAATTGTCCACCATAAAAACTGGACGTAAGACACGTCCGCCTCAACCATACGGGGAACACTCCCACCCCAACAGGGCGCCCCGGAAATCATTCACAATAAAACACACGGGGAACACGCACTACATGGGGCACCCTGGAAACTGTCTACCTTAGAAACCACATGGAAAAGCTTGTTGGTGCTATCAATTAAAATCTTAAATAATCCTGTCAAAGTTGTTTTTTTTAAAAATCAATGTTCATAATCAATGCAGAAATTAAATTCTTGAAGAAAAAGAATCAATCATGGGTATCCGGTTCAGATAGGGAAGTTCCAACACTCGGTATAATTGTTTTAATCGAAACCTTGGCAGAGCCTCCGTTCCGATATGCCGAGATTAAAACAATACCTCGTGTTGAAATTCCCGATCTTCAGCGGATACCCATGAAATATTCTTATATGCATACATATGATATTTACATACCTGGTCATGGTATTTGGTTGGTCACTACCTGTACACATTCTATTTATAGATTATGCTACTCACAATATTTGATTTCAAGACAGGTGGTTTAAGCAAAAGTTGCATAAAACAACTTTATACATTATTTTTTGACTTTTTGAAGGCTACCACAACCTAGACAATTATATCAAGGTAATATATTGCAAGTTATATATATGTAAAAAATAGTCTGATATTGATGAGTTGATCAATATTTTAGCTTTTATATTATGTTAATGATAATAGGGCTCAGTTTTTATTACAGTATGTCCTAAAATAGATTTTGGACAAACAATTCATGGCTTACACGGGATATATACAAAAGTAGGTATATTATGTCGGACATCGTCATGAGAGGTTTACACAGTACATTATAGACGTCATTGAGAGTTAGCCCAGATATATCACTATTATTTGATTTACTGTAAGTTTCATGGAAAAATAATTATTTTTAGTTCTGCTGGCCATCGTCCATCGTACGTTACCTTTTGCCTCGTTTACACGATAGGGCCGTCATTTTTCATCAATCTTTTTCAAACTTTACCAGATGAAAGCTCGGACGAGTTCGAAAACCAGCCCTTGATTATGGCCCTTGATTTAGTTAAAATTGCTATATTTTGCCTCGTTAACGTAATAGCGCCGTCATTTTTCATCCGATCTTTTTCAAGTTTAACCAGATTGTTAAGGGTGCATAGAATTTCCGGAATAGCCTATTTACCAAAATATACCACATAGATTTCCCTCCCAATTACCTTAAGAGGGTGCATTGGACCCGTTATTTTTTTGAACTATTAATCATGATCATCTGAACTACTTTAATATCTGTTCTTTTTCAATCTTTGTTTTGTTTCTTGAACTAGCACTTTTGTTTCTTGAACTAGCACTGCCAATAACATACTAAACATTTTTGGTTCACTTCAATCTCGCATTGTCATGATTGTAATGTTGGATCTCGTCAATCTGAAACTCTTCGTAAGTAAATTTGGTCACATTTCCGAGTGTCAGAAATCGACGAGACAGTTCTGATTGGTCATAATATCTCGGAGTTTTCTAATTATTCAATCAGTCAATGTTCGTACATTTACGTAACAGCATTATCGTTTCCGTAATTTGCCGATGCAGTCCCAGAATCGAAAATGATATACCGATGCTTACCGGCTATAAATACGCAAGGTTACTGACCGGCCATCATGCCTTAACCATGATAATATTTAGCATGTACGCTGTCCAAAGAAAGTTTGCTAAATAATATACTCGCAGTCGCAGCAATGTTATATATATGTTCTGACCAGTTGGATCGATACTAGTTAGCTGATGGGAATTTAGCTCTACTGACATAGCTTATGCTGTGGTGTTGCGTCCGTAGTCCATCCGTCCGGACGTCCGTCCGTCCGTTCTTTCACAGGCTACATTTTGGGGTTATTTTTTAGGTAGATTGCTTATTGTGGGGGTGTTTTTGGGACTGTTGGGTTAACCCCACAATACACCACTTTCTAATTGTTGAAAATGACACTATGAGGTGGTTTCAGGAATATCGAAATACTATTATTTTGTGGGGTTATGCGAATAAACCCCACAACATCCGAACATACGTATAATAACCACATAAATGTTGTCCATACCCATGAAAGCGTCTCCGTGGCCGAATGGTTAACGACGTTGCGTTGTAAACCTTCGCCTCTCACCGCTGCGGGTTCGAATCCCACTGGGAGCTGAACTTATAAGCGAGGAAGTGTCTATGCTTGCGGGTGGTGGGAGGTGTACAGTACTGGTTCTACCCAGGAAAAGTGGGTGGTCTGCCTCCACCACAAAAAAATCGACCGTCATATATAACCTTACATGTGTTGAAAATGACGAAAACACCAAACAAACAAACAAACAAACAAACAAACAAACCACAACCATGACCGTTACAGACGGACAAACCCCACAAGGTAAAATGTGCACAAGGTCGCTCTCGTCTGTATGTCCGTCTGTCCGTAAACTTTTTTTTGTAGCGACTACTCTTCTGAAACTACTGGATGGATTGTCATGAAACTTTGTACAGGATTGTTGCCCATGATGTCTAGTTAATCCTAGCAAAAGTTCACGTTGATCCGAAATCCAAGATGACCGCCAAAGCTAAAAATCGATATGGGCCTTTTTCTAAAATGATTAGCATGACATGGTGTTGGGCATTGTCGAAAATTGTTTTGATTCGACGTTAAACATGTCTACCAGCGGCCATCTTTGTTTACATGGAGTTATATAGTAAAAATGTGTAGCGACTACTCTTCTGAAACTACTTGATGAAACTACTTGATGGATTTTCATGAAACTTCACAGATAATCGATTTGCGTAGTGTGTTAATACAGGTATGCTTCAATAAGCATAACAGTGGTCATACTAATAATCATAATAACACGCCAGATAATATTGTTCATATTCCATACATTATAATATTATAAATAATAATCATATGGACAATCTGAGCGCAGCAAGAGCGACGTTATCCTAATTTCTTTTATTTCCCCGTACACAGATTACGTCCCTTGGAAAAAAATATTGTCAACACGTATCATTTTCCTAGCCATAGAGTTGCAGTGTCATTTTTGACGTGTGCATGTCAGTTGAAAGTACATAAACATATGAAAAACTTACGCTGGAAGTCATTGTTGGCTTGTCACGGCTTGTACCTGCAACTTCTGGGCTCACTCGATAAGCGATTATCGTTCTGTGTTGATACAGGTTTGCTGCAATAATCATAACAATGGTTATACTAAATCTTAATAACGCGCCAGGTGATATTATACATATTATATACGTTATCATATTATCAATAGTGATCATATGGACAATCAGAGCGCAGCAAGATCAACGATATCTCCATTTCTTCTATTTCCCCGTACACGGATTGTACGTCCCTTGGACAAACAATGTCAACACGTATCATTCTCCGTGCCATATAGTGCCAGTGTCATTTCTGACGTGTTTCTAATCTAGTGTATCTATGTTCTCTATAACTAAATAAATAAACGGTTGAGAATATGATATTGGGAATGGGAATATAAAATTTCTTGAATATGAAATCTGCATATCTCATGTAACAAATTGATTAAAAATAAGCGATAGGTGTATGACCACTAATTGCATATATAGCTGCGTGTTATATTCGCATGTCGTCCCCATTAGAAGGAAAAAAGACAAAATCCTTGGCAGAGGGGTGGATGGCATATTATTTATATATATATTGAAACTCCAAAGAAGAACATATTTTATAGGAGTCAAAATTTAATAAGAAAAGATAATAAAATAATAATATGATACTATTATGAAAATTCCATATTCCTAGGTCAAACTTAACAAAATCACAATTAATTTCATATTACAGCCAAAAAATGCTGATCGTTTAAAACTGACACCCGTCAAAGGAAATGTCACAAAATCAGTCAAATTTAACGAGGATTCAGTGCAAAAACCGTCCCTCAGATGCCGGGTCCTCATAAAGTTGTCCTGACGGATGGTTGTTGCTCGCGGTCTGCCCGCACGTGGCAAAGGTTCAACCCGCCTGTGAGATGGAACCGCTGCCAAAGTCTCGTAATTGTAGACTGATAGCAATTAAAATGGCGAGCGACAACTTGTTGTCGTCTTCCAGCTTGAGGCATACCGACGGCTTGGTTTCGTTGCCATGGCAGCAGAGCTGACATTGGTTATATTTTAGGTCTTTTTACGATGTGCACTGATCGCTATAATCCGACGTACTGACTGGTTCGATAACACCTGTGCGATATAGCGCACGGGGTCCACGTGCACAATTTTAACAATATGAAGTGGATCGTCACGCATCATTCATTTTATTGCATAAATGTGGAATACGATTAGCAATCCGAATAATTCACTTATAATTAATATTTTTGTGTTTTGGGCAAAAAATCATATATATAAAATATGCGTTTGTTTTGCGTTTCAGTATATATAATATGTAAAAGTAATAATGTATTATTGTAGTAAAACATATCCAACATTCCTGTGCATACTCGTATCCAGCTGTTTAAAACCACCTTTCCATTTGAGATCGAAGGTTGATAAACACTATTATATTATCCAAACTTGATTTGAAGTTGCAGTTGCAGAACAAAAGTATTATTTACAATCTTACGTAAAGGTACATACAATGTATGTTAAGCAAAAATGCACGTAATGATTGGCACTTTTATGTGAAGGCACATAGGGTTGTTTTAAATTGGATGTTTTTATCAAAATTAAATACTGGAATCCGTCACCGATATCCGAGCCGCAGTGTACAATGTCACTAAAAATCCAGTTAATCATTATTATTAGACATTTTAACCTCCATGAGTTTCAATCTTAAACAATACTTGGTGGTACCCTTCTGTATGCAAATACTTGCCCACAGTTGGTAAACAAAGTATCAGTTAATAATAATTAAGTATTTTATTAATCGTTTGAACAACCACCTGAACAAAGAAGGTATCTGTTACAAACATACGGTGTTTATTTTAGTTTAACGAAGGTTGGTACCATCAGTGTGGTAGCAGCATCGCAGTTTTTATTTTGAAGAGGGAGTGGTGGGATGTCGGGTCAAACTGACCAATATTTAATATGTTTGTTTTATGTCATTGTGTAATAGACACTTATACCTCTTGTTGTTATATTTGTATGTAGCCTATTTTAAAAACAATTACTTTTATTAAAGAATAAGACAAACGCCAAATGACAATCATGGTTCCAGCCTCTTTATATTTAAACGCAATACATATAATGAGCTTTTATTGATTAGGGCTAGTTCAATAATTAATATATAACGCCAGACTCGTGAATAAAACAGTATAAACGAATCAAATAAACGAAACGGTCCATTGTTAGACAGTTACAATGTATACACAGCGGACTATAATTGTATTATTTTTGTTTCTTCAATTCTATAAAGAGATTGAGAGTTTAAAAAATGGCAAATTTTACTTATATGCTGTCCAGGAAAAATTGGTGTGGCCTCCTGTAACATCAGACATTTTAGGTAAGAGTATTATCTTTTATTATTTTTTTTGACACGAGTGTAAATTATTGCCTGAAACAAAAACACTAAACAATTGCTACAAAATGTAAATATTTTCGGTATACAAAATTCTACCACATATTACAATATAGATTCTTCAAAACTTTACTGAAATATTTTTAGAGCTGTAGATAAGCTGAGTATTTGAGTATTTTAATCTCTTTTTTTGTTTTACAAATACACTCAGACCGCATTACGTGGTCCGAGTATTGAACTTCATACCACATCCAACGCCTAATCCAAGAAGCGAAACGGGCTTGGCTGGGGTATGAAATAAAACCTTTAAATCGGCTTAAAAAGTTTGTATATTGTAAAATTAATACATTTAATAGGTAATTTTAAACAGTTTTTTTGCATTTTTTCGGTAAAAAAAAGTTTTATTGTCGAATTATCCGTTATACAATCCTACTAATATAGGCTTTCCCATCGCTTAATGGATTTAAGGCGGGACCAAGTAATGCTTTTTGTAATTGTTACTCATCAACTTACTACAAACAATCGTGAGTAATGTTTTGTCCTGTATTCCATATTTAAATTGTTCTAAGCATGAGTCTACGGAAGCGTATTCGTACCTCGTCTTGTCGGGTTTTATTGAATTTCTCAATTTAAAATAACTAGGATTGTTATGATATATATCTATAAATCGATATATTCTCAGTAGCAAACAAAAAGGACACTTTGCAAATTTTACTTTACACCCTATGCTCTTTATCAAGCGATTGGATAATCATTGGACCAATTAACAAACAAATGACAACATGATATTGGCAATGGAATGATAAGAAATTTGGTACCAAACATGGCATATTCATTTTGGAATTTGTCAATTTAATTCTAAAAATACTTTATACAGTTAAATCTAAACACAACTCAGTGTCCACTTTCTTTTACAACTGAGTATATATATGTTGACAAAACACGTTGTATTTCAATAAATGCAAAACGAATACGTTGAAATGGTTCTTTATTTTATAATATATCGTTTTTATTGAACTTGACATATTTTTGTTTTCTTTATATCGCGTTGAAACAAAACAAATAAAAATATATCAATATAAAGGTATTCCAAATTGATGAGCATTAACTGTATTACACGAGATATTTATCTGATATACACGAGATATTTATACTGAATTATATTAAAGAAGATAAAATAATACTCGGACAGTTAAACAAACTGTATGGCGTTTTACGTCATTTTCAACACACAACGGTTATATATGACGGTCGATTTTTTTGTGGCTGAGGCAGACCACCCACCTTTCCTGTGTAGAACCAGTACTTTACACCTCCCGCCATCCGTAAGAATCGACATTTCCTCACTCGAGATCCCAGTGGGATTCGAACCCGCAGCGGTGAGAGGCGAGAAGGTTATAGAGCCCACAAATAACGATTATTTGACTGTATTCAACCGCTTTTCACGCAAATAAAAGTCAACGTTTGCATGACGGCATGTTTTTAAAAAAGCTACATTAGGGTGGGGTTGTGTTGGGGGTAATTTCAAGTGGTAATTTCAACAATCCATTGCCCCCTGGCCTTTATGCTTTTTCTTTTCTTTTTTTGTCAGCCATCTTAAGATGACCCGTTTAATCTCCCCGTCATATGCTGAGACAAGGGTCGGGGAGGACCATCCCTAGCCACACCTTACAAAATATATACAAGCATATTATAGAACATTTGAAACTGTATGTTTGATTTATAATAAAATAATGAGATTTGCAATGGGAAAGTTATTTTTAGTCCAAAGAAAAAAAAATGAAGTGAAATGTAATAATTCTAAAAACTGCCTGTGTGGTCCATGTCTTGAATTTTCTGATTTAATCGATGTACAAAATAAAAAAAAAGCCAGTTCTTGGTTCAGTGGAGGTGAGTATTTTAATTTAATAAGATTATGTACCTAGTTAAATATTCGTTTTAGCATCTCCCAATCTTTATTAAATTGTTCCACATTTTTGTTTTATATTGCAATATGTTTATATGTGTTATGAGAGCATTTACGTATGTTTTTAAGTGCCTGTATGGATAATGGTGTATTTTGTCGTTTTCGGAGCAAAAAATATAGTATTTGATTTCTAGCAATATTTGCAACCCTATCTTTGTGAAGCATTTTCCAATGTTGAATATAAAAAGTTCTTCTGTAAATGGCAGTATTATTTGTTTTGATACAAGTATTCTTTGTAGTTGCTGAAGAAAAGTTTGTGTTGTGGGACAGGTCCATAACATGTGAGTAATGGTCTCTTCTTTGTAACAAGAATAATATAAGGGGTATCTTTAATTTTTATTTTGTGTAAGTAAAGATTAGTTGGAAATAATCTGTGATTTATTCTAATCTGAAACCATTGCAACGTTGTGCTCATTGTACCTTTGAATGGTGAAGCATATATATCTGTCCATGTTTCTTCCTCTATGTCAGAACTAAGTTCCCAGTTTAGTTTTGAAGTTGGTTTATCGCTGTTTTTATGTAGAATATTGTAAACTATTTTGCAACCTTTTCTGTTTTGGATAAATGGGGCGATGTTTGAAGGTATGTTTGGAAGTGGCATTTTACTTGAAACTGTTGTTTTCAATATCTTCTTTTGAAAGGATTTAATAACTGATATTAAGTCACTGTATTGTAAGAATTTTTTTTTTAAACCATACATATCTTTGAATTCACTAATGGAATATAGTTATTGTCGCAAAATGTCACGGGTAGAGCGTACTGGTCGTACATAGCTCTTGTAAGTTATCGGTTACACCCAAATCTATTGTTCGAGTTGAAACAATTTAACAATATTCATGATCTATTCATGTAACACGTAAAAGCGTGCACATTTTAAGTGGCCGCCAGAGAGGCCGTGTCATAAGTTTAGTGTTGTGCTAATGCATGTAAACGTATAGGTATATTTTCCTTAAACGGCAAAATTGAATAAGGGGCCTCTCGTGTAGGTTCAATACTGCAGAGTTAGCCACGTTTGTCACGGACTGAACGGGGGAAATAATGATTTGGGCGTAATGTTTGCTATAAAACCCATTGTCTTCTAGCTCTCGCGGGGATGATCGATAGTACTTTGTTGGAACAGAGATTGGACGGCAAAATTCATAGGCAACATGTGCCTAAGCCATCCAGGGTTGGATATTAGCCATCCAGGTGTGGATCTAAGCTATCCAGGATATAAGCCATCCAGGGTTGGAGTAAGCCATCTAGGTTTGGATATCCAGGAGTGGAGCTAAGCTTCCACGATTAACGTTTACGAGCGGTGGAGACGGTCCCCGTACCTGCGCAGCCAGGTTTTACTAACGACAACCCCCGGGACACAAGGTGGGCCCGTTACCAGTCCTCACTGGAGGAATATCCCTCACAATCTCAGTGGAGATTAACTATCATTGCATCGCGTCATCAACCCTTACAGAAGGCATTTGATGACAATCATCCATTGAATTCGCGCATCATCATCTTCATGAACTCTCGCGCATCACAGTTATCGCGCTAGATCAACATTGTTATAGCTTTAACAACACTTTAGTGTCTTAGACATTCAGTATTTATAACAATACTAAGAACGTCTTAAACGTTCATGAGAACATTCTTTTCATAGTTCATTTGTGTATTCGCTTGTTTTTTTAGATAATTGTATATATATTAAATATATTTTAAAAGTTGCATTAAACTTATGTAAATGCATTCACCGTCATTGATTCTTTCCTGAGTTAACCCAACCACTAATGTCATCCTGTGACATTATCCATTATCCATTATCTTTAAATAGGTCATTTATTAGGTAAATAATTTTATCAAACCAATTTTTATAAAATACTGGCTTACTGTCAATTAAAATACTGTTATTGTAAAAAATAGGATTTAATAAAAACGTATCTACAGATTCAATTTTATTACTGTTAATGACTGCGGCAAAAGCAGATTAAACATTTATTATTAGTTTTCTGCATTATTGTTTCACAATAGCAGTTGCCTAATACTGCTAATTTTTTAATATCAATGAAACTTTCAACTGCATGTTTCCATTTACCTATTTACCTTCACTTACAATTAATCTTGTTAGGGACCGACGACCATTTTGATTTCAAGGGGGGTGGGGGTGGGGGGGGGGGGGGGGTGATGTGGGAGGAGTTTCCTTTCAGCCGGAATATTTTTTTTTCATTTCTTTAAAGCCGGGATTTTTATTTCGTCTAATGCACTGGCCAGATTATTTTTTTCCGTCAGCTTGAAAGCCAGAATTTTTTTTTTAAAGTTTTACTATTCGTAGAATAAGAAGAGCTGTTGTAGATCTACTCAACGTCTGCGTCGACGTTGGTTTTTAGTTGTAGTTGTAAAAAAAATAGTCCAATTATTTCAGCAATTACTGGACAGTGAAACTTGAAATATGTCATCAATACCATCAATGACACTGGTAGACACGTTCCATAACTCTGTATTAGCATGACCCTTTTCTTAGTTTGAATTTCTTGGTTTAAATGTACTTTTTTGACAAGTCCATATATTTTAACAACTGAAAGTCGTACATCAACAAAACTTCAGTAAAGCTTAGAATAACACGGGCGCAAGTAGACACATGTTCATATTAACTCTGTATTGCATTTAAGCACAGTTATGTTCCTTTTTCAACTTCAAAATTATGGTTAAAGTTTTTAGGCAAGTCCTTGTATGTCAATAGGTGATTGTTACTTATTAATACAACTTCAGTAAAGCATGGATGCTAGTAGACACATGTTCCATAACTTTGTATTGAATTTTAGCAAAATTATGGCCCTTTTTTTAGATAAATATTTTCTGCATTGTATTTTAGAAAAGGTGTAGCCCCTTTTCGACTTAAAATTTATTTTATTTTATTTTCTGGCAATCCATTTATTTCAATACCCACTAGCCATATATCTCTTTCAAAGTAGCTTGACAAGTGTCATTCAGAGTCATCAAGGACACTTGCAGACAAATGTTTCATAACTTTTTATTTCATTTTAGCCAGATGTTTTTATGTTTTTTTCAACTTAGAATTTCAGTTAAAGTTTTTTAAGCAACTTCATATATTTCCATGAAACTCACTGCATACATCAAATGAAAATGGCAAGCCTATAAATATCATTATCCCCATAAACGCCCACACCTTCCCCACTCCTACACCACAATCACTACAGATAAATAGAAAAATATTTGTTATATTCTTTTGGTTTCTCTTCAGTTACCATATCTGCATCCTGTTCTCTTCCCCCCACCCTCCCTCATATTCATTCTGGGGTATTGAAGGTCTTTTTTTCGATATTTGGTATATGTTTACTGACCAATAGTGTTGTTCCGATTAATCAAGTTGATCGATCATCAATCAGTTATGCCTTTGATATGATTATTCGATTAAAATATTTTATGATCGACTTTACTCGGTTGTTGAAAATTATGGCTTATTTCATTCTCTTGTACTAAAATATACCAGAAGTAAAATGAGTTATAATTGTGCAACAAGTAATTACATATTTAAAGCGGTTATCACAACTTATTTTTTAAAATCTATATGTTGGTCAGTTTTATTCTGTTCCTTTATTACCAGAACATACTTGAAATGTGATTCTTTTCTTCATTATAGTCTGAAAAAGGCTTACACTTGTGTTTTATAGCAGCCATGTTTAATCGATTAATGATCGATCATCGGCCGGTTAAATATTCAGATAATCGATAATGAATTTTCAGCCGATATCCAACACTACTGACCAACACCTCCGCGCACCCCCTACACACTCATCCCACAACCACCTAAACTCCACAATTAAGGCTGCTTGACCTTATGAATGAACTGGCACGATGGTTGGTGAGACAGAAGTGTCAGTGGCCTTGTTTAAAATTGACTTTGGATAGTGGAGCATGCTGTCCTTTTGATAACTCTTGTTTAATATGGATCTTTCCATATATGGTGGATGGAACTCCATGTGCTTGTTTTAATCTTTAGTTATGCTTGTCCTTGTCTGTTTTCTATGTGAGCCCCTTTTGCTCTTCTAAATTACTACCATGACCACTAAATACCCCATTTATTACCAACATGACCACTAAATACCCCATGTATTACTACCATGAGCTATGCATACTACAGTTATTATTACCATGACCACTGATATATTTAATATTTATTAATAATGAATGTCAAACACCAATGTTAAATACTGTTATTTTCTCATTTTTGTAATATCTCATATCGCTTGTAATGTCTACATGGAGTGAATCACTGAATGATAGCATTTTTTGTAATGTCACCCCAGTATAATTTGTACTGTCTTATGATTGTGAAGTCAAAGCAATGTCCTATGCTGAACAGTGTATGAATATACACATGCAAATAAAAACCAATGAACATTTACTAAAATGACGAACACAGTTTGCAGTCTGAAGATGAACATTTTACGCATGAGTTCACAGCTGAAGATTTCGAAAGAACACAAAAGAACCATCTGCAGATTTATTTTTTCTAGCTAGGTGCTGATAATAGTGATTTGGAACCGACAGATTAGTAACAATGTTTTCTCCTGTTTTGTTTTAAAGGAATATTTAGCAGGACCAAATTTCTTTTTCAAACATATTTTTCAGTATAATAAAGCAAATAACCTTAGACGGTTTACAAATATTCACTGTCACCCTCACAGGATTGCAATAGTTATATACTAGCAGGGCCAATGTATAACACATTTAAGCCATTATTTTTTATTATTTGTTTTACGAACCATCAAGACAGAGAATTGCTGTAGGAGGAAGGGAAACAAATAAAAATAAAAATTTGGTAAAGCATAGTTTAATTTTTTTAATTTAAAGGAAGGGAATCAAATGTTCTATTAAAACCTGGGGGAGGTAAAAACAATAAACTATCAAATTTTCTATGGAAAAATAAAATACCTGATTTCGTTTTGTGGTAGGAGGGTCCGTAAAACAAATTTATATCAAAATATAATGGCCTTATTACAACCATGACTTATGTGTACCACATTAATTATAACCATGACTTTATATGAATATCACATTCATTACTACCATGACCAATGTATGACCACTTTATAACACGTTATACAACACATTTACTACCACCATTGCCAGTGCATACCACATTTATCACATGTATAACTACCATGACTAATGTATACCATATGTATTACTACCATGATCTATTATCATTACATTTATTGCAACCATGAGTACTATCACTCGCATTTTTCGAAACTCATTTCAACTGGAGATTTCGATAAACTTCTGAGCAGAAGCTGTGGATGTAGCCAGTTTGTGGTTAAACATTTTCACTCGACTCCGGTGGCTAACGGAGTAGATCTACATTTATCATAGACTGGATAGGGAGCCAGATTATTTTTTTCCTCTAATTGGACTCACAACAAGATTATTTTTTCGAAGAATATGGGAAAAGGCTGGATTATTTTTTTTCAATAATTTCAGGGACTGTTTATTTTTTTCCCTCAAGTCAGAGCCAGAATATATTTTTTTCAACAATTCAAGGGCTAGACAGACTATTTTTTCAGAAAAAATCCCAAGACCCCTCCAGAAATCAAAATGGTCGGTGGCACCACGGATGATTGAACCCGGGCCCTCCGGTTACAAATCCGCCGCTCTAACGACTGCGCCGCGCCAGCCCTCTTAAGTTCATTAAAACGATTTATTGTAAAATAAATAACCATTTCAAGGTATTTGTTTGCATTTATTGAACTACATCGTGTTTTGTCGACATAAATATATCGATTTATAGATATATATCATAACAACTAGTTATTTTAAATTGAGAAATTCAATATAACCCAACAAGACGAGGCACGAATACGCTTCCGTATGTCTATTATCCGTGTGTCGGTTCACAAAACTGACAAACTATTTTGGAAGCATGATCTATCTGAAACGTTTGTTTTTACTTGGAACGTGTTCCTTGTTACACATTCATTTTGAATCCCACGAGAAATTACAGTCAACTTTGCAGTCAAAATATATCTACAGCCTAAGAAGTTGAAACACTAAAAGTGCATGTTTTGACGAACGTGTAATTCAACAATAAAATAATATATTTTATATTGCATAAACCATTGTGGCTGGTATGCTACGTAAACTCTTTATATGCTACAGAAATGGTAACCAACATAGCCGCCAACAATAATGTTGGATTTGACTCTAGAACGTTGCCAGTTGATCGTTTGAAGTTACTAGTACGGTCAAACACTGATACACCTATCAGCACAATTGAAGGAATCTGTTCCAAGCTCAAACTTTTTAAAAAAAACATTTGTTAAAAAAAAACGTTTGTTAAACTTTAACACAAGAAATCTGCGGATTCACATGTCTTGCCTAACGGGGACGGGACTTAAAATTAAAATGTACAATGATGCTTAAATGAAAGTTTGTAAACATTTTAGTACCTAAAAACAATGGAATTTGCAGTTTGCTGAGATGACATTTAAGTGCATTTGTTTAAAAACAAAATGCCTTCTATTAAAAAAAAGAGGCCCAAGAGGGCCTGTGGATGCTCTACTGGCTAAAACATCTCTTATACCAAGGGATATCGACATAAAATTCCCATCAGTACTTCTTTTAAAACATTGCAAAAACAACACGGATAAGATGGCCTTAGATCGCTCACCTGGTAATCATGTGCGTGATTGCGTGCGTGTGTGTGTGTGTGTGTGTGTGTGAGTGGGGGGGGGGGGGGGGGGGGTTATATTAAAATTTTAAACAAATATGGTATATATCAGATAAAAAATGAAGAAACTACAGATTTTACAAAGGAAAATACAATATAGCATTTTTCAACAAATCAAGGGCCATAACTCTGTCGTTACTAACAAGATCTAGCTGGTTTTCGAACTTGTCCCAGATTTCATTGACATACCACGCTTTGCACAACTAGACATCATACTGAGGCTTTGTGCCAAATTTTGAAATCCAACAAGCCGTTTAGGAGGAGTAGTGCCGACAAGAAATTTAAAGTAAAAATGTCAAAGGGCCATCACTCCGTCAGGAATTAGCGAATTGGAACAAAAGCGCGATATGCACAACTAGACATCCTGCTAAGTTTCATCATAGGGCCTTTATTTAAAAGTGAAAATGTCAAGAGGCCGTAACTCCATTAAAACTAAACGAACCTGAAAAAAACGCATTAGGCACAGCCATGTTTCCTGCTAACACTGCGTTAACAAAAAAAAATAAAAAATAAGCAATTAAAAAAATTAAATAAAAATATTAAACAAAAATGTAATTAAAAAAAAAAATATATATATTAAAAGAAAAATAAATCAATAAATAAATCTAATATAAAAAATTAAACAAAAAAATAAATACGAATAATAAAAAAAGGCAAAACATCTGGTAAAGTTTGGTAAAGATCAAATGAAAAATGAAAGCCCTATTAACGAGGCAAAATATAGCATTTTTAACGAAATCAAGGGTCATAACTTCGCTGTTACTGGTCCAATCTGAATAGTTTTCAAACTAGTCCGAGCTTTCATTGATATTAACAATCTGTTAAACGTTTGGTAAAGATCGAATGGAAAATGAAGGCCCTATCGTCTTAACGATGCAATATATAACATTTTCAACTAAATAATTCTGCTGTTACTTGTCCGATCAGGTTAATTTTCAAAATTGTCCAAGCTTTCATTGATATTAACAATCTGGTAAAGATTGGTAAAGATCAGATGAATAACGAAGGCCCTATCGAGGCAAAATATAGCATTTTTAACTAAATCAAGAGCCATAATTCTGTTGTTACTGGTCCGATCTGGCTGGTTTTCGAACTTTTCCGAGCGTTCATTGATATTAACATCTGTTAAAGTTTGGTAAAGATCGGTTGAAAATGAAGGCCCTATCGTCCTAACGAGGTAAAAGTTAACAGACAACAGACGGACGGACAACGGACAACTCGCCATACCCTAAGCTCTGCTGGCCCTTGCCTAGCAGAGCTAAAAAATCATCAGCACCAAAACGTAGGTCAACGTTATAAATGAAATCCATGCTCCCAAAAAGATGCACTACCCAAGATACAACTATTTCAAAATAGTATATTTTGTCTTCCAAAGATTAAGCTATAAATTAGGTTTAAAACATCTAGTGCATGATTATAGTTGATGAGAAAGTGATGTAAATGTAACAATTAAATTTATCTGCCCTTTGCGTGGATGGTGAGAGAAGAGCACATCCAGATTAGCTTTGTCACGTTGCAATGTACCACTCAAGATACAACTATAAGCAACGTTTGAAAGGTCTTTGTGCATACAGTTTGTGAAAAAGTGACCTAAACGCCAAAGTTGAAGGTAAACATTTTAATGTTATC
Source organism: Cyrtodaria siliqua (assembly GCA_037043455.1). Lineage (NCBI taxonomy): Eukaryota > Metazoa > Mollusca > Bivalvia > Adapedonta > Hiatellidae > Cyrtodaria > Cyrtodaria siliqua. The sequence continues at coordinate 44,578 of JAWPHD010004598.1, read as the reverse complement.
TGCCCTTTGCTTGGAGAGTCAAGGTCACATCCACATCTGCTTTGTCACCTTAGATACAATTATAAACAAAGTTTGAAAGGTGTAGTGCATACAGTTTGCGCGAAATAGACAACGCAAAAGCTGAAGGTAAACTTATTAGGTTATCTGCCCTTTGCTTGGAGGGTCAAGGTCACTTACACATTTGCTTTGTCACGTTGCAATGTACCACCGAAGATACAACTATAAGCAAAGTTTGAAAGGTCTAGTGCACGCAGTTTGTGAGAAAATGACCTAAACGCACAACTTGAATGTTGACTCCGCCTTCGCCTCCGCCGCCGGAAAAGCAACACCTATGTCTCTTTTTTTCTTCGAAAAGGCGAGAAAAAACTAATTTGTATTTTAGACTTGTCAAAATATTTGATGTATGATTTCCATTACAATTACATTAAAATAAAAATGGTAAGAAAGCTAAATTGATGTTTACTGATACGAAATTAAAACAAAAGATTTTTATAAGGATAAAGAACGTTTTGATAATGATTATGATCCGAAGAATCCATTTCATTTCAATGACAATGAAAAAGTTACTGGTAAAATGAAAGACGAAACTTGTGGAATACCCCTATTTGAATTTGTTGGTGTACGAAGTAATCTAAACTATAATGAGAATGGGAAAGAAATGCAAGGGTATTAAAAAGTGTGTTGTTAAAAAACGAAAACACATGATAACTATAAGGATATTTTATTTACAGCAACAGAAATTTACCATCAAATGAAAGTTATTGGATCAAAAAAGCACAACCTAAACAGTGATATATTAAACAATAAACGTTTGTCAGCATATGATGGTAAAAGGTACATACTAGATAATGGATAAGATACATTAGCGGTATAGGTAAAGTATGATATGTACAGCGATAATGAACCCTACTGTCCCGTTCCATCTGACTCTCCCTGATGATTTCAAATAACTAAAGTAGTTATTATTTATTTATAAAAAGGAGACGGGGAATTTAAAAAAAATACAAGAGGCCGAAGAGGGCCTGTATCGCTCTACTGGCTATATGTTGGGGAGGAATGTTAGTTATTGTAGTTACATATGACAAATTCATTTGCCCTGCATTGCGCAAAATGGCAGTCGAACAGAAATTATTGTAGGTCCCCAAGTAGCCATGTAGAATGTCCTCTTTACGCTTAAGTTTACGCTTTTACTTAACAAAAATAAGTTTATGTATAGCGTCTGTAGCTTTAAGGACAGCTGCAGGCAACTTGATAATTGCTTGTTTACCCGTTGCGAGGAGGGGAAAATGTGCCTATACCCTTATTATCCACATTACTGATCATCTGGTGGAAATTACATGTGTTTTCTCGGCGTCCGGCAATGTGCATGTTTGTCGCCTTTCGTTTTTATTTAGCATATATTTACATGATTTAGAAGAATTTATAATTAAAGGAGTCGAGGGTGTGGATATTGGAAATAGATATTTAGGCTTATTAGTATACGCGGCCGATCTGATTGTATTTGTAAATGCAGCGGAAGCTTTGCAGAAGAGATTAAACCGTTAGAGGGAAACGTACTGTTAATGCGACACAAACTAAAAACATGGTATATGGTATAAAGGAGGGAGGTTTTTTTCTACTAGCGAAATGAAATTGAAATTGTTAGCAGCTGTCTACCTCGTTATTGTATTTCTTCATTTGGTATAATTTACAGTTAATTTGAACATAGTATATACTTGCTAAATGATAAGTAGGACCTTGAAGATTCTGTGACATTTTCATGCTTTGTTATCATAAGTACATGTACTAACAAAATGCCATCGAACAAATATTTACATGGGCCATATTTGGCTCAAAACAATATGAGCATTTTCAAATATTTGTGTTTGAGGAGGGATATTTCGTTTCATTTTTATCGTCAAATGAACTGCAGATAGAATTTACGGTAAAATAAGAAGAAGACATTAGGTTACGTTATAACTTAGCTCAGCATTTGAACGTTGTTACACTTCACATCTCCGACTGACTGTACAACGTAGTTTTGAGTAAGGCACGAACGATAAATCTACGTCACGTGACGGGACTAGTTTTGAGTAAGGCACGAACGATAACTCTACGTCACGTGACGGGACAAGTTATAACTGCGTTTGTTGACTTTCAAGTTATTACAACCGCTTGTTTTACTTTCAGGATCACTTCCAGCGCAGAGCAAAGTATTATGCGGAGCCCTATGTCAATCAAACGTTCGGTGCCTCTCTGCCTTTTATCATGCTCAGGCAAGAAGCTGCAAAACGAGCAATGCGACTCTTCTTAGTGATGATGTGTTTCGAGCAGCCACAACCAAACAGTCTGTTTTCTATATGGATTACAACGAACATGTATGCTACAATTTTACTCTACATATGCATACGTATGGTTCATTTCACTACTCTTAATTTTTTGTCGATAAAAGTCGGCAAGAAGACTTGCATAAACAATTACCGTATTTCAGCAGAACAAACCTTAAATACCACAGCTGCATGCAGACAACTAAACAAAGAAAGAAAATACACGCCGAAATTGTCGGTGAGCGAAGGCCACTGTTAATGTTCGGTATTTTCATTTTTATGGGATGGTGTGTTGTCCGTCTTCCGTCGTCCGTCGTCCGTCCGTCCGTCCGTTAACTTTTGCTTGTGTACACTCTAGAGGCCACATTTCTGATGCAATCATCATGAAACTTTGTCGCAATGAAATCTCGGTCAAGTTCAAAAATGGGTCATGTGGGGTCAAAAACTAGGTCACTAGGTCAAATACTTGAAAAAACTTGTGTACACTCTAGAGGTCATATTTGTTATCCAATCTTGATGAAACTTTGTCAAATTGTTTATCTTAATTATATCTTGATCAAGTTCGGAAATGGGTCACGTGAAGTTAAAAACTAGGTCACTAGGTCAAATACTTGAAAAACCTTGTGTACACTCTAGAGGCCATATTTCTGACCCGATCTTGATGAAACTTTGTCGAAATGTTGTCTTAATTATATTTGGGTCAAGTTCGAAAATGGGTCCCATGGGGTCAAAAACTAGGTCACTCGGTCAAATACTTGAAAAACCTTATGTACACCCTAGACGCCATATTTTTGACCAGATCTTGATGAAACTTTCTCAGATTGTTTATCTGAATTATATCTTGATCAAGTTTCAAAATGGGTCACATGGGATCAAAAAACTATGTCACTAGGTCAATATTGGAATTTACTTGTGGGCACTCCAGAGGCCACACTTTTGACCCCTATTCAGCTCACCAGAGCACGGTACCGGATGGAGTAAACTTGAACAATCTTTTCAAAAACTAAAATGCCTAGCCCTAGAGCATTTATTGCTTTGCAGCATGTGATGGACCTGTGACAATTCTGCCCTGTTCATCAGGAGCCTTACCCTGGGGGTCACATGTTAACATACAGTTATGTAAGCAATACTTCAAAAATCTATATGTCACAAACAAGGCCTATAGCTTTCATATTTGGTATGTAGTACCATCTAGTGGACCTGTAACAAGAATTAGTTCTAATTATGCCCCTGGTACCAGTAATTGCTTGGTAAGTGTCTTCAATAAACAAATTGTCTAGCGATATATGCCCTCCATCCAACAATAAGGCCCTAGTTGAGTTCCTCTTGGGTTACAATTCCTAGCTAGCCTTAGCACAATACCTGCACTGAACTCAGGTGAGCGATTCAGGGCCATTATGGCCCTCTTGTTGTTTTTTTGATCGATTTGAACTTCTCTTTTTTTTTCTTTTTTTTTCATTATCTTTTTAATTACTTGACAATTACTTTAAACTTTCTTGTCGGCGCTACTTATCCTAAATGCCTTGTTGAATTTCGACGAAACTTGGCAGAAAGCATCGGTAAGATGTCTAGTTGTGCATGTCACGCTTTTGTTCTAGTTCGCTGATTTTTGACGGAGTTATGGCCCTTGGACAATTTTGAAAACCAGCTAGATCTTGTTAATAATAACAGAGTTATGGCCCTTGATTTGTTGAAAAATGCTATATTGTATTTTCCTTTGTTAAATTTATAAGAGAAGAGAGCTATATCTAGCTATATCTATCTAAATCTATAAGAGCTGTTTTAGCCAGTAGAGCGTCCACAGGCCCTCTTGGGCCTCTTGTTTACATTTGAAATAATCTTGTTCTCGTGTGACGTCTTCCTGTTGGCGGGTTTAAGTTCCCAAATGCGGAGTGCGTGTCCGCGCGAGATATCTAGAAATGTAAACATTTCAAAAAATGTCTCCTTGAAAAACATTGACAGTCGGTCGAAAACGCGTGGTATTGAGGTTTAATCTATTGAAATACAGCGGTTGATTATGCAGGAGAGGTGCTCTTGATGGGGTTGGCCCTGGTACCTACTTATTCTATAAAGCACGCCCGGAAATCGCCCTGAGAGCATCTCCTTGGCAATACTAAGAGTTTAAGACGGAGGATTTACGGTAATGCAGACGAGCGATCAAAATTGCCGAACTTGAGGTAGGTGTTTAACATTGTGCATGATTATTTAAACTTTTTTTTCAAAATTCTAAGAATGTCATGTGCTAGTCAGTTGACCAAAGCTACTATTCTCAGAATTTGGGTATCGACCGGCTACGCATATTTGAGAAATCCTTTCTACCATATGCAATTTATGTGGGGAATCAATTTAATATTTAATAAAATTGTCTCACTGACAAACCTGAAATTATATTGACTGAGAGAGAGAGAGAGAGAGAGCGAGAGAGAGGAGAGAGGATGTCGATAAAACGAATGCACATTACGATTGGCGTTCCAGTAAGTACTATTATCTTATGGTAAATTCACAAGATGTAAATGTCTGGATATTAAAACATAGCATCTACATGTGTTATGCGATTTTTACTCTACATAAATTGCATACGGCAGGAAGGATTTCTCAAACATGCGTAGATGGTCGATGCCCAAATTCTGGTAATAGTAGCTTTGGTCATTTGTCTAGAACATGACATTCTTTAATTTTTGAAAAAAGGTTTAAATACAAAAATAATGTGTAACACCTGCCTCAACTTCGGCAATTTTGATCGCTCGCCTGCATTACCGGAAATCCTCAGCCTTAAAGTCTCGGTTTTGCTGGCGGTGAGATTCCCGGGCGTGTAAAGTTGGCTTCGTAGCTATATGGTTTGTACACACCACAAAAGCTACAGTTCTCGCAGCTAGGTACAATTCTCGCAGCTAGGCGTTATCTTGCCGGAATAACGTGATACACAAACTTACAATAAATGTAAGAAAAGCGTCCGTGAGATTCTACTGAATATTATTCTCGATGGAAACATGGTGTTTATTACGTTTGATTGTTGATAACATATGTAAACTATCATGTCTTAAAATAACCGTTTTCGAGGGGTGGTTAATGACGTTGCGTAAACCTTCTCGCCTGCCATCGCTGCGAGTTCGAATCCCACTGGGAGTTCGATTGTCAAGTGAGAAAGTGTCGATTCTTACGGATGGCGTGAGTACTGGTTCTACCCAGGAACAATGGGAGGGTCTGTCTCTATCAGAGGAACAATGGGAGGGTCTGTCTCTATCAGAGGAACAATGGGAGGGTCTGTCTCTATCAGAGGAACAATGGGATGGTCTGTCTCTATCAGAGGAACAATGGGATGGTCTGTCTCTATCAGAGGAACAATGGGAGGGTCTGTCTCTATCAGAGGAACAATGGGAGGGTCTGTCTCTATCAGAGGAACAATGGGAGGGTCTGTCTCTATCAGAGGAACAATGGGATGGTCTGTCTCTATCAGAGGAACAATGGGATGGTATGTCTCTATCAGAGGAACAATGGGAGGGTCTGTCTCTATCAGAGGAACAATGGGAGGGTCTGTCTCTATCAGAGGAACAATGGGAGGGTCTGTCTCTATCAGAGGAACAATGGGATGGTCTGTCTCTATCAGAGGAACAATGGGATGGTCTGTCTCTATCAGAGGAACAATGGGAGGGTCTGTCTCTATCAGAGGAACAATGGGATGGTCTGTCTCTATCAGAGGAACAATGGGATGGTCTGTCTCTATCAGAGGAAAAATCGACCGTCAGCTATGGCCTAACTTGCGCTAAAAAGACGTAAAGACCATTTAAACAAACATCAAACAAACAAAATAGCTGTAAGTTTGATGTTAATATTGGGTTGAAAAGAAAACCCGTTACTTCCTTGTTTATGTTTATTTTTTTACTTCACTTCTTTTTCCTCATAACCTTTAAATCCTTGGTAATCCATGTATTTTGTTCATTTATAGTTGATACGGCAAGTAAAGTCGCTATTGCGTTTATAAATAATCTTGACATCTAATCAAGAGATTATTTAGTGGATACCGGAGATTATTTAGTGGATGCCGTTCTGACTTGGATGCCGTTCTGACTTGACTTAAGGGCTGGCGTGGCGCAGTCGATAGCGCGGCGGATTTGTAACCTGAGGCCCCGGGTTCAATCCTCCGTGGTGCCACTGAGTTCCGTCGGTGTGTTCTTGGGCAAGACACTTTCCCTTAGGCTCGTCCGTCGGATTGGGACGTAAACCGGGCGGTCCCGTGTTTCGGTCTATCCTCCGAGCACGTAAAAGAACCATAGGATTCTATTCGTTAATAAGAGTAGGGCACGGTTCCCGGATTCCTATGTATCCTTCCCCTCTCTCTGGGGCGGCTCTAAATAACCTGTACTGTGTTGATGAGCCGTTAACAACATTCAATTCAATTAAATTCTGACTTGACTTTGTTTCAGGTTACAACAACTACGACGACGACAACCACTACTACAACTACGTCTGACAAAGGTTAGTTTTCAGTTTATTTCGAAGCTGTAACATCTGTGAATTTCCAACGACTTTCCAACGACTTTGCAAAACTGTATTATCGTAGCCCTGATCTGCTTCTAAAATATAAAACAACTCTTCTGCGACAAGAACAGTCACAACTTCACTTCTGTGGTGATGCGATTTACAAACTTCATACAATCTTTATTACACTTGTTAAAAAGTTGAATACTTGCTTGGTGACTTCCTATGTTCTTTTTAATATTATATATACATAATCATTTATGTGTTTTACTTATATTGCATATTCAATTTGCTGGCTTGTTTGGTAAAGAATATAACCTTGCGGGAATAAACCTTATAACTTGGTTTAAACTCATGGCGGTCGTTTATGCCTCTGACCGTTTCAAGGCTTATTGTCAACTCATAATATAATCTGGCGGGGATATACCTTATAACTTGGTTTAAACCCCTAGCGGTCGTTTTTGCCTCTGACCGTTTAAAGGCTTATTACCAACTCAGTTATTTTTGTCTCTTTGTAGTTTGTTGTTTGTTTTTGATCATTTTTGTGGTTGACTGTGGACCTTGAATGCTACATCTCCTGTTCGTCTTTTATACAGCCGGTAGCGTGGCGGATTTGCAATTATGTATCCTTCCCCCTTCTCTGGGGCGGCTAAATAACCTATACTGTGTTGATGAGCCGTTAAACAACATTCAATTCAATTTATATCTTCTTTGGCATAATGCAATAAGCATAGATCATATTTGATTTAACTGATAGATACTTTTTTTATAATGCTAATGATTTTATTTTCTAAAAAAGATTCTGCCGATTTTGCCGATAATAAGGAATACAATCGGTTAGTTACAATGCGTTTTTGAATACAGACTTGCCAACGAACATTGCTATAGCGATTAGCAATATAAAAAAAGCCTGACCAGATTTAATTAAACTGTAATAATTTACAGATCGGTCCTGTGTTTTAAAAGTAATTCAACAGTCGTTCTTGTTTATCGCCGATCGCCTTTTATTGCTGAAGCGGCCCTACTTTGTAAGGGTTGTTTAAACTGTTGTTATGAGCATCAAGCAAACACTGAACACATATTTACTCCTAAAGATTAATTCAAAAAAGTACAATACGTAATCTTTAATATTCTACATTTCATATCCATATCAACTTTTGGGTCCTTACATTATTTTGAGGAGTATAGTAAAATCAAATCTAACATGGATTATGAAAATACTCAATTCTGATTGGCTACTGAGGAATTTTCAAAAAAGCTATTTAAACCTCTGACGTCACATCCTTAAACCGTTAGAAAGTCATTTTGAACGATTTTTGAAATGTCGAAAAACATCTAAAATAACGAAAAAACATTACGTTATTTTAAGGAAAAGAATGCAACGTTACGTTCAAACAACAACTTGAACTTGTTAAAAAACGATAAAGCTGTATACTTTTTCCGTTTGGTGCTGAGAGATGGACGTAAAATGTAAGTTGTGGGAATGCGTTGTATTATGTTCAATCTCTCGAAAATGTGTATCAAATACATTGTCATAAAAATCCATGTCAGAAATAAAATATTTCAAGCGGGTTTATATTGTGCGAGATCAAAACCTGGTGGTTGGGAATTGAAACACATCGGAATCGCGGACTCATGTAACGCGGGAAGGATATACTGACTAGGTTGTTAGGAGGACCCCTTATGTTCTTCTGGGGTGCGAAAGCTCTGACGTAGGTGTTTGAGACAAGAATACACGTCATCTTGATGTGACGTAACACCTCGACGTCCTTGTTTAGATGTTATCTTGCATACCGGATAAGGCTATTCAAGTTTTACATGGGGATGGAAAGACTTCTCTTTATGAAAAGATAAAAGTCATGCACGCACCAACATCTGGTATGGAAAAAAACATGCAAAAAGTTAGTAGCTTGCGGCGTCAACGCAAAGTCATGTCTCTGATATGCAAGAAAAAGAATCTATCATGGGTATTGGGTTCAGATAAACAATTGGTATAAGTATTTATTCGGAACCTCGGCAGAGCCTCGGTTCCGATAAAAACACACACCTCGGGTTAGAATTCTTCACCGGATACCCATGAACGATTCGTATAGTCATAGTCATAGACGTTAAACCCATGACAACCCCTTAGCCTGAATCACACGATCATACATATCTTTGAACCAAATAAATAAATAAACTAATAAACAGTTTCTTTACAATTTTGCTTAATGTCTTTAATAGTACATCCCCTCCCTCTCTCAAACAAGCTTAAAATACAATTTTACCAATATTTCAAATGTCAATGAATAACAATAAAAAACCTTTCCTCAGCATATCAGGGGTCATCATGCTGAATTTTACATACCTTCACCGGCTTATTTCCAACCCCTGAAGCAAAATCGGCCAATTGTGCTAGGTTTTGGAAGGTTTTGATAGTTTCTTTTTTTTATTTATAGCCTCAAAGAAACACAAAGGCATTTTCCACTATATCGAAACTAAAAAAACAACAGCAAACATGCACTTTACAATTATTATTAATACCATCCATGACCTAAAAGGTGCTTAGTTGTTTTCTTTCTGATTTACTTTCGTGCGAAACTGAGGACTGACCCTTTGAAATAGCCCTGTTATAATGCATTTAAGGTGGACAGACTCCATACGCTGTGAAATTTCATTCAACAGATATCTGGGGCGTCCGTGGCCGAGTGGTTAACGTCTCTGACTTGAAATCACTTGCCCCTCACCTCTGTAGGTTCGATCCCTCAGTGGCCTAGTAATCTTTATGTGAGGAAGCTATCTAGCTGGCTTGCGGAACGTCGGTGATTCTACCCAGGTGCCCGCCCGTGCAAGAAAATTGCCCGGAGGGGCACCTGGGGTCTTCCTCCACCAGTGGAAGCTGGAAAGTCGCCATATGACCTTAGCTGTTGGTGCGACTATAAAATCCAATTCAATTCAATTCAACAGCTATCTCTAACGGCGTCTTCACGCTCCTCTTTACGTAAAGAAAACCTTACTAAATTTGATATTTGTTATTCTTTATATGTTAAATGATGTCGCGCGATAAACTTAAGACAGAAAGTGTATTCCCGAGTACATATTCCACGACGCGTGCATCACGTGCATATGTTAACTTGGTGTATTTTTTATTCTTTGCTTCAGACTAATTTTCAAAATGGAATATGGTGGAGGTATCATTGACAATTTTTGGTCACTGTTAAATTAACATTTAATAGTATTTGAACAAATAACACTTCATATATAATGACCCTAAAATAGTTACGTTTCGTTTTTCCTTCAGTATAGTTGATGCACTGTCCTAGTACCAGCTCCATCATGGTACGATGTCGATAACGCGATAGACGATCGCCATCAACTTGTCGATTACGATGTTCCGTAACAGGGACAATCTTTTTTTTTTTCGGGGAATAAAAAGAACATGACCCTTTTCGTTAATTAAAATATTTAAGATATATATGTTTCCGGGTAAAAATATTTCTGCTTTCATACTCTTTTTACATATCAGGTAGCGTTGCCTGTACAGTGTAAACGTCTCCATGTGTTTATACAGTCTGGACTGTTCCCGATCTTTTGTATATAAAGAGTCTCAAATACGTTTCATTTAATCTGTTTAAATTGAGTTTTATTGCACAATAAAATATATAATAATTTGTTATTTGTATGTCTTTGGAAACCAAATATCCCAGAAGCCTTATAGTTTAAACCTTTTTATTCGTTGTAAAACACATTCAAAACAAAACAAAATTTATTCGTCACTGCTGTGCTTGGCATCGTCTAAATCACTGAATTTGAAAACTGAAGTACACAATTGCATAAATCTTCACATTCATGTTAAATACACAACTTGTATCATTGTCGCAAGATGACCCTAGTGGTTGGGACTAACTCAGGAAAGAATTAATGAAGTTGAATGCATTAACATAAGTTTAATGCAACTTTTAAAATATGTTAAATAAATATACAATTATCAAGAAAAAAAAAGCGAATACACAGATGAATTATGAAAAAGTCTGTTCTCATGAACGTTTAAAAGAATGATGCGCGATTCCACTGATGGGTGATGGTCATCAAAAGCCTTCGATAAGGGTTGATGACGCGAGGATTAAGATGACGCGATATATATGATGACGCGATGAATAATCTCCACCGAGGTTGTGGGTTTAGTTCCTCCTCTGAGGACTGATGACGGGCCCTCCACGTGTCTCTGGGGTTGTTGCTACTATAATAATCTGACCATGTTGTCCAGGTACGGGGACCTTCTCCACCGCTCGTTACGTTATCGTTGATTCTCGTTGAATCACATAGAGGGCCTACACACCCTAAAGGCTTAGCTACATTCTGGGAGGCTTAGGCTGTAATAATATATACTTTGAGATGTCTGTTCATTAACACAACACTCTTATACAATTATCAGTACACAAACAAATCATTATCTAGTAAATTTATGTAAATTTATGTGAGCACGCTCTAATTATGATGTGTTGCAATGTATACGTATTTTTCAATACAATGTATACTCATCGACATCACCTCACTGTTAACCAATGCACCTAAAATACAACGATATCAATTTAATCTTGTATTACAATTAATGAGTTATACACATATGCATATATACATGCATGTCCTATCAATGTTAACTAATGCACCTACTATACAACGTTATCAAATTAATATCGTTCAATTAATGATCGACTACAATAAGTATATCTAATAAAGTTAACTTCTGAATCATATGCTAGTTGTATCAAGATAATGTCTGAGAAACATAAGAGCTAACTGGATGTAGTAACATCGCCAAACAAGATGGCGACGCCCACTGAATACAGATGTACAATACAATTTCATAAAATAAATACTGACCACATATTGCCTGTGAATTTCACCGTTTCCAACTTCTGCCCAAACAAAGCAACTTTCAATCAATTCCGGCCATGACTTGAGAACAATGCATTTTATAACCAACGTTCCGCCCAAAACATTATTTCCCACGTTCATTCTTTGAAACACGTGGCTAAATGCGCAGTATTAAAATTCTACACTAAAGGATCCTTACACAATTTTGCCCTTTAGAGAGATAGATTGTAAAATACCTGTACTTTTACATGCACATATACACTTATTGAAAGGCCCTGCCGTACGCCCTCTACTGGCGCTATAAAATGTGCTCGCTTTTCCGTGCTACATGAAAATATTATGCAACTGGTGAATTTGTTTCAACTGAACAATGGATTTGCATGTGACTGACAGATGTCGTCAAGTGCTTACAAGAGCTACGTACGACCAATACGCTCTACTCGATATTATTTTGTGACAATCATATGGGTGAAATTGTTCTTGGCTTTGCTCTTATGAATTACGTTTGATTATATGCATTTTATCTTTCCACAGTTGTACCGCTGCCACTTGAAGTGAACGACAGAGTAACAAGAGGAGGTGACTGGAAATGGGGTGACCAGGTTTGTTGGATTTATTCTTCCTTAATATGAAATATTACAAGAAGGGACTAATAGTTTGTTGAAGATGCAATATTGAATTAGATGAAAAAATACTTCACTAGAAAGTAAAAAAAAAAATGAGTAAAATAATGTAAGCTATATTCCTTTTTCATATGAATTATTGTTACTTAAAATTGTCCCTTTAAAAATAATAGTTCGCGGATTTGTTTTTTGAGATATTTGACCCACTTTGGCGGCCTACAATTCCAGTACAAATACAATTGCTGAGATGTGGACATTTTGTTAGATTTGTAGTAGGAACCACTAGGCCTGGTACTGATCATCCCTGCAAAGTTTCGCTGAAATCCGGCCAGAGGTTCAGGTAAAAAAGTCCGGACAAAGTTTGTGTATTAAAACATTTAAAGGGCCATAAGCTCAAACAAATGTGAACTACTTCAGTTTCAAATTGAGTGATTTAGACGATGCCAAGCAGAGCAGTGACGAATAAATTTTGTTTTGTTTTGAATGTGTTTTACAACGAATAAAACGGTGTAAACTATAAGGCTTCTGGGATATTTAGTTTACCAAAGATATAATAACAAATTATTATATATTTTATTGTGCAATAAAACTCAATTTAAACAGATTAAATGAAACGTATTTGAGACTCTTTATATACAAAAGATCGGGAACAGTCCAGACTGTAAACACATGGAGACGTTTACACTGTACAGGCAACGCTACCTGATATGTAAAAAGTGTATGAAAGCAGAAATATCTTTACCCTGAAACATATATATCTTAAATATTTTAATTAACGAAAAGGGTTATGTTCTTTTTTTTCTCCCGTAAAATAAAGATTGTCCCTGTTTCGGAACATCGTAATCGACAAGTTGCATAACAATCTGCTACTCGTTTATCTACCTCACATTTCTTATCAAAATTGAAATGTTGCTAGAATCATCAAGGACTGGATCGCCTTCCAATTATTTAAATATATCCTCTACACTTTTATTTGGATGAGGAAATTTCACTTTCACCATAGTGAAACATTTAAAGGGCCATAACTCTGCTAAAAAGTATTCAGCTTGAACAAGGTGACGATATACATAACTAGACTTAGTACTGATAATCGCAAAGTTTCATTAACATCTAGCCAAATGAAAGCCTATCATCTTAATGAGGCAAAACACAGCATTTTTAACTAAATCAAGGGCCCTAACTCCAGTGTTACTAATACGATTTGGCTGGTTTTTAAACTTTTTTGAGCTTACATTGGTATTAACAAGCTATGTAAGTTTGGTAAAGATCACATAATAAATAAAGGTGCTAGAGTGTTCATAAGGCAGAAAATTGAATTTTTCAGAAAAAACAAGGGCCATATCTCTGGTGTTTTGACCCAAATGTAGCTGTTTTTGAACTCGTTCAAGCTTTCATTAGTATTAACAATCTGTGCAAGTGTGGTAAAGATCAAATAATAAATGAATTGATAGAATGTTCACAAGGCAGAAAATGGCATTTTCCAGAAAAAAGCAAGGGCCATAACTCCGGTGTTACTGATCCGATTTGGCTGGTTTTCAAACTTGTCTGAGCTTTCATTGATATTAACAGTCTGTGCAAGCTTGGTAAGGATCAAATAATACATGTAAATGAAGGTGCTAGAGTGTTCACAAAGCTTAATATGGCATCTTTCAGCAAAACAAGGGCCATAACTCTGAATGTATGCTTTGGTTGATTGTGTTCTGTGAGTTCTACATTTCCTGTTCAACTTGTATAATTATCAGCTTTTATATTTAGTCCCGATTTAACTACTTTCAAGTTTGAATTCTGTTCAAATTGCCACGCATAGCTACATAGCGATGTACACGCCAAAGTAGCATGGTAGCATTTGCATGCCAAATGTACGGTTTCTTTCCTTACAACCACATTGCCGACAGCTGAAACGCTGAGCAGAGTAGCCCAATACGGTTCCAGTGGTCACCAGTATATGTTCATACCCATTAGACGGATAAAGAATAACCTGATCTTTCCTATCAATCGTTTACTCTACCTGGGATGGGGATGGCGGGGACATTCCCTGTGTGAATATGTGCGTGTGTATGTGGGTTGTGTGTGTGTGGGGGGGGGGGGGGGGGAGTAGGGGCGATGGCGGGGACATTCCCTGGAGATTAGACAATAGGGAATCCCTACACCAACATGGAAATATGATATTAACCCCTACCCTGGGGAATTATACATACATCTTAGTGATGGTAATTAGACAATCAATTTGTACATTTGATTAATACCCACTGAGTATGCCCCCCTCCCCCTAAAACTCACCCTCCCTAGAACCATGACATAGGTGCATACCTAATTGAGACCATTCATATCCTTCTTGATAGCCACATCGATATGGTGCAACTGCGTAATTAAAAGATTTGCTTAGTATAATGGCTTTATTTTCCATCCGTGTACTGTTTTATTTATGATACATAACTAGTGAAAATTCTCATAAAGCATCATAATCAATACTGCTAGGCTTGTTGTTGAGGTTTACAACGTTTTCTGTTGCAGTTTCAAGTATATGTACCGAGTTTCCCATGCATGCTTTCCCCTTTCCCGTGAAGGTTGCAACGGTTTTGCAACATGTGAAAGCATAATATAAAGAAAAAGTTCCGGCCTTTGGACATAACTGTAGTACGATATAATGTATGCATATCCATTTGTAATCCTTCCTTCTTCCCTAGGCAATACATTGCTGATCTATGCCAATGTTCTTAGGGCGCTTTATTGACAACACGTCAGTGTCGGAGCCGATATTATAGTTTCCCTACACCCTTATTCTTTCTCAATAGACACATAAACTTTTTTTTTCATCTGCTGTTACATAGATTGGCTTTGTTAAACCTACGCAGATAATCGTAAACTGTTTTGACAGTTAGCCGGCACTTTGCTTAAATTGGAAACATTTGTCCTAGCACCTGAACCTCTGGTATCCTCTGTACTACATAACTTTCCAAACTCTCTCTCAAATATCTGTCAGTTGAGACGTAGATTCTGTTTAATTTTCGATAGTACGACTCAAACGTTGGTTTCAATTTGTCTTGAATTTTCTTTTTAGGTGGCATTTACTGATTGTCATGCTCGAAAAAGTCTCCTATATTGCACTGACGAATTGACATGAATTAAAATATCGAAAAAAGAGAGTTCAGTGATTTTACTTACATCGATACACAACTGTTGGTGTTTCGGACTTCTCATCTGTGTTTATTTTTATGCGGATTTCTTGCTTGAAAGATATAATTGTGTAGCTGAATCAGTCTCAGAAATCTCTGTGAGACATGCGAAGAAGTTATGTTATTGTCTCTGACCAAAAGTCCTTATTGATGCATGACGATCTGCTACTCGTTTATCTACCACACATTTCTTATCAATATTGAAATGTTGCTAGAATCATCAAGGACTGGATCGCCTTCCAATTATTTAAATATATCCTCTACATTTTTATTTGGATGAGGAAATCTCACTTTCACCATAGTGAATCTCAGACTGTTCTAGAAGGCTCCACATTTTTGCCACTGAAGCCATCAATCTCATTTTAAAGCAGATAGATTATCGGTCAATCGTATTTCCCAACCATCTCCATTTAATTTTTGTTTTTTTCATGAACCGATCAATCAAATGAACTGGAAGCCGTCTAGTACGAACAATGGCAAACACATAGAGGATGAGTTCTGAAGAGAATATTTTTCTCCATACGAGTGAACACAATCCAGAAAAAGTACTTCAAAATTCAGGACCTGATTCCATACCTGAAATTGTATGCCTTCTTTAAATGATATAAAACTATTTCATCGGCATCTCAATGTATGGTTGGCATAAACCTGTTCCTTTAGCCTGTATTCGTAATCAGTTATATGATTCTCTTAAAATAGTCTTTGAAACATTTATACCAGATATAAACGATTTGGCCGTATCATTTGATTCGATAGGAGCTTCAGATAGGACAGTTATCCAGCTATTGTATTTCAGTACATTCCATAGTACCTTCAACATTGCCATTTAGATGTGCAACCCTTCCATTATAATATTCGATGTGCAACCCTTCCATTATAATTACAATTTCCTCTGCATATTTTGCATAAGATCTGCTTTTATTACCGTCATTTGTACAGGATTAAGCAACGCTACTACATCCTTGACCATATTCATAGAATGTGTTATTGTTGCCACTGTGTGTGATTGCTCTCAAAATAATGGCAACAACGCTGTGATAGTGTGACTGAAAATGTTGAAGACCGCCTAGACGTTGAATGACATGCCGTATTTAACGGACCTAATTTTACTATATAATTTGATTACATTTCCTAACGTGAACAACACGATTCGTGTTAAATACATATCATTGAAGAAAGTCAACGGCAAAATTACACTACAAAACCGGAATTCCAGGTGTTCAGGTCATATTTTAATGTATATGTGCCGATAACAAGTATAGGTTATTCACAGGTCATATTATAATGTATATGTGCCGTTAACAAGTATAGGTTATTCACGGGTTCTTAAAATACACGGATTTGAACATGTGTGTAAAATAGAATATGAGTTGGTAACTCTTAAATCGACGCTGCAGTTTCTGTTTTTTTCCCGGCTGGTTAAAGCGTTTAAATTGTGTCGACCGAATCTGGAGTCTCAAAATATGTAAGTTATATACGAGTATATAAACCTCGTCGTCAGAAGGTTAAGAAACGGTGTACATATCTTGTAATATTTGCCTGTTGATGGCAGGATAGGGACTTTAAAGAACATTTGGCCGAACACTTTCTCCTTTATGCAAAAACATATCTTTAATTGTTTGGTCTATGTTAATCATTCGTATCATTGTAATCACATATATAATATAATTTAATGTATATATAATTTATAATTTATGATATTTACGATTATAAACAATGCATTATACAACAACGTTTTACTACCAGTTTCTGCATAATACTTCGATATGGTAAAAATGTTTGAACTTTTATTTTGGCGGAAATAAGGTGACCAACTTTTATGCTTGTATCACAATTTGAAATATTTTGCCAAATATCTCAGTTATTTCATCCGCTAAATATACAGAATCCATTTCGTGGCCTCCCATAGGCAGACGAAAAGTCGAAAACGCGAGGATGCATCCAGCGTTGGAGGCGAAAACTAGAAAACTCGACGTTTTTGACAAAAACGCGAGGCGAAATCGCCAGGTTCATCGATATAATGAAGTTTCCCTCTTTGTTTATTTATTAATTTATTGTCTTTCTGCCGTTCTGTATATCTTCGATAAAAAGTGCATCTGTATCAGTCAATCAGAAACGATACCAGAATCTCGGCAAACTTCAAACTTTTTCAGAAGAACTGTTCTAGACGTTTGTATTTAAAACAAGCAAGCATCGCAGATGATCTAGACTCGAAATCATGATAATAATAATAATATATAAAATGCCCGTAGTTACCGATGGACATCCCTAAACTGCGGCTCCTGTGGCACTTCGCGCTAATCTGCGATTCCAACTACGTGCGGCCGTTGTAAATCCTATTGTGAAAAAGTGAAATTAGTTGGGTCATAACACACAGTTTTATGAAATGTTTTTCCTAATTTTATTCTATGCAGTTGTCATAATAAATACTGGAAAATTAAGGAGCGATTTCACTTCTGATACCTATTGCGGCCGTATGTGTGACCCTGGAATTTACGGGTTCTCAAGTAGCAGTTTTAAGAACGTTATCAATAATGTTTATTAGGCTATGCGCCATACACATTTTTTGTTACCATCTCAAGGGACAAATTCTTACAAGTACTATGTTATTGAGTACCTTTTAGAGAAACAAAATAGCCATGATAGCAGTGTGAACAGGGTCACAGATTCAAGTTATTGAAGTTATCTCCCCATTTGAATAAAAATCTGGTTTCTTTAAAAACAATCATTTTCTCTAAAACTGCAAGAGCTACAGGTCTAATATGTTGCATGTTTAATAAGGTTAGGATCCTCTACCAAGTATTTCTACAATGGTGACCCTGGGGTCAAATATGACCAAATCCAGTTCAACATAGATTTATGGTGGAAAACGTTTGAAAACTCTTCTTCTTAAAAACCGTAAGAACTAAAGGTCTAATGTTATGCAGTAGCATGAGCTTATGCTCTACTGACATATTTGTTAAAATGGTGACCACAGGGATCATATATTTATATAGAGTTATATAGAAAAATCATTAAAGACTGTTCTCTGAAAAATCTAAATAAAAAGCCAGCTGTCTAATACTTTGCATGTAAAATAAGCTAAGCCTTATGGTTCTATAACTGTTTTATTGAAATCGTGACTCTGGGGTCAAATATGGCACCCGCTCCTGGGGGTCACAGTTTTGCATAGAGTTCTATAGGAAAGACTAGAGGCATATTTTTTCTCTGAAACTACAAGAGCTAGAGGTCTAACAAGTTGCATGTAGCTTAAGATTACCCTACCACTTATGTTTAAATGGTGACCTTGCGTTCACACTATTACATTGAGTTATTTATGAAAATGAAAAACTTGGTCAAACACTGTGAATATGGGGTCGAATATAGCCCCTACAGGTTCACAGCTTTACGTTGACTGGTATAAGACAAGAAATCCGCGGATTCACATGTCTCGCCTAACGGGGACGGGACTTAAAAATAAAAGATAAATGATGCTTAAATGAAAGTTTGTAAACATTTTAATAACTAAAAACAATGGAGTTTACAGTTTGCTTAGATGACATTTAAGTGCATTTGTTTAAAAACAAAATGCCATTCTATAAAAAAAAGATAAATAAAAAATCATCAACTCCAAAATGTAGATCAAAGTCATAGATGAAATCCATGTGTTCAAAAAGATGCACAACCCAAGACAAAACTATGTCAAAATAGAATGTTTTGTCTTCCAAAGATTAAGCTATAAACTAGGTTTAAAGCATCTCAGTTATAGTTCAGGAGAAAGTGAAGTTATCTTCCCTTTGCTTGGATGATGAAGGTCACATCCACATTTGCTTTTTGACACGTTGTGATGTACTACCCAAGAAACAACTATTAGCGAAGTTTGTAAGGTTTAAAGTTTGTGAGAAAGTGACCTAAACGTAAATGTTGAAGGTGAAAAATTAAGTTATCTGCACCTTGCTTGGAAGGTCAAGGTCACATCCACATTTGCTTTGTCACGTCGCAATGGACCATTCAAGATACAACTATAAGCAAAGTTTGAAAGGTCTTAGTGCATACAGTTTGTGAAAAAGTGACCTTAACGCAAAAGTTGAAGGTAAAAATTATAAGGTTATCTACCCTTTGATTGGAGGTCAAGGTCACAACCGCATTAATTTTGCTTTGTCACGTTGCGAAGTAACACCCAAAATACAACGATAAACAAAGTTTGAAAGGTGTAGTGCATACAGTTTGAGAGAAAGTGACCTAAATGCAAAAGTTTTGAAGGTAAAAATTATTAAGTTATCTGCCCCTTGCTTGGAGGGTCAAGGTCACATTCACTGTCACTCAAGATACAACTATAATCAAAGTTTGAAATGCCTAGTGCATACAGTTAAATTGTTTGTGAAAAAGTGACCTAAACGCAAAAGTTGAAGGAAAACATTATAAGATTATCTGCCCTTTGATTGGAAAGTCAAGGTCACATCCACATTTGCTTTGTCATGTTGCGATGTACCACCCAAGATACAACAAAAGCAAAGTTTGAAAGGTGTAGTGCCTACAGTTTCCGAGAAATTGACCTCAACGCAAAAGTTGAAGGTAAATATTATTGTTATCTGCCCTTTGCTTGGTGGAACAAGGTCACTCCCACATTTGCTTTATCACGTTGCAATGTACCACCTAAGATACAACTGTAAGCAAAGTTTGAAAGGTCTAGTGCATACAGTGAGAAAATGACCTAAACGCAATATTGAATGTTGACGCCTTCGACGCCGCCGCCGCCGCCGGAAAGTCTCTTTTTTCCTTCGAAAAGGCGAGACAAAAATGCTGATAGTTGAACATGAGAGCACTTTGAGACAAGTCCAGTGGGTCTATCGTTTATGGCATATAGTTGTACACTTTTCATAAAATCACTTCAAATTTAGTTATAACTGAACTGCAATATTTATTCAGAATGGGATGTTTGATAAGGTAATACATATAAAGACTTAAATAATTAAACCACTTATTATAAGTAAATGTCTATTTTAACGATGTTTACAAATCGCATATTGAACAAATCCATCAACTAAAATCACAAAGGAGACCACGGCGTTTTCAACTCATGGCAAAAATAACGGAAGGCAGTTTACGGTTATGCTGTTCATTTTTAGGTGTTTGTAATACAAATTTGCACTCTTAACTGTAGTAGCAGAACCTATATGTCAGACATAGCTTATAGAGTATAAATCTGTAAATCTAACCGTGATCATGAAATAAATGCCTCTACAGTGTTGGTGCCGGTGGTTTGGGATGGAAGAAGATTCCACTATCTGATCGTCCGTGGGTAAAAGTATTACTTGTGTACATTCTTCTGGGCAGTAGGTTGTTATAGTCGCCGGGGACCTCTGATATGCATGTTGCTCGGCATCACTAGGTTTGTATCTACATCCACTAGTCCATATTGGATCTTAAATAACATCGTTTGTTGTACCTTCTGTGTAGTGTATGGATTTCCACTGCAGGTCCTGTACCATCTGTGTTACACAACCGCACGATAAGTATAGTTCCCGTGTGCAAACCGTGCAGCTCTCCACTGGATTTGTTCCAGGTTACATATCACATACGGTGGATTCCTACTGCAGCATAGGTCGTACACTTGTAGCATATGCGGTATACTTCACTGGTTTGGTACACTCACCAAGGTTACGTCTTAAGGTTACGACCCCATGGTCCTGTTGAGCTTGGCTACTGTAGAATTGCTTACATGTGAGGTATTCGCTAAATATTTCTCCAAGGTACGTGCTGCTGTCCACTTCAAGTGTGTGGACATGTAGTAGATAGGATGTGTTGATCAGCTGGCGCTTGTTTGTTTTGGCTTGGATGTACATTTAACTAGGTAAAATTTCATTTGCCAGTCTTCTTCCCATTTTTCAAGAGCTGATAATAATCTATAATCGCGCCTTCATTTTGTATTCGATATTTTCCAAACTTGTCCAGATCGTTGATATCAACGAAATCTCGGAAGAATTTGAAAACCAGCCAGATCGATCCAGTAACACCCGAGTTATGACCCTTTTTCAATATTTGGTAATGTACACTGGAAACCTCAGGTGTCGTGGGTTGAAAGCTCACTGGAGGTATATATATTTTTCTTTTGTCATCAGAAACCTTGGTTTAATTATTTTAATTTGTCTTTTCTTATTTTTTCTTTCTTTTTCTTTTCTTACCATAAACCATGGTTTATTTTTTCTGTAACTGGGAACTTAGGGGCCCATGTTTGAGTTTTACATGGAGTTATAGAAGAACTCAAAATTTTCCTCTCTGAAACTACAAGAGATAAAGGTTTACTATTTTTTTTATTTATTATCAGTTTTACATATACTTATATATAGGGAAAAACTTTAAAAATCTTCTTCTCTGAAACTAAAAGAGTCAGACGTTTAATATTTTGTATTTACACTCACCTTATGGTCCTCTACCAAGTTTGTTTGAATAATGACCCTGGGGTAAAATTTGGCACCACCACAGGGGTCACACGTTTTACATAGATTTTTATAGGGAAAAACTTTAAAAAAACATTCTTTTCTGAATCAACAAGAGCCAACAGTTTAATATTTTGAATTTACACTCAACCCCGCCCCTGATTCACTTGTCAAACTTGGTTTGAGTGTTTATATTAACGAACGTTTGATTTGTTTTAAAGCTAGCCAAAGGTATGCAAAATACATCCCTCCCTCTATCTTGGTAATTGAAGACACATTATAAAGTCTAGTTTGATACTGCTATATCTGATACACAATCCCTCTATCCCCACCCCACCCCACTATGGACACCATATAGTCATTAGAACGATACAGGCCCTCTAGGGCCTTTGTTCATTTATGGTAAGCTTTAAGTTTGATTCATTGGAATTGTTCAAGATTCAGACGTATACACATGAAAGAAGTTAATCGGTAAATGTTGACCAGTAGATAATCATGACCAAAAATGTGTAAACAAATACATAACTCCTTATCTTTACTATCAGGTGATTAAAATGGACATATGACACAATATGTGTGATTTGTAAAATTAAAACAGTATGCGTGTTACAGGAAGGAAGATTTGATTATTCACAATTATCTAATTACCTCCCTTTGAGTTTTGGTATCATCCATAACAGACTATACTTGCCAACTTTGAAATTGTTCAATGGAAAGTTTTGTTCTCATCAAAATTGCTTTATTAAAACCGTTACTATGTTTAAGATTTTATACTCACTCAAAAACCGGTCTAGGGAAGTACCAGCATTAGCAGGGTATACGTTTTATTTCTGTTCAGTTTAGATCAGACTACACCAATTACCAACCAATCAGCGGGCAGGGGAAAAGTTCCAGGTAAATTCAGAGCTGTTACACAGAATCTCTTAATTTTAATTGGTTGACAATTTAAACAAACCAAAAAAATCTTGCTAAACAAATAAATTCAACTTTTGAAGAGTACTTATAAAGGTTAAATCATACATTTGTGCAATGTATTCATAATTTATTGCATAATCAAAAAAAAAAAAAAAGTATATTTTACATGTTTCTCATGTTTCTACATGCAATTAGGTGGGTCAGTTCCATCCGACCCATACAGCTTTTTCAAAACACACTCAATGTATGGTTGGTGTATGTTTTTTCGATAAAACTAAGATAGGTCGTTCAAACCAAGTAAGCAAAAATATAGCTTCTTATATTAGGGAACTCAGCACAGAGCTTAGAGTTATAATGTACGTCTATGAAAAATGAATTGGTGTAGTATGACCTAAATCACTTTCTCATCCCAAAAACTGCAGTTATTGCAAAAGCTAAGTGTGTCGTTTCTAGTTGGTCTTATTTTACCATATGTAATTTATGAGTTACCACTCTAAAATGGTAACACAAAGACCCCATGGACATCCAACAAATAAGTCACACTAAATACCTAGGTGGCTGGGTTAAATTATCCATCGAATTTGACACTTAAATGTCAAAAATAACTGAATATGAACGATGCTTTATACCACATTGTGACAAACGTAGTACGAAATAGAAATGCATAAGGGATCATCAGTTCATGTATAATACAGAAAAACTATTAGAAGATTGGGAACAACGAATAACGAATAAGAGAATAAAGTGGCAGACTTTTTTTGTTAATTGAGTTCGCGAGAGGAAAAAACAGCAAGCAAACTAAATCGGGCCCGTTATTCCCAAAGGAACCAGTTACTAATACGTAGCACGGGGATAATTTTACAGCGGTGGTAGCTGCACTCTAATGTGAATTTTATTTGACCCATGATTCCTTCATCTTTAACTTCATCCGTTTACATTTATAGCCAATACATTAAACACAATTAGCATTTAAATCAAAATTTAAGATGAAACTTTACAGCATTTGAATACAAAATATTATCGTTTCAGGACGGTGGTGTCGGAGGTGAGGGAACGGTTACGGATGTGACGTTTACGCAAAAAGGGTGGGTGAAAGTTCAATGGGATATAGGCGGAGAGCAAAACGAATACCGGAATGGTGCAGAGAGCAAATTGGATCTGGCACTGGTACCTTAGATACCTGGATTACCGGTTAATTTGAACTGGTGATACAAAAAACTATTTCGATGCAATATGCATTTTAAGCACAAGTTAGGGCATTGGAATTAAATAGGACATTGGTACTGGAAGATTATGCTTAGCACTGGAAGATTATGTTTAGCACTGGAAGATTATGTTTAGCACTTATGTTTAGCACTGGAAGATTATGTTTAGCACTGGAAGATTCGGGCAAAATATTATACTCGTCTTCCTCATGTTCGTTATTTTCCTTTTCTTGCTTTGACTTTAGATTAGGTTTGTATCGTTTATGCAGAATGTTCTTCTCGTTTACCATTTTCTTGTTGATATTGTGGATGACTAAGTAAAACATGCACATTTTTAATAATGTATCTATGTTGCTGGAAGTTACCTCTGTTTTTGGTCAAATTTGAGCAAAAAGGAAATCAATTTAAAAATGTTGGATTTCAGCTGCCCTTGATAAGACTGAGATGATTATATGGATGTTATTTGTTTTTACTTTAAGTTTGTGGACAGTTCTAGGCCAAAGCACAAACAAATGCAATACTTTAAGGCAAGCTTGCATATAATTGATAACATTTATAGAACACTTTGTTTTATTCTTCTTTTGCTCACATATATATTTTGTAGAATGGATCTATTTGTTGCGTTATTATGAAACTGAAAATTCAATTTGACTTTTTGATTTTATGAACTTTCGTAAAATAGGGCCAAAAAAGAATTTCCAGTTTCACACAAGAAGGACTCAATATTTTGAATATTAAATTTCGTAAAATCAGCCAAAAGGAATTTCCAGTTTCACAAAGGAAGGACTATGCATATTCTTAACAATCGTTTCTACTCTTTTTAAAACTGTATTGAAACGAGGACAGGACCCACATTTTTCATATTGCTACTCAGTCAACTCAGGTTGATTCTACCATCACGTTTTGGAAAGAGCAGTGTCTAAAGACAACATTTTGTCATGATAGCAATCTGGAACAGGTAGTTTAGACAGTTTAATTTTAACTATTATTAACAGCTGAATCATCGCAGCCCTGACATAAAATTGTGGATAGTCAAAATGATTGCGTTTTATTTTTATAATTGTTCAGGTACTTTTAAAATATGTATTAAGTTTATTATTAATTTAGTTTAATTCAGAATAAATAAGCTTTTTCTTACTGAAATCAATTACATATAAAATGGACATATATCACAAAACGTCTTTTAAAGATATATTTACTCTTAAAATGGTGATTTATTATATACAAAAGGCAATATGTGTACATTGTCATTGTTTCTTGTTATATTATGGCGGTCAGCTGGTTCAAGATAATTCATGCTTATGTTTCTATAATGTTGTAATTTTTGTGTTTCATCTTTGGGTATCACGTGCGTTTGCGCATATTTGTGTTTCTAACCGAATCGAAATGCAAGACTACACCTGCGAGATAGCAAATTGAAGAGTGAGACTGTTTCTTTATCACATAAATTTGATTTTGTCCCAAATTTGTATTAGTGTGTTATCCTTACCGAAACGAAATGTAAGACTACATAGCAGGGTGAACAGTGTGACTTTTTTCATTATCACGTATATGTTTAATGAAACTGTCTTCGCTTACTTACCGAAACGAAAAGTAAGGACACATCTTTATTGTTTTAACCAGAAGGGTAAGAGTATTTTACTATCACTTAATCATAACTTCATGAACATGACCTCATGAGTACTGGTAAATATTAAGCCAAAAATGATGATCATGTTTCATGGTTGGTGTTCATTTTTGTTTGTTTATTAAAACAAGTATTGTTATTCCTTGTTTAATAGCTGAACATTGGACTAATTGTTGGTTTGAAATACTAACGTTACGCCAGAAACTTAATAAACCAATTCTTAAATCACTTGTATAGCGTATAATATACAATTTTTTAAACTATTACACTTTTTGGTTGTCCGGTTTTCTTACAATAGTCAAACCTCATAGTGCACACTTGACCTTTTTGAAAACATGTAAGTGTCTAGTCTAGATCATCTGCGACGCTAGCTTGTTTTCAAGCGTCGAAGATGATCAAGACTAGTAAGTGTCAAGAGGCCTGTGACGTCATTAGCGGTTAGCCCGTCTTGTCAAAAAAGTTGAAACCTCCCAAAAACGCGCGAGTTTGAATTGGATTCGTTTCTCTGGTTGAGTTTTCGCTCAGTTTGGAAAACAAACGGTCATGTCGATTTAAAAAAACAGCGGTAGATCTACCAATATATTTGACTACAAAGTGCCTAACCCCGCTATCCCAGAGCAAGTTGTCTTCGCCGATTCGACAGGCGTTGAGCAGGATTTTAATAAATCGGATAAGATTGAAGTTTTTGTTTTATTGGGTATACCTATGCAATATTGTAGAAAGGTTTTAGATATTTATATCCATCGTGATTGTTTAGCCGTTGAATTAGAAAAGCATGCGTCTATTCTGTCAGTCAAGAGCTGACGGCGCTTATATTATAATTTTAGCCGTCCTTTCCAAAAAGTGCTAAAATAGTTAAACATATAAATTTAAATGAATCCGGTGAAAACTGTGTCTTTGTTTGTGTATATATGTTGTCATTTGATTTGTTTAGGATATTTTTCTTATGGGATGCCGAGTTGTCCGTCCGTCCTTGATTTAGTGAAAAATGCTATTTCTTTCCTCGTTAAGACGATAGGGCCTTTATTTTTGTCATCTGATTTTTACCAAACGTTAACAGATAGTTAAGATCAATAAAAGCTCGGACAAGTTCGAAAACCAGCTATATCGGACTAGGAACACCAGAGTTATGTGCCCTTGAATTATTGAAAAATGCAATTTTCAGCCTTGTGAACACTCTAGTGCCTTCATTTTGTATTCGATATAGTTTTATCATACTGAATCATAAACCATAAAGTCTGATTTAACAAAACATAGATCATACTCTGCTTCAAATATCTAATGAACATTTCTTAATAATTAATATGCCATAACAATATTGGTTGCAAGCAATGTTTAGGAATATCTGCTCATATATGTATATAAGATGTTACACATATATTGGTATATATTTAGTCATTAAATATATTCCAAGGGCAATCTCTTCGGGGGTTCACTTATTATTTATATTTACACTCCATTATTACTATTGATTGCGTAAGTGGTGCATGTTTATAAACAATGCATATACTTAAGATATACATGTGCATTATTATGTATTTCATATACAGAGTATCGATTTATTCCGTTAAAAGAATAAAACATTGTTGAATATGGCTATTGAATACTTGTGCATGCGTTATAAATATATAACGCACGCTTATTAACGCAAACGTGCTATGTGTAAGGTTCACTAAGGTATTGAACCAACCGATCATTTAGCGTAATCTAGAAAATGTGTACAAGATACGCAGTTCATTAGTATTGAACGCCTAATGCGAGCTGATGTATCTTTATTTAGGTACTAGCTTAATTGTAAAAGGTGCAACTAATGTTCTGAACGCACAGAATCTTAACGTATTCTGTGACTGATATACGGTTCAATACTAGAACATGTATAGTATGTATTTCTATTCTTAGTCTTATGTATAAGGTTCATGCGTTTTTATTAATAGCGGAAATGCTCATAATTATTCATGAGATGACGTCATTTCCACGAAAGTCGGTGCCCGGTTTCAGTAATAAACAAACATGGCGACACTAAAATGGTTCGGGGAGGCATCACCGGCTAAACCTAGGTAACATTAATCGTAGCGTTTACACGCGTTTGGTTCGAGTCAGAAAATAGCGATGTCTGTTTAACTCGACTGACTGTGGCACTCTGAAATCGATAGTGTCATCCATATTCCCAATATCGTCCACAATTGCGATGAAAATGACACAGAGGTACCTGAAAGGCACCTGTGTTTAGCAAATGATAATAAACACATTATGAGGAAATCTTACTCCAAGTTAGATCTTGTGGCGTATTAAACTACAAATAAAGTTGTGTGGAGTGGCAACTGAACATGTTTTTTTATTTTTAATTCAATATAATTTTCGATTTATAACGTGTTTGATTTGCTTGTCAAACATTTTTGTACTTTTGACAAATTTTGTCGGCCAATTTGCCTATTCAGTGTGGCCATAAAATTTCGAGATACAAGCAAATAGTTGATCGGCCACATCGCCGGATTCAGTGGGACGACCGCGACCCTAAAATCGAAAAAGTTTTTTTTTACCTTTTCGGTTTTCAATTGCTTTTCAAAGGTTTGGCAAGAATAGAGTCACTGGCATGCTTACACATGCAAAGAGGTTAATCACACAGCATTCATGTTCCTTTTGTCATGGTCATTATAAGTCTTTATCATTTTTTCCTGTATTGTTTCAAGTATAACTTGACTGGTGGCAAAAAACAATGATCATGTCTCCAGCAAGAAATTGGATGTTAGTGGAGTGCGTGATTTAGTGGTAGAACGTCAGACTTAAAATCGACAGATTGTTGGTTTGATCCTAGTCATGGCCGTGTTATTTATTCTTGAGAGCAAGATAATTAATCCACATTGCTTGGTACTGGTTCTACCCAGGAAACCTGTACATAATGTTCGAAAGAGGGTGTTGCAGTATCAATAGATAGATAGACAGACAGACAGACAGACAAGATAGTTCAAGAAACTAACCCTCCAAATAACGGAAACATTATGGACTGAAAAAAAACGGTTATACAAAACTGTTCAGGTCGTATAATAATGTATATGTGCCGATTAAACGTATAGGTTTATTGACGGTTTTTTAAAATACCTGTGATTGAATATGGATAAATGCATTATGCGTTGGTGACTCTTAATTCGACAGACCGGTTTCGGGATTTTCCCTGGCTGGCTGGCTGGTTAAAACCGTTTATATTGTCTATAGAGTTTAGGTTTAAAGTCTCAAAATATGTAAGTTATATATATACCTCGTTGTCAGTAGGTTTAGAAACGTCGTACATCTGTTCTTAAATTTGGCTGTTGTTGCCGGGATAGATTAACAGAATTTGTAGGTGAGAAGGTTCATTAGCACTGCGCATTTCTTTTTTATCTCGGTGAACATTGACGGTGAGCCTGCAATGTTAATTCCTGTTGACGCCATATAACCTTTTTGTGTTGGTGCACCGCAAAACCGAATACAACCCTGAATTTAAGTTGGGGATTATATATTCTAGCCTAGCAATTTGCATGATGCCCTTTTTGAGTATCCCCGAATGATGGAGGACATATTGGAAAATACAAAGGAGTGTGAATAGAACCAAGACATTAAGAATAAAAAAAGATTCATTTCTGGTCTTCCGACCGTCCCTATTTTTTTAGGCCGCGACCCTAAACTATTTTCGGAGTTCCCAAAAACTATATATTTATAAAAAAAAAAGATTGTTTAATTGTTTTAAGGTGTGTCAGTTTTAAAGTGGACCATCTATATTGTGTTTGTAGTATAGTAATTAATAATTCTAAAAAAAATAATAATAAAAAATAAAAAATCCTACCTACCCTAAAAATATTTTGGGAACAAGACCAAAAACAGACCTTTTTTTTACCTATGAAAAAAAGAATCTACATATTCAAGATTTGTAGTGGTAACATTTAATTTCAGCTTAGGTATTTTACATAATGCCTGGGGACATCCGGAGCAAGTTT
>JAWPHD010004598.1:0-7500 GCA_037043455.1 Cyrtodaria siliqua | reverse complement strand
CAGCAACCTGAATAACAAAGTATCTAAAGAAAATCATTTAAAAATAAATATATTTCGGCCAATTCACGTGCAAGGAACGTTCGTGGAAAACAATTAAGAGAAGCTAATACACTGTTATTACGAACAATAATCCACACAGCATACATAATATAATGAAAGGAAAAACGATAAAACATAATGGAACATTCGACTAATATATAATTATATACAATATGCTGTTGTTAATTCGATGGTAAAGGCCTAAATTAGGAATTTCCTTTCGGAAAGAAGATTAAACATGAACTTACACCAATCCATAGGTTCATTACAGACATAATGCGTGTTTGACTAAAGAAGGTTAGGCTGTAAATTGTTGCAATAAGACATGATTTTCCGACATTTTGCCAAACTAAACACATCCGTTTAATAACCGTTTTCTAACTACAGCTCATACTGCTGCCCGGGTCGTTGCTTGTGTTGCATACGCGATTAGATTACCATAACATAGTTTACTTGGTTTAATACATTAAAGTAATATATTTAAAACTACAAAAGGTATTTACTATAAAACATCTTTCATTTCACTTACTTGATCGTTAGTACATACTGAGACCCGCCGACATTCGGTCGCATTTACCACGTCACCACAGTCGTAGCACACCGGACCACGCTGGTCACGACTACGGAAGCCTTGTCGTTATAACAAAAAAACAGACTGATTATAACAGAATAAAAACTAATAACTATATTTTCTATTCATGGACCAGTGGCGTGGCATATCAGTCACAATGTAGTAACATATACCATATCATTAAAGTAACAGAAGCTTGATACTTAATGGCATTTAACAAAGTAACATAAAATAAAATACATTAAAACTAAACATTCTCACGTTATTATTAATTGGACCCTGACCCTTACCCTTACGCCCCTGACCCTTACCCTAACTCTGTAAGTCAGAGCTATTTGTTAAACTAACACTTTTACACAAAACTATACTTATTTAATAAATGCAACGGTAAACGACGATAGTGAACTGTTTAAAGTGGTTTAAAACCGACATTATTGGTAGCTAGTACGAGTCAAATAACAGTCTCATGGACTCTCACCACTATTATCTCCCTTGAATACTCGTGCCCTACAGATGAAAGAGGTAGATAAAAAAAACAAGTTCGCTTTTCTACATTTTACAGGATACATTGATTTATCTTTACCAGGTTCTAAATCTACAGCATTTTAGGAAGAGATCACAGAAAAATGCATGTTGATATAAGATTTCTAGCTAAATCTGCCTCATTTTACACATCATGGGTATAATCACCACGGGGTTGTATTTTTGTCTAAATTTTAATGGGTCTCACGCAAACATGAAATTAAAAAAAGTTCAATTTTATAAATAAATGTTAAATGTGTTTAAAATTGCAGATATTGGATCAATGAAGAATCTAAGCATAAATACATGTTGCAAAATCTTTTTTATCTCTATCATGTTTATCATGTCTATGCCACGAACAAAAACATTACAATGGGACCCTATTGAAAAATAATTGTGGTGTGAGACGTCAACAAGTATATAAAACAGGACAACATACCACTATCGCCACATCCTCTGTTATTACAATAACTCCCATGACAGCAGTCAACATATTCGTCCTTAGCATTGACGGTTGATGCATGCATCTTCGTACATTGCTGAAGTAAAATCAAACTATACACTTGTCTCGCGACTGATCAAAACTGTGTCTCTATTTTACATATTTAACAAACGCTACGGAATGTTGATTGATTTTAAACGTTATAGTATAGTCAATAATGTGTGAAGGTTTTAATTATCCAGATAAACTAATAGATTGTTACAATAGTTAAATGTCTACATTCATAAACTAAACAAAAGTTACCAAGCCGATTTTTCTATCGTATCTTATCTCTTTCCAAATACATCTTCAAAACTTTAAGGTATCCTTAGTTTTCTCGCGGTATATATTTCAACTGGTTATGCTACTGGATTAGGGCAACGACAAGTATGTTAAAACATGCACTTGATTTCCTAAACATGTTTACACATTTGCAAGATGCCAGATAAGCAATTGTTTTAGAGACTTCCTTTTCTCTTAAACCAATGTCCCGAAACAACTATATTCATTAGGTGTTATGCTTACGTCCATGCCGTTGGTTTACTTACATTGACTTCCATGCATCCGGATCGAAATTTTACTCCATTTACAGTTTGATTTTGTTGCACGTAGCAGACCTATAACACGACAAATTAACTGTAAAACACCTATAATGTGCCTCGGAATTATGGACTCTGTTTTGGATAGGATAGATAACTAACTCAGACTGCAATGCAGTAATGTTAACTTCAATGCTAAATAAATTAACTTTGGACGAGATGTATTCTTAAACTCTCCATCTGTATATCAATAGCAACATACAATGGGTTTTAACATATTCGGCGAAACTTAGTTAAAACACAGGTTTAGCCGAAAATGAATACATGTCATTACGTGGTCCGAGTATTAACTTTCATACCTTTCACCAAGCAGAGAAAACGGGGTTGGCTGGGGTATGAAATAAAACCTTAATTTAGGCTTTAATTGTTTGCATATTGTTAAATCGAAACACGTAATACATGTAGGTACTTTTAAACAGGTTATCGTATTTTTTCAGTATTTTTTTTTTTTAAACGTGTTTTATTGTCGAAATATCCGTTATAAAATCCTGCTAATATACATGATATATAGAGATTATTTAACTGCTTGGATCGATTATAGGGAAATCCTTCACGAATGGTAGACGTGTGGTTCTTTTCACGAACGAGCGCACGCGAGTGAGTGAAAAACAAAGCAGGTTAACCATCAAGTGAGTTAAATAATCTATTTATTACATTTTAAATAACGTTTCTGCAAACAAATATTCGCTTTATTGAACGTTATCGGCGGATGACGTCGACGTCAGCAACACTTTGTTGACGTCACGACTCAACGTCGCAACGTTAGTTATTATTGTGTTCTAAGTTAGCAACGTTAGTTATTATTGTGTTCTGAGTTAGTTTTTAATATTTAGCGATTATGAATATTATTGCACTGAGAAATCCCGATCTTTCACGCATAGAAATGTAATAAAATATTTTCTATCACTTAATGGAATTAAAGTGGGACCACGTAATGTGATAACCATGTTACATTCGAAGACACCTTTGGCTTCGAAATTTTCCCTGGGCAAGTAAGCCGTAGTTATCTAGTGTTTCCTTTCAAATATGTTTTTATTAGAAAGAACGTAAAGCAATGCAATACGATATACGACGGACACATGACATGCAAACCAGTAACTCTGGAAGAACACTCACTTGATCTGCCGAACATTTCTGTAGATCGTAACAATCCTGAAGATGGCTCACCTCATCGCACGCAAAACACATATATTCTATATAATTACAACATATACATTCATTATCAAGACGTTAAAAGTGAATAACATTTTCAAAACACAGGTATTAATTATTCAAAGTATATTACTATGTAATGAAACGAAATGAAATGCAATGAGGTTTCACGTGCCGCTAACACATCATATTAGGTTATATTGGGACAGCAACATCAGAGGGAGATGAAATGACATTACTCTGCAAGACATTTAATATAAATCATTGAACAGGTACGTGCAGTAAATTAAATTGTAAATGAAATATGTCACTTGTAGGATATACTTTTATAATAATATCTGTATAAAATCAGTTTCTAAAATAAAAAAAACAAACAAAAAAAACGAGTGTATGTGTTTCTGCCTCAACAAAACGAATACAGTATAAAGGTGTCACATAGTTTCCTTACAATGTACTGCATACAGGCATAAATAAAAGAAAAGAAAATAGACCATGTTTTGAGATTGCCGTCCAGGCATAAATAAAAGAAAAGAAAATAGACCATGTTTTGAGATTGCCAGTCGTCACTGATGCCGTTGATGTAGTAGTTGTTGATGCTGTCGATGTAGGGAGAGACGTGATGGACGTTGATGCTGTCGATGTAGGTAGAGACGTGGTAGCCATTGATGCTGTCGATGTAGGTAGAGGACGTGGGTAGACCTTGATGCGCGTCGATGGTAGGTAGTGACGTTGTATACGATGATGGCGTCGATGTCGGAAATGTTGATGAAGTCAATGTTGTTTTTACTAAATATATTAAACTAGTTGTTGTTAATATAAAGTACAACATTTCTGAGTAATTAACCCTAAGTACTGAAAAACATGTTGTGTACATATATAAGAGTACTTACAAGTTGAATTCAATGTTTACACTTCCACTTGAAACGGATGCATCCGATTGGTCAATATATTCCACCTCGTTCCAGATAAATGTCAGATTGTGCCAGAGGATTTGTTTGTAAATACAGCCTGACTTCGTTTTAAACAAAGCAGGTGTTATCGATCTTTAAATTTCGAAAAACCTTTGCAAAAATTATTTTACTATCGTAACCCTGATCTACTTTGAAAATATCAAAGATCATCACAAATGGACTTCTGTAGTGACGTGATTTACAAACTTCGAGAAAACCTTGGCCATAATCTCTTTCATACAATCTTTGACTTGTTAAAACGTTTATTAAAAGAATGAATATGTATTGGTTGGCCCAATTACAGTTCCCCAATATGCTTTCCTCTTTGATTGTGCGATGACCGGACAGATTGTGGACCCTATGATGGCGTCTAATACAATCCTCAAAGGACGGTAAGCGTTTGCTGTTTGTCTGAAATCTTGTTTTGTCGTACCCTTAACGGATTGTTCTCACTGTTTCTCTGGCTTATGCAAAGTCACTGAGTACTTGCTTTGTGGCTTTCTATGCTTTCGTTTTGTATATTACATATACATGATCATTTATGCGTTTTGTTTATTTTGTCTATTAATGCTGCCTTGTTTGTTGGAGAGTATAACCTGGCATGAATATATTTTTGTACACAGACTCGTTCTGCTGGGATGACAATAGGATAAGAGTGAGGTTTGGTTCAAGCTCGAAGCTGGCTTAAAACCCCAGCGGCTTTTTCTGCCACTGACCATTCAAAGGCGGTACCTCTATTGCCCTATAATTACTTTTATGTTTTTGATGTCATATCTTGCCTTGGTATTCATTGTTTTTAGTTGTTGTTTATTTCTGTGCTGATATTTTGTTGACTGTGGTCCTTGAATGCTACATTTCCTGTCCGACTTTTATATCTATTTTATATGTATGTACGTATTTAATCCACTGATAGAGGAGATATTTTTCTAGCTCAACATGTTGCGGGATAAACACTCATCGGCATTTTGGTAGAGTGGCAGGTCCCTGAATTAAAATGTTTCGTACATTTGCGGTTAGTCTCTGCGTTTATTAGCTGTTGTATGATATTTTATATAAGGCTGGTGGACTAATAAATCAGTTCTTGTTCTGGACAGCCACGATAAAGGTATATCTAAATTTGGACATGCTATCATATTATTTAAATATCAACATCTCGTAAGTTAAGTTATTTAGAGATCATTACGAATCCCACCCCCACTCCGCCCCTCTATTCAGCACCACGGATTCCAAATTGTAATCCTTTTCAAGCCAAAAGCAGCTTTAGTGGCCCAACTAAAATTTCAAACTGAATGTTATATTATTTCAAAATAAAAATGCGAAGATGTCTTAATATTGTTGATAATTCAGTAACATATTA
The DNA here is from genome assembly GCA_037043455.1 of Cyrtodaria siliqua. Taxonomy (NCBI): domain Eukaryota; kingdom Metazoa; phylum Mollusca; class Bivalvia; order Adapedonta; family Hiatellidae; genus Cyrtodaria; species Cyrtodaria siliqua. The sequence goes on along the minus strand of JAWPHD010004598.1, from coordinate 1,829 downwards.
AGTAATTCCTTATCTAAATTAGGCTAATATACCGAGTCGCCCTAATCAGTTTTTGAATTAAAATTTTAATATATACTGAGGGGAAAAAGTTTAGCAAGTTTTTTAGATGAAATAATACTGTATACAATTTATGCTGACATTTTGGGATTTTACAGGCTTGACCCCTACCTTCATTTATTCGTTACGTCATTAAGATGTACGACTTGTTATTGATGTATGTTTAATAAAATATTGTGTCTATGGCAGTAGTTTCTTGATTTCACAACCAAAAATGTATTTTTTCCAGGGTGCAACAAAAACTTGCTATTTTTAAACTTTTTTCCCTCAGTATATTTTACCATGCGTGGTTAGCCGTTCTGTTGTTCCTGTTGACGTAGTAATCGTGGGCATTGGAGTGGTAGGTTCAGTACACGTTCCTGATATAAACAAATACATCAAAACTACTTACGTTACGAATATGTGATGGATGTATATGCTATGTTTATGTCAACAACAAGTTCATACTGTTACAATTATTTCTGTTTATGATGTTGCATGCGCATGTTTTTATTGATTTTGTCATTTAGTGTCATTTAAATCAACTTTAAAAAAGATGCATAGAAAAAGAAATTAAAGAAAAATAATATGTAAATAATTGAAGGTAAACGTAAACAAAACATAATACGAACAAGAAACATACTCACACAAAAAATAAAAGGAAAGTAAAACGAACTGCATAGAGTTTTGTTTAATAACAGGATAATGACGGATGAACACTGGGGATCCATTACGTGGTCCCGCCTTAATTCCATTAAGCGATGGGGAAGCGTATATTAGCAGGATTTTATAACGGATATCTCGACAATAAAACATGTTTAAAAAAAAATTACTGAAAAAATGCGATAACCTGTTTAAAATTACCTAGTAAATGTTTTAATTTTACAATATGCAAAGTTTTAAGCCGATATTAAGGTTTTATTTCACACGCCAGCAAACCCCGTTTTTGCTCTTTGGAGAAGGGGTTAGATGGGGTATGAAAGTTAATACTCGGACCACGTAATGCAGATGGTGGAGTACTCTATAAGTCACAGCAAACATGGACGGGCAACTTGTCTTGCGAAAGGACACTTGCCAATATTATTAGAACTTTACTAACATCAGATTTTAAAGAATTACTGATTTAATTTATGTGTATTCTGGACGATATTACTTTTTTCTTGTACTACTTGAGTAAATCTATTGATTATATTTTAAAAATGTGCGAAGCTGGTCTTCTACTTCCTTTCTCGTGACATGTATACCAGCAACTAATGTTGATAATAATATACAAATCGTATCCTAAAATCAAAGCGTTTAAACACCTACTGTAGATCTCCTCCTCCTCCTCCTCCTACCACTACCACTACCACTACTACTACCACTACCACTACCTACACTACCACTACCACTACCACTACCACTGCCACTAACCACTACACTACTACTACCACTACCACTACCACTACCACTCACTACTACCATTACCACTAGTACTACCACTACCACTACCACTACTACTACCACTACCACTACCACTACTACTACCATTACCACTACCACTACTACTACCACTACCACTACTACCACTACCACTACCACTACCACTACTACTACTACTACTACACTACTACTACCACTACCACTACCACTACTACTACCACTACCACTACTACTACCACCACTACCACTACCACTACCACTACCACTACCACTACCACTACCACTACCACTACTACTACCACTTCCACTCCCACTCCACTACTACTACTACTACTACTATTACTACCACTACTACTACTACTACTATAACA
>JAWPHD010004597.1:67500-183479 GCA_037043455.1 Cyrtodaria siliqua | reverse complement strand
CTTGGGTACCCCACTTAAGACGTCTTTTTCTGTAGATGACTCCTCTAATAACTTTTGTTTGTTTACGACTAGTAACCTTTTATCCATTAAAAGACCTTACCCTGTATCCCGTAAGCCTGTATCCAGTTTCAATAAAAGTCTCATGTTCAACTGAATCAAGTGCACTTCGGTAGTCAAGATATAAAACATCTGTAGTTACCTTTTACAAAGATATGTTGATTTTTGCTGATCACATGTTCTGAATTCAAGTGAACAAGCATGCTTTCTTTGAATATTGATTCAATTGTTTTACAAGAAACACATGTTAAACACATGCTGCCTTTTTGGTTAGAGAATAGTTCATGACGGGGTTTCTTTATTTACACTGTCCCGTATTTTGGGATGAAGTAGGGTAAGTGTGAGGCGCCCTATAAACTGGTTTAAACCCCCAAGCGGCCTATTTTGCCACTGACCGTTCCAAGGTGATAGCCCTACTGTCAACCTGTTTTGTGTGTGTGATACCTTTATTCCTCATTAACCATTACGTGTTCCGAGTATTAACTTTCATACCCCATCCAACCCCTGCTCCAAGAAGGGAAAACGGGGTTAATAGTTAAAACATATTTATTTTTACATCGATTGCGAAACAAGTTATTGCAACTTATATTAATCACTCTCGATGGCTTCCTGTATAGAACCAGTACTAAGCAATGTGGATTAATTATCTTGCTCAAGGATAAATAACGTGGCCGCGGCGAGGATCGAACCCACCACCTCTCGATCTGGAGTTCGGCGCTGTAGCACTGGACTACGCACTACACTACGGGGTTGGCTTAAAACCTTAATTCCGGCATAAAACGTTTGCAAATTGTCAAATTAAAACATGTAATATATAATTTTAAACAGGTTATCACGTTTTGTTTCAATAAACAATGTTTTTAAACGTGTTTTATTGTCGAAATATCGCTTATAAAATCCTGCTAATATAACCTTTCCCATCGCTTAATGGAATTAAGGCGGGACCACGTAATGTTTGTCGTTTTGCGTGTTTTTGTGTTTACTGTGTTCTGTGAAAGCTCCATTTCATGTTCGACTTTTATATTTATTTTCAGAAATAACTTATCACTTTACTAAATAACTTAAACAAGTTATGTTTTACCCCCAAAGATACATGCCTATGGCTACACGTGAAATGTGGTTAATTATTCAGAAATAGCTTATTTAAGTTATTTTTCTTCATTATCCATATTATTATGTAATAACCAACACAAGGATGACATAACAAAAATAGGGGAATCTTTCGTTTAAACTAAGCTAATGACATATTAATCAACCTCCTGATACATCTAGTTATTTATATGTGTGGTAAATAATAAACAATAACTTGTAGGAGTTATGTTGGACCCTTCAGATTAAGAAATAACGTGTTTAAGTTAGATAAATTGTATAAGTTATTTAGATAACTTGTATAAGTTATTTAGCAAGTAACTTAAAATAGTTAACACTACTTACTGTCTATGTACCCTGTCGATATAACATTTTAAATGGAACTTAAAAATGGTAAACATTTTAACCGCATACTATTGATGATGTGATTACTTGTAAAACAGAAAAGATTAACATCATAAATGTCATTTTTTGTTTATAACTTTGATAACATTTTAAATTTTATAAATGAGTTTCTGTGAATCTGTGTTCTGACGAATCTGTGTGGTGTGACAGTAGAGTCAAGAGGCATGTTATGTGAATACACCTTTCTAAACTGTACATGCCGCTTATCATTTGTACGACCCAGTTTTCAGAAAGAAGAGTTGGATTCTAATATGCTAATTAAGCTAATAGTTCCCTGTCCATTGTGTATGTTTTGTATTTGAACCTCGATCTGCAGTCATTGATATAACTTATTTGAGTTATATTTTATGTAACTTAAAAATATAGAAGCACAGAGCACATCTCTGGAAGCCATTATGTTTTGCAAATAGACATAATTAATATTACTGTAAACGAAAATGTCCTGCTGCATGACCACGTTGACTGCAGAGTGATGTAGTACTAATGTTAAACCCATGACACTTAAAAATATAAGTAACTTAATAATGTTATATAACTGTACACTTTGTAAACAGACAATCATTTTACGTATTCGTGATCCTGATGATATTCATTTATGATAGTGTATCTGTTTCATTGATTTATCACTCGTATGCTGAAGAAGTTTTGTCTCAAAGACAGACCTTTTACAAGCCTCGGCTTAAATAACTTCATACTGTGTCCTTTCGTTGCATGTGTGGTATGATCAGTAACTTTAAACAATGATGAAGAGTCCAAATCATATTTATGTTTCAGTATCTTGAATGTTTCGATGAGATCGCCTCTGACACGTCCCTGTTCAAAAGAGTACATATTTAAAGCTGAAAGTATTTTTTCATATCTGAGATCTCTTAGCTCTGGTACTAGTTTGGTTGCTCGATGATGTATTCTTTTCTAAACATTCAATATCCTTACGATAATAAGAACTCCAAGCCTGAATACAATATTATAATAGAGGACGTAAATGACTGGTATATATAATAAAAAAGCTTATGTTATCACTGTTTTCTAATAAGCGTATCGTTGCAGCGCTTTCTTTGCTGCTGCACTACACTGCTCATTTGGCTTTCTATTCTTACTGATAATAACTCCCCAATCCCTTTTTTAATCTGAATTTTCAATGTCTATATGTTTTAATTTGTAAGTATTTCTGGAGCATCATAACCAAATGGATTATTTTACACTTGGATACATTAAATCTCAGAAGCCATATATTTGACCATGATTGTAATGTTTTTAAATCATCTTGTAATATATTCATATATTTACATGAATTGAAAATCCTTGTATCATCCGCCAAAAAATGTGATTTTAATATCTGGTAGTTCATTTATAAAGAGTATAAACAAAAGAGACCCCAATACTGATCCTTGGGGTACTCAACTTAAGACGTCTTTTTCCGTAGATGACTGGCCTCTAATAATTACTGCTTGTTAACGTCCAGTCAGAAAATCGTTTATCCAATTTAAAACCTTACCCTGTAACCCTTAAGCCTCCAATTTCACTAACTGTCTCTCAAGTTCAGCTGAATCAAATGCACTTTGTTAGACAAGATATAAAATATTTGTGGATATAATATACAATTGTCTTAGTCATTAGTGACTGATTCTAGAGTTTCTAGCAGGTTTGTTAGTCATTGTTACCTTTTACAAAGCCATGTTGATTTTTGCTGATCAAATGTTCTGAATTCAAGTGAAAAAAAATGCTTTCTTGATTCACGTATTTTACAAGAAACACATGTTAAAGTAACCGATCTATAGTTCATAACAGAGATTCTAGGACCTTACTTAAGAAGAGGGGTGAACTTTTCCCACTTTGCCCACACAAGGTGAGCTCTGCTATCTTCTGACAACTCTCAGTGTTTATTTTTTGTTGTTGTTGTTGTTTTTTTTTTGTTTTTTTTTCTTTTTTTTGGGAACATAACAAATGGGAATTTTAGCGCGAATTTTCGTAAACAAGGAAATAGATCCATTAAAACATTAATGTCAGAATTTTATCATTAATACTGTTAACTGTACACCAAGTCAACGGAGGCAATTAAAAGCGTTTTGTACTCTATAAATGTGACATATTTACCAAAATTGATTCTATTTCTTCAAAATTGGGTAAAAAAAAAATATGTTTTGGCATTAGAAATATGACTGAAAAACGGCTATTAAAACAGCCCCAAAAAACACTGAGTCTTGTTTAGATTAGGAATGGGACCAACATATACGACTGAAAAGGAAGATTGTCCAACCCACATTATGTAGACACTTCAGTCTTGTTTTAATTTGGGGATAAGTTCAGAGGTGTAATTGATTTATTACTAAATAACTTTAACAAGTTATGATTTACCCCCAAAAAACACATGCCTATGGCCAAATGTGAACTATGGTAAACTTTTCAGAAATAACTTATTTATTTTGTACCGATTTCAGTTATTTACTAAATAACTTTAACAAGTTATGTTTTACCCTAAAACAATGCCTATGGCCACATGTGTAATATGGTGATGAACTTTTCAGAAATAACGTCTTTAAACTATTTTGCTACTTTCTCCATATTATTATGTAACTCAGTTAAGTTATTAGTAGGTAACTAATATCAGTTACACCCCTGACAATTAAAAGCTTGAATAAACTATTGCTAAACCTTGCGGAGAAGAATTTATGGCAAATTAGTTAACAACAAAGATAAAAGAACCATAAAAATATCAGATGTTGCAGGAATATTATTGTTTTGATAGAAAACAGATTTACAAACAGATGAATATCTGAAACTTATTTCAGTTATTTTGAGAAAAAAAAGCTCCAAAACTCTAATAACCTAAACAAGTTATTTTTCGAAATTTTGCATGATGGATAAGACTGAGACACATCGCAATCTGTTTATACATATTACATGATTATGTTGATCATTTTATTGATGTGTTACCTGTATCATTTTAAGTTTACATGTGTAAGAAACTAAATTTATGGTATATTAAAATGAACACCATCTTAATGGCAGAGACCTATTGGGTTACTTCCCATACAATTGTAACATGTTTTCACCTGTTTATTCAAACATATTCTATCAAACATGTTACCCATAATAGCGATCTATTTCATGCATACTTACCATTTTCATACTTTAAAATATTTAACATAACACATTTTCTGTAGGCTCACTGATTTAGCATAGTTGACAGGGCAGCACTGATAACTGAATATAGTTATTCCAGAAAGGGACTTAAATCTTACAATGAAGTGTTAATTAAACAATCATATAAATAAGTTGTTTCCCTTGGAAAGGTGTTTACATTTACTCATAACTTATTTAAGTTATCTATCGAATTGTATTCAAAGGGAGAAAACTCCTGAATTATTGATAAAATAACCCATTAAAGTTATTAGAAAATAACTTCAATCAGTTACACCCCTGACTGATAAATGGAACAAGTAGAAATTAAAATCAAAATCTTTAAGGAAGATCAAATGATATATGCTCAAAGGGTTGATTTTGAAGATGCGAGTAAATTAGATGCAGAGCTTTTAATTTTTTCAAACTTTCAAGATTTAACAGAAAGAATCATAACAATGGTAAAACAACTAAAACTATCATGGAAAATAGAAAAAAGAGATATAAACAAACTACGTTCTTTGTGTAAAAAACAAATTTCAGAGGCAACCAGTTACCATCCAACAGTATACAAAGATTTTTGTTTTGCTTACTACAGCATTTTGTTAGACAAAGGAATTAAAATTATTATGTACGGATGATTTGCCGGCCAGCCGGCAAAGCATCCTAGTTTGCTGCCACGCAGCAAAGTACGGATAAATAAAAATAATGTAATCTATAGTATATGAGTATTTATCGTTATGCGGAAGAAAAAAAGAAAACATTTTGAAGAGGAACAGAAGGTTTATGAGAAAGTAGCTGCTTACGAGCAGGCTCTTTTAACCAGGACACATGAACTTATCAAAGAGTTTGAGACAGTTCACATGCAACGATTGTCAGATGATATTGCAACTTTTAAGAAAGATTGTGCAATAAAAACTGAGATTGAGTGCAATGATGCTGTAAAGCTTCTCACAGATCTAGAAGAAAAAGAAATTAAGATTTTTAATGAAACACAATTAAAAGTAATGTCTGAAAATGTTGAGTTGTTCAGAGATAACCTAATCAGCAATCTAGAAAAACCTCATGTGATTAATACTGATATCGGATGTTATGAAGACTTTGAAACGTTAGTCGAAAGTTTAAAAGAAATGATTGATGCAGAAGTTTTTGATTAAGATGAGTTTATAAACTATTGCAAATACAGGATAAAAATAAAATCACTGGCAGCTGGAGGTGATCTTGAAACTGTTGATTTTGATAGATACTGCAAATATCATGTAAAAATAAGTCAGATGATAGATAATAGAGTTCTTGAGGAAAAATGCTTTCGGAGATATTTGGACATTCTCCTGGATAATAAAATAGATTCTCTCTTGGATGAGGTTACTAACGAGGACATCAATGAACATGTTTATGAGGTTACCGATGAGGATACCGGTGAGGATGCCGACGAGGGCGAACATATTAAATAAAAAAATTATTAATTAATTAATTAATTAATAGGGGCTTAAAGAAATAATCTCTTGTAATAATATATAATAAGTATCCGAGAAATTAAAACATCCCCAAAACAGTATAGCAAGGTTTTTAAAGTAAATGTTGTTAGTAATGACCCGCTCTCTCAACTGCAAAAAACACAACCAAGCGTTATAAAATTTCTTAAAACAGAACTAAGAAAAACGGGCGGCTTTAAATTAAGTGTTGACGTGAAACATACTTTTAAAAAAACATCGATGGGGGACAAAGAAACAGGTCCTGCAATCACATACAAAACAGCTTACTTTAATTCTAAAGCGGCAACAATATTAACCGAAAATAATATTATCGAGGCGCTGGACAAAGCACGTGAGGAAATTATAAATAGAGTTGGAAATTGGATTCAGATGGGAAGTGGTTGGGTAATTGAGACACTAGACGCACACTATATAAATCGAAAAAAGTATATTATAAGCCTTTGCGGGGTAGCTCTTATTTGAATTTACCAAAAGAACTGCAACACAACAAAACAAGTTTAATAAATATAAAAAATGAAAAAGATAACGAGTGCTTTAGATGGTGTCATTTAGCATGTAAATTCCCTGTTAATATTAAACCACAAAGAATAACAAAGTACAAAAAGCATATTGGTGATCTTGATTACAAAGGAATTACATTTCCTGTTACTATCAAACAAATCCCAAAAATAGAAAAACAAAACAACATTTGTTTTAACATATTTGGATATGAAGATAATCAAGTATACCCTTTGTACATATCAAAAAATAAAGCAGAAACAAGATGTGATATGCTTTTGATCACCGAAGAAGAACAAAATCATTACGTGTGGATAAAAGATTTTGACAGACTAATGTTTAATATAACACTACACGAGGGAAAAAATGGTTTTGTAAAACATGCTTGCAGTGCTTTAAATTCGAAAGGACGCTAAAAGCTCATAAGCCTGATTGTCTTTCACTTAACGGAAAACAAGCAATAAACATGCCAAACAAAGATGAAAAAGTTAATTTTAAAAACTATGACAGGCAACTTATGGTTCCGTTTGTTATATATGCTGATTTTGAAGCAATAACTGAAAGTATTTCTTCGGCATCGAACAATCCTGAAAAATCATATACGGAAGCATATCAACAGCATACTGATTGTAGTTATGGGTATAAGGTTGTTTGTTGTTATGATGATCAATATTCAAAACCAGTTGTGACATACAGAGGACCAAATGCTGTTTACAAGTTTTTAGAAAAAATGATAGAAGAAGAAAAGTGGTGCAAGAAAACCATGAATGCAAACTTTAAAAAAGATCTAGTAATGTCGCAGAAAGAAGAAGCTAGATTCCAAAAATCTAAATCATGCCATTTTTGCGGTAATGGTTTTTCAATAACTCCTAAAGAAGATGACCCAAGTCGTACAGTAGCATATGAAAACTCTCTTAGAAAAATCAGGGACCATTGTCATATAACTGGAAAGTACAGGGGAAGCGCTCATGACATATGTAATATTAATTTCAGGTTGACTAGAAAAATACCTGTTGTGTTTCACAACTTGAGATGATATGATTCTCACTTCATAATGCAACACATCGGAAAGTTTAACCAAAACATAAATGTTATACCGAATAACATGGAAAAGTATATGGCTTTTATGTTCGGAAAATGTTTATTGTTTATTGATAGTTTTCAGTTTATGTCCCAATCATTAGATAATCTAGTAAAAAACGTTCCGTCGTTTCAATACATATCTCAAGAATACAGCGGTAAAAAGTTAGACTTGCTAAAAAGAAAAGGCGTTTATCCTTATGATTATATGAACAATTTTGAACGCTTCAAGGATATCAAGTTACCGAGCAAAGATAGCTTTTATTCCCAATTAAATAATGAACACATTTTAGATGCGGATTATGATCATGCTAAAAACATATGGAAAACATTGAAGATTAAAAATATGGGAGAATATCATGATCTGTATCTTAAAACTGATGTGCTGTTACTGGTAGATGTTTTTGAAAACTTTAGAAAAATGTGAATTGAGTATTTAATTTTACAAATTAGATCCTTGACATTACTTTAGTAGTCCTGGTTTAGCCTGGGATGCATGTCTTAAGATGACTGGTATCCAACTTGAGTTAATAACTGACATTGATCAATATTTGTTTGTAGAAAAAGGATTAAGAGGCGGTACGAGTTACATTGTAAATAGATATTCAAAAGCTAATAACAAATATATGAAAGACTATGACAAGAAAAAAGAAAGCAAGTACATAATATATTTAGATGCTAATAACTTGTACGGATGGGCTATGTGTCAACCGTTACCTACTGGCAACTTCAAGTGGGTTGATAAGTTTGAAAAAGGAAAAACAAATTACACTGTTGAGTGTGATATTGAGTATCCTGAAGAACTTTATGAGTTACATAATGATTATCCTCTTGCTCCAGAAAGTTTAAATATCAAAGATGAGTGTTTGTCAGACTATTGTAAAAATTTAAAACAAAAGTTTAATTTAGGACATTGCAATGTTAATAAACTTGTTACAACGTTGAAAAATTAAGAAAAGTATGTCGTGTATTTTAGAAACTTAGAATTGTATAAAAAGCTTGGATTAGTTGTAACAAAAATACACCGAATACTACAGTTTGACGAATCAGAGTGGTTAAAGACATACATACATTTTAATACTGCCAAGAGGACAGCTGGTAAAAATGCTTTTGAAAAGGATTTCTTTAAACTGATGAACAATTCAGTTTTTGGTAAAACTATGGAAAATTTGAGAAAAAGAATTAATGTTAAATTGACTCACGACGAGGAGGTCCTTTTAAAATATGCGGCAAGACCTTCATTTATTTCTTGTAAAATGTTTAATGAAAGTTTATTTGCTGTAAACAGAATAAAGAACGATTAGTTTTAAATCGTCCTATTTATTTTGGCATGTGTATTTTAGACTTGTCAAAATATTTGATGTATGATTTCCATTACAACTATATCAAAAACAATTAAGATAAAAAAGCTAAGTTATTATTTACTGATACCGATAACTGATATAAAAACAAAAGATGTGTATGCAGACTTTTACAAGGATAAGAAACTGTTTGATAATTGTGATTATGATCCAAAAAGTAAGTATCACTTTAATGATAACAAGAAAGTTATTGGTAAGATGAAAGATAAAACTTGTGGAATACCAATTGTTGAATTTGTTGGGCTGCGTAGTAAGTTATATTCATATGTTAGACAATGAGGTTAGCGCAAAAAAATGTAAGGGTGTTAAAAAGTGTGTTGTTAAAAAACAGATAGCACATGATGATTACAAATATATTTTGTTTACGGCAACAGAAGCTCACCATGAGATGAAAGTCATTAGATCACAAAAGCATAACATAAGCAGCTATGCAATACATAAGAAATGTTTATCAGCTTATGATGATAAACGGTATATATTAGATAACGGACAAGATACATTAGCATACAAGTAAAATACTCTATGGTAAAAAAGATATGCAGAGCGATGATGAAGACTACTGCCCGGTTCCGTCTGACTTTGCTTAACGAGTTGCAAATGTTATGTTATTAAAATGATAACCGGATTGATTAGTAGTATAGCAAGGGGCGGTTTTGGGTGAGTTTCTCCGAGCGGGGTGCTTGAGAAAACTGTTGAAATATGTTGGTGTTGATTTAGGCGTGACTTACATTTAGATCTTAGTGATACAAATGCAAGTTATGCTTGAGTCCCCCCTAGCATATTCACTAGTTTTTCTCATTCCCTGCGAGGAGAAAGTGGCCCAAAACCGCCCCTTTCTATACTACTTAGAAAACTACTAAAATATATATTATTACATCTCTGTACTGAAATAGGTGTTTCTCTTAGAGAAGGTAGGCAAAGACTGAGATAGTTAGAAATATCATGCCATGCAGTGTTAGGGGTGACCTAAGTTAGTTTTCACTCACTCAATCCTGTCAACCAAGCTGTATTTGTACAATAATCAGTTAGTCAAGACATATATAACCGTATACAATATAAATAATACATTGATCTCATGATAAATGGTCTCATTAACTTTTACAGTTATTACTCAGTACTGTGAACATAGCCAGCTATCTACCTTTGGAATAAGGGACATAAATATGAGTAAACATACTACAGAGAACTATAGGAGTTGTCTCCCTTGAACCACTATTAAAGGCACGGCTACATATAAAAAAATTAACGTTAGATTAACATAGCTATCTAACTTTAAATTTAATCAAGGTACCTACCTCAGTTAAATGATAACACAAGCGTTAACTGACCATCCAATATGACTGCCTTCATCAATGTAAGAAGACGACAACCAAGGAATTTTCGGCATTCAGCGCATCTGAATGATCTATCCGAGAGAGAAGTCCGGTCTAGGTATAGATTTAGTAGCCACGGAATAGATTTCATTGAACAAATGCTGGCAGATGATCTGCAGCCTTCTACACAGCGAAATGAAGCCCTCTGTCCAAGGGAACAGCTCTTGATAGCACTGCGTTATTATGCCAGTGGCAGTTTTCTTGAAGTTATTGGAGATACGCTTGGATACAACAAAGCCACTGTCAGTAGAGTGATCGCCAAGGTAACAGATTATATAATCGGACATATGAATGAATTCATCACATGGCCAGACCGATTGGAGAAAGATAGGATCCGTCAAGGTTTTTTCCAGTTTGCTGGGTTTCCAAGCTGTTTGTTACCATGAAGGTACGTTTTATTATCTTGTATTTTCGTTTCTGATTCTGAATATACGCACGAAAAATACGCATCATTTACCATCAATGTGTGATTTGAGGCTAACGAAATTGCAGTTTGTAAACTTATCCATCGATCTATGCTTATTTCTGTCCTAATTAATAAACTACTCTTTGAAAAAGAAATAAACACAACTTTAATTACAAAAGCGCTTAAAGCGTCGTGTTGTTATTTCATTTTTTTACATGCTGCTTACGACTTTGAAAAAAATGAAGAAAAAAGAGTCAATGTATAGTTTCAAGACTTTTTACTGTATAGTCAAGTGCTAGTGGTCGAGTGTATTTTCTTAAATTTTCTTAAAATTATGAGGGGGAGGGAGGGAGGGAGATAATATGTATCAAACATAAGTTTCATAAAGGTATGGATGGTGTAAGTGTTCCCGTCTTGCAGATATGAGAAAGAGATACTGTGTGTGTGTGCGTGCGTGCGTGAGAGAGATTTTTGTCATAAATAAACAAACACCTTCAAATAATTCTAGGTAAATTCACAAGTTTAAATGCCAACTGGCCTGGAAGTTGCCATGATAGCCATGTCTTCCGGACATCAGGTTTATGCCAGAGACTGGAGAGAGAAAAACAGAAGGCTGTCTGACGGAATACTTCTAGGAGATAGTGGGTAAGAAATGTATACAAAGACAATGATATACATCAGTGATCTTAATATGCGTGTATTTGGTTCAGCCAGACATCCCCAACCCAATTTTTTTTTTTTTTATTACATATTTCTGTGTTGTTTTTGGTCAATTCTTACCCATACAACTATGTTACCCCACACACCCCATCCCCTAACCATTCCTCCACCCCATCATCACACGAATGTATTTTTTTGTTTGTTTTTGCATATCTCCGATTGTTTGGTGTATAAGTTTATCAATATGTTTCGCACCACCCCCAATAATCCCACCGCCCCATCATCACCACCACCCGAATGTTTTTTGTTTTTTTTGTTTTTTTTACATATGTCTGTGCACCCCTTACCAACAATATAGGCTTCTAGCGACTATTTGCTGCAACTCTGCAGCAAACATTGCTGCAAAGCTGCGGCAGACAAGTTTGCGGCGATACACTTTTACCATGCAAATGAGGTCTGCGGCAAAGTTGCAGCGAACAAATATGCAAATGAGGTTCTGGTGATGTTTTGGCTATGTTCACAGCAACTTTGCAGCAAACTTCATTTGCATAACGCTTTTAGCTGTAATCTTCTGACGATGTTTTGGCGATGTTTGTTGCAACTTTGCTGCAGACCACATTTACATAGTAAAAGTGTGCGGCAACTTTGCAGCAAACTTCATTTGCATAAAATGTTTTACTGCAATGTTCTGGCGATGCTTGTGGTGATGTTTGCTGCAAAGTTGCGGCGATGTTCGCCATCACATCGCGGCACATTTTTTCAAAATAAATAATGGACTGAAATTATGAAATGGGACAATGGTGCGGACTTTTAAAAAAATATATATTTAGCTCAAAAACAAGATTTTTTTCACTATTTAACATGGACTGCACCACATTTAAATCAATGGGAACGATTTAAATAAATCGACATTGATTTAATTATTCGTTTGTGATCTAAATAAATCGACCTTCGTTATAGTATAAATGTGCAACAATTTAATTAAATTCATTATAATAAAATAAATCGACACAATTTAAATAAATTAACACCATTTAAACAAATCCTCTATGAGCATAAATATAAATATTTTAATTATGCGCGGCGGGGACTAAATTGTTTTAAGTAAATGTTGCATATTTAGCTTAAAAATCATTAGAATATATGTAAATATTAAGTATATCAATTATATGCTTAATATTTACATATATTCAAATGATTCAAATTGTTTGGATATATTTTAATCGCGAGGATGTATTTTAAATCTTAAGGATATACATTAAATCAAGAGGATTTATTTAAATAGTGTCAATTTAATTAAATCATGTCGATTTATTTAAATATGGTGCAGTCCATTATGTCAAATAGTGAAAAAACAGCATGTTTTTAAGCTAAAAGTTTTGTTACACACATCACCCTATATAGAACAAGTTGGAATATGTTGTCACTACATGTATTCATTTTGAACAAAACTAAATATGATCTTATCATTAAATGGGGTGTTTGAATGAATATTATACAAAATTCATTTCATGGAGATGTCGATCGCTGTCATTTCTGCATTACTCCTATTTTTATGGAGATGTCGAGCACTGTTATTTCTGCATTGCTCTCATTTACATGGAGATGTCGAGCACTGTCATTCCTTCATACTCCCATTTTCATGGAGATGTTGACCGCTGTCATTTCTGCATTACTCCCATTTTAATGGAGATGTCGAACGCTTTCATTTCTGCATTACTTCCTTTTCATGGAGATGTCGAGCGCTGTCATTTCTTCATTACTCCCATTTTCATGGAGATGTCGAGCGCTGTCATGTTTGCATTACTCCCATTTTCATGGAGATGTCGAGCGCAGTCATTTCTGCATTACTCCCATTTTCACAGAGATGTCGAGCGCTGTCATGTCTGCATCACTCCCATTTTTATGGAGATGTCGAGCGCTGTCATTGCGCATTACTCTCACTTTTACAGAGATGTCGAGCGCTGTTATTCCTGCATTACAGTCATTTTATAGAGATGTCGAGCTCTGTCATTTCTGCATTACTCTCATTTTTATGGAGTTGTCGAGCGCTGTCATTTCTGCATTACTCCCATTTTCATGGAAATGTCGAACATCATCCTAACTGTAGCAGTCCAATAAGCATTTGGTGCCTGGATATCTTAGAATCAGCACCAGACCCTTAGGACAGACCCACAAACATAAATATAAACATTTACCAATGGAGGTCAGGTTATGGGTCTGATGATGGTCTGGGGCTGATTCCGAAAGTTCCAGGCGACGGTTACCTAACCAGATGAAAATTGCAAAACTTGCTATTTTCCGACATATAAAAATAAAACAGGTATATACTTACAATATACAGGTTTGGAACATCCTCTGCAGAATATTCACTGAAACAAACTCATTCAAATTCATTGATTAAAATTGTTACAATTTCATTGAAAAATAGTACACATAACACACCATTGCCTATATGGACACATGATAACTGGTTATTTATGCAGAAATACCACAATTTCTTGAACACATGTGTTTCTAATAGAATCATCTCAGCAGGATATTGCATGATACTGCATCAGATCAAAGGAAATTGCATACTATCTGGTAATAATAATTAATTAACTGACCCAGTCAGCAAGATTATCCAGCTTTTTTCCCCAATCTATCATAAATTGTGTTTCTACATGATTGACTGTACACTTATATTATTATTAAGCACTAATTATCTTTGTAATTTTTTGACTTTTAAATACATGTTATATAAAGTATGTGTGCTTAAATTTCGAAGTAGATTTCATATTTGATAAATTTGTAGATAGTTCCTATGTATATATTAATTCACAATGACTTAAACTATTAAATTGACTTGTCATCGTAGTCATGTTAATGCTGAGTAATACTGATATCATTTTGCATTTGGGACACAATTTTAATTGTTCTGGTTTTAAATGTTGGAGTTATCATGATGTTTGGTATTTAAAAATGTTCTTGCAACACAAGAATACATATTTTGGCTGTTCCTGAAAAAATAATTGAATTGAATTTGATATAATTTGTATGAGATTCTAACAATAAGTTTATATAAGCCCGAGTTGCTCTACCCGTCCCGCCCCACAACCCCACCCCACATTGTTTTAGCCTTGTTTTCTGATGGTATATACTGACTATATAATTTATTATTCTCTGAAAAATCAAATAGTCGAGCTGCTCTTTTTTTCTTTTACCGATATCATACTATTATTTATTCTTGATGTTTTTTATTACATAGATACCCGAATAGACCTTTCTTACTGACACCATACATGCTAGCAAATACAGATGCAAAACAAGTATACCAACAAAGGCACACCGCAACTAGAGTGACTGTTAAGCGAGCGTTTGGTGGCCTAAAGAGACGTTTTCACGTCTTACATTCAGAGGTATGTACGTCATATTTCACACTCTTTAGTTTTGAAATTGTGGATTATAAAAGACAATCTTCCGAATATTTTTTTCAACTAGAGCGCATTGAGCATGCCTGAACCAATTGTAAGAGAAACATGACGTAAAACGCCAGGACCCGGGCTTGGGAGCTCGACAGTGTTGATTCTTACGGATGGCGGTAGGTGTACAGTACTGGTTCTACCCACGAAATGCGGGGGGTTTGCCTCCACCACAAAAAATCGACCGTCATATATAACCTTACATTTGTTGAAAATGACGTAAACCACCATACAAACAAACAAACATTTGAATCAATAATCCGAAGTTGTTTATTACGTCTCTGTTTGAATGTAATAAAGTGCATGGCAGAATTTTAATCACGATTTTATTTTAAACATATTAAACAAAATTAATGTCGTAATGTTTGCCTTTGAGATTGGGTTGTATATTTTTTTTATTTTTATTTTTTTCAGCCCTTTCTACAAGGCCCATTTATTTGGCTAATAACAACATGGATAATAATATGCTAATATGAGAGTTATACAAGATTTTACAAAATCAATACATGTGTTCCATAAATACTCTTTCACTCATTTTTGTAAAAACTGCTGTCAATCTTATAATGTCTTAAAGCATTTTTTTAATGGACCTTCTCTTAATCCTATAAAAGAAAAAGAAAAAAAAGAAGAAAAAAGAGATACTCTGTGTGCACGGTTACCCATATAATACAATATCAATAATATGTTACATTATGGAAGATGTTATTGTCAGGGTCTAGTCACATGTCTTGTTTGTTACAATAGTAGATCTTTACTTATTAATCTATTTATATATATTTGTTTAACCTTTGTTTTACGAGAGCCCGGATATAACACAAGTTCTGTGGAAGGGACTAAACTGGTGTTTATTAAATTTAATCTTGGAATAAAGTTTTGTATTTGTTCCATTTTTTTTCAAAGGTTTTTAAGGTATTATCTTTAACTGCTATATATTTTTTTGCCCTGAAGGAGTGTTTAAGTCTGTTGTGAAGTGCAGTAATAGATAATGGAGAAGTTAGTTTTTTGGCCGAGAAAATATAGTATTTAATTTCTAATATGATATTCAAATCATCTAGTATATATTGTTTTTCTATATTAAATATAAATAATTCTTCAATAAAAGGCAAAGTAATACTGTTCCTTATAAACCATGATTGTATTTTTTGAAGAAATGATCTTGTTGAAGGACATGTCCAGAGTAAATGAACAATACTTTCCTCTTGATTACAGTAAAGACAAAATGAGCTTGGGACAGCTTTAATTATTTTCAAGTATTTCCTTGTTTGTAAAATTCTATGAATAATTCTGGCTTGAAACCATTGTAAGGTTGAACTATATTTATATTTGAAAGATGATAAAATATGTCTTTCCATGTTTCCTCTGAACTATTATAAATGTGCTCCCATTTAAATTTTGAACTGGGTACTTCATCATTATTATTTAGAACATTGTAAAAATGTTGGCATCCTTTTATGGATTTAAAATATATATTTATAGTGGTGGGTAAAAGAGGATTTTGCATTTGTTTATTGTTCATAATTATGCAATTTGTCTTTGCTAATTTTTTTATTGCTTGAGTTATTCCATGAAACTGTAGAAAGTTGTTTTTTAGGTTGTATACTTTTTTAAATTCTGTTTCTGTTAAACATTCTCCTTTTTCTGACACTAAATCATTAATAAAATATATAACTTTTTCATTCCATAGCTTATTTATTATGGGTTTTCCACCTACTAACAAATTATTATTTTGAAATATTGGCGTCTGAAGAAACTGTTCAAAAGTTGTTATTTTGTTTAATTGAATTATGTTATTGTGTGATTTAAGAACATCCCGCGAAAATGTATTGCTAATTGTGTTGATCTTTTTTTCTGTGTAAGCTTTTCCAAACTTGGTAAAACTTGATAAACTAATTTCGTGTTCTATTATTTCAGTCCAGTTTCCCTCTTTCCGTAGTAATCTCCTAATCCATGTTGCCTTAAGGGCTAAAATAAATGCTTCAGTGTTGATCATTGTTAACCCCCCTTCAATGTATTGTTTAATAATAACTTTTTGTTTTATTTTGACTGTCCCGGACGCCCCATATGAAATCATAAAAAAATGAATTTATTTCTTTGATTATGTTTTCATTAGGATTTGGTAATGCTAAAAGAATATGGTTTAAAATAGGTAAAAGCAAACTTTTGATAACAGTAATTTTCCCTAATGGTGTCAAATATCTTCTTTTCCATTGTTTAATTTTAAATTTTATAGTATTTATTTTTTCCTTATAATTGATATTATTCATTTTGTCTAGATCGACATGAAAATATATTCCTAATAATTTAAAATCGTTTTTTCCCCTGTTTAGTTTCCATTTCGTTTTTATTGTCTGACTGCTGTATTTCTTAATTCCAATCCACACAACCTGTGTTTTATCAAAGTTAACGCATAACCCTGAGATATTTGCAAATTATGTGGTCTCATTAAGTGTTTCATATAGAGAGGACTCTGATCCATCAAGAATTGTGGATGTGTCGTCTGCATATTGAGAAATTTTATACTCAGTATTGTTAATTTTAATTCCTTTAATGTTTTTATTATTTCTGATTTTAATTGCTAGTATTTCAGAGCATAGAATACAAATATATGGAGATAGTGGGTCTCCCTGTCGACAACCTCTTCCTATGTTAAAAAAAGATGAAATTTTACCTCCCTGAGTGACTGCTAGTGCAGCATTTTTATAAAGGACATGGACCCATGATATAATAGAATTACCAAAACCAAAAAGAGTCATAACTTTGTCTATAAATTTCCATGAAAGTGAGTCAAACGCTTTTTCAAAGTCCACTAATAAAAGTAAGCCAGGTAAATTGTTTTCCTCTGCATAATGCATTACATTGTATAAAATCCTTGTGTTTTCCCCTACATATCTACCTGCCATGAAACCTGTCTGATCTTTATGAATTAGTTTATTTAATGTTGTTTTTATTCTATTCGCTATTGCTCCTGATGCTATTTTATATATAGAATTTAGTAAAGAAATTGGTCTATAGTTTTTTTATTTGATATGTCATGTAATATAGCCTGTCCAATTCCTTCTTACTATAAAACACAAAGTCAGTTTTTGTCTAAGTTGTTTTATTTCTGATCGTATAGCTTTTACTAATACATACATACGTTCTAACTACATAAGTCAACAGTATGTGCCGGTCTGAAATAATACCTCAGAGCCGGCTTATTTATACTAAAATATCTATATGTTATAGAACAGTGGTTCTTTGTTTGAGTCCATTAAGACACACGTGCTGACGTTAAATTGATGGTAATTGGCATAACTTATTGAGCTGTCAGCATGTGCGTATTTCACATATTATATAGTTTATAATATACTTAGAGATATGACTATTTTACATTCCAACCAATCAAGAATTATTTATCAATAATTCTTTACAATATAAAGAAGAAAAAAATAGTCGAGCTGAAAATAAACAATAGCATATACAAAGCAATCAACTTGGATAAAAGAAACACAATGTTATGTAAAAGTCGAAGTAAATTCAAAGTAAATTCATAATGTTAATATAATAACGTCCACTGTACACATATATTAATGTCCTTCATTAACATTGAATCAAGGTGCCACCAGTGCACTTGTGGGTTATTGTTCACTAAGTCCGAATATCTATGCGCCTATTACTGCTATGTGTGTTCACTTGGTAGCCTGTGTAATAAAGTCCGTCTTCCTAACACCTTCGGTGCGTCGTTGACCTATTGATGTCCCAATGATCTCGCGGTGGTCTGGTAACATATTCGTCCAGGGCAAATTGGTATTGTGTCACGTTTGCTGTGTGGCATCCGTCTTCCTAACACCTTTGGCGCGTTGATTGACCTATTGATTTCCAGATGATCATGCGGTTGTCCGGTAATGTATTCGTCCTGAGCAGATTGATAGAGTGTCACTTTTGCAGTGTGACTTGTTGACATATTCCATTTTACAAGGAACTATTTATATCCCGGCTATGCGTGGCTATCTCTCATTCTCGTTGTAAGTTGACTCTGTGATTACAATAACTGTATGTTGTGTGTATCAGTTCAAGTGCATTATGTTATGACAATAATTTATCTTCCGCCTCATTATACTTTAAGAGTACACCGAGGTCTTGACCCCTAACCGTTGGTAAATCGTTTGCTTCACCCTATTACTACTTTAAGAGTAAGTATAGGGACTTATGAGTATCACACTTGAATTATCATAAGTTCGTCATTCGCCTAGTTTTTATTTATAACTATGTTGGCGTACTTAACCTAGTGATCCTTGACCGCTCTAGGCTAACTGTATTTCAAGTCCATTTAGGACGGGCTTAAAGGCTCCAGCCTTTAACTGTTTTTCTGATACGCCTTCGGACAGCGAGGACACCATACCGGCGTCCACCTCTCTAACTCGAGTGCCGTCCTTTGTTGACGTCGCTGCAGGCTGTATCGACGTTCTCTCGTAGGTTGGCTCGTAGAGTATTTCCAACTGTTCTCGTTCCCGTTGCTGCTGAGTGATTTTATTGAGATTGTAAGACCGTTTCCCAAAACCAGTAATTATTCTTTTTATTACATATTTTTTGATTAGGCATTTTGCTAGTATAATGAATGCTATTATTCCAAAAAGTATCCCGATATAACCCCATACTGGGAAGCTATCATCAAGTGGCATTTCTTCCATAGTTTGAAGAGTATCTAACTCTTGTATAAGTGACGTAACGGGGACTTTTTCTAGAGCCTTCAGGCTCTTAGGAATTTTAAGATCTAATTCGCTGAAATTGGTTAATTGGTTGAGTTTTAATTCAATATTTGTAAAGTCTAGGTATTTTAGAAATGTCATGGTTGACTGAACCGAGTAGTTTGATTCAGATTCGTATGACGCCATAAAGTTTAAGATCTACACCGTCTCCGTCCGGTTTCAGGTTGTAGTCGTGTCCGTAAGCTGTCATAATCGTGTCCGTAAGGGCTGCCGCCTTGTCTATATCCTTCGAGAGTTTGTCGAGGAAGTCATTATATGGGTCTATGGATATAACAAATGTCATAATCCACCGTAAGTTGGACATGGAGAACTCAGAAAGTTTTTTGAAGAAAACATTTTCTACTATCTGTGCGCTAGTCGGGACACTCAGGACAAAGAACGTTATCAAACAGTGCATCATTTCACTGAAATGATAAGAAAAAACTACTTCAGGAAAAAAATTATATTTGAGGCAAAACTTATTTATTTATCATATAAGGTTTTTGGTGTAAGACTGTATATTTTTGGTTTAACTCTACGTCGCCGCAACCTACTCTCACTGAAAAATCAAATTTGCCAAGCTGCTTACACCTAAAGGTGTACACAGTCCGACGGTGCTTTTAATTCACACGAGTTTTGTCGGAATTTGCATGTAAGCGCCCTTCTATCTAATCCAAGATACCGGAAAGTGCCTCTAGCAGATTCCTAACCTTCCCTTCGTTTCTCACACTTAAAACAAATTTGCCACGCTGCTTACACCTAAGGGTGTACACAGTCCGACGGTGCTTTTAATTCACACAAGTTTTGTCGGAATTGGCATTTAAGCGCCCTTGTATCTAATCCAAGATACTACTACTACTACTGCTACTACTACTACTATTATTACTACTAGGCTACTTTTAATCCCTCTAGCCTATTGTTCGTTTCTATAGAGTGCACATCCATTTTTGTTTGGTTATCCGATACACTACTTCCGTAATAATTATATTGAGCCATGATGTTAACCCTATACCTCATAAACTAATTACACTACAAGTGTTTATTTTTTTCTCTACCTTTGTGTATGTCCTACGATGGCACAATGTATTGTGAATACATAGACAGATGAACACACTTGTTGCATGAGTGTGATAT
Source organism: Cyrtodaria siliqua (assembly GCA_037043455.1). Lineage (NCBI taxonomy): Eukaryota > Metazoa > Mollusca > Bivalvia > Adapedonta > Hiatellidae > Cyrtodaria > Cyrtodaria siliqua. The sequence continues at coordinate 162,609 of JAWPHD010004597.1, read as the reverse complement.
GTGAAAAATACTTAACCAAAATAGGAACGTTTACACGCCCCTGGCTACTTGGTACAGACAGTAACCACTTATTACCTAAGGTCAAATAATCTACTTCAGTTTAAAGGGGTTGATGCACTATTTTCAAACACTGTTTGTTTTAAAGGGCTCTGAAAAACTTGAAAAAAATGAAAGAATTATCAAAATGCCATGAAAAATAAAGGAGATATGACCTATTGAAAATGTGCAAAGAAACATAAATGGAGGCGGCCATCTTTGAACGATGACGTCATCGCGCCATTTTGCCATATATGGCATATTGATAAAATGTATTTTAAAGCAAAGAAAATCAATGCAAATGAAAAAGAATACTAAAATGTATACATTTTACATCTGTATATTTATTTTTAATCAATTTGCAGTGGTTTTCTTTGCTTTTTCCAAGTTTTTCAGAGCCCTTTTAAATAAATCCTGTTTGAAAATAGTGCATCAACCCCTTTAATAGACGTACGTGCTTCTACAAGCTTTTGACCTTTTGACCATAATTACCAGACAAATGCGTCTCTTTTGCACAATTAATCTGTTCACTATATATACACACTACATTTGACGTTTTATGCTCATACTGAGATGACATTTATTTCCGCCTCCAAATATATAGAAGCCTACCATCATTAATAAAATTGTGTGTCTACTACCTGTTATGACTAAACCTATTTCTACTAACAATATTACTACAACTTCATATTCGTAAGCCGTTCATTTGAGAAACTACTTCTATCACAGAAGTTTACCTTATACCTGTATTCTGTCCCTTGCGGCTATTAACCATAACTGTCAATTACAAAACATTGTTTGACAGGTTAATCGTTGTGGTCAAGAACTCTTCTAAAGGTGCTGTTACTCTTTTCTACATTTGTTACTTACTAAACGGATTTCAACTAGTCTATCCTATTTTTATAAAGCATGAATTTGAACTTCTAGATGTCGAAATCCTTAGTTTAGGTGTTCTTTTTCTTTCCGATTAAGTCATTAAACCTACCATTATGACTCGAGCTAATTATAAGTTTTTCTGCCTAAATTTCCAGTTTTTGTGGTAATCGTTAGTATTTTGGAGGAATGCGTACTTTTCAATGTCTTTCGACCATTCTTAGAAATCTGTGGACGAAGTCCCATCAAACGTTTTAATGCTATACGCTATACTCTGGTTACGAGCTGTTTGAACTTGAGCTCGTACAAGCTCCTGGTTTGTTTGATTTTGAGCCTCCATTCTATCGTTAAGAGTTGCCATTTGATGTGGCACGTGAGTGAAGGCTGCGGCGATTTCAGTTTCTGCCATTTTTGAATGATTTAATGATTTTTTCTTTTGTTTTAAGTTTAGTTAAATTTTAATTTTTGTTTTTGTTTCTATTATTTCTTTATTTATTTTAGTTTTTAGATTTCTTCATTCATTTAGTTTTTCATTTAGTTTTGATTTTCAAATGATTTTAAATTTTTATATATTATTCGTTGTTATTTGTTTATCAATAATAATTGTTATTAGTATTATTATTATTTTAGTAAATAGCACTCTTACTAGCAGAACCACCCCTTGTTAGAATTTCAAAATTATAATTTTCTTAATTTACCAAATGTTTCAAGATTTAGTGAGATTTTAAAGTTGTTTTTGTGAGACCGGCAGAACAAAACAATTAAAATCACTCACCTCTTTACTTCGTCGTTAGTACTTCGTCGTTGTGCGCCGCTTTGTTTTCTCAAGGTCGATCCTGGTCCTAAGGCGTCCAGTTTAAGTCATGTAATATAGCCTGTCCAATTCCTTCTTACTATAAAACACAAAGTCATTTTTTGTCTAAGTTGTTTTATTTCTGATCGTATAGCTTTTACTAATACATACATACGTTCTAACTACATAAGTCAACAGTATGTGACGGTCTGAAATAATACCTCTGAGCCGGCTTATTTATACTAAAATATCTATATGTTATAAAACAGTGGTTCTTTGTTTGAGTCCATTAAGACACACGTGCTGACGTTAAATTGATGGTAATTGGCATAAGTATTTGATTCACACCAATTAGTATGATTCCTACCCTCTTCGTGACAAGCCTAATGGTGGTACCGACATCTTATCGCCGTCGTTTTTATCGTGTTTTATGGTCAAGTCTAAGTTAACCGATCGCTAATTACTATATACTTGATCAATACACACAAAGGTTCCTTGTTAGACATGAGTGGCCGGAGTTAATTATATGGCTCTATTAGTTTTACAAGTGATTCGGCATGTCCCGTACTTAATATTTCCTGTTGATCATGACCAACTTATTGAGCTGTCAGCATGTGCGTATTTCACATATTATATAGTTTATAATATACTTAGAGATATGACTATTTTACACTAGATTTGTTTTCTTTTGGGATGCATGTTATTATTCCCTGTTTTTGAGTAATTGATAACTCTTTATTTATAAAACCATAATTTAGTGATCTTATAACAAAATGACCAATCTGACTCCAAAATACCTTAAAAAAGTCTGCACTAAATCCATCAGTACAGGACTGCGGTTATTTGCCATAGATTTAAGCGAGTTAGTAGCCTGTTCATATGTTAAAAGCCCCTCAATAGCAGAGGATTCTTGGTTACATAATTTAGGCACTGTGCAATCTTCAAGTTCAAGTTCTAAATTTACATCTGATTGGGTTGTATATTAGTTTCAGCCCGTCTGTCCGACACAACTTTGTGATCTGTAACTATGTTCATCAAACTTCACCAGTAGACGATGGCTAAATTCGTTTAAGGGTCTTCGAGTTCATCATGACCTGATCATTAAAAGCCTTCTCTGCACTATAACTCTTCGACCCATCAACCATTACCTGAAAGGATGACACCAGTTTATGTAGTCATCAGTAGGTCAGAGTCACCAAAATATCCATATGCTGTCTTGTTTAAAAACTTACATCTGCTTGAAAGCTGATATTATAAACACTACAATAATTTTTTCTGGTATTTTAAATCTCACACATGTGGCACTTTCATTTAAAACTAAATTCATATTTGTCTATAAATGTGTTCAGTAAAACATATTTTTTAAACATTTATTTTCAGATACGCATGTCACCATTTAAGGCCTGCAACATTGTCACTGCTTGTGTTATTTTACACAATTTAGCAATTATGTTGAAGGAGGCAGAGGATTTCGAAGATGACATCAGCATGGATGCGGATGAGGATGACGATGAGGATGACGCTGAGGATGACGATGATGACGATGAGGAGGATGAAGACGAACCGAGAGGGAGGCAGGACGGAAATGCAGTCCGTGACTATTTCGTAAACAGATATTTTTCATAAAAAACAACAAGAAGACATGACACAAGCTGACCATTTATACTTTAGTCTGAACATGTATACTTTAGTAAATGTAATATTGATATTGCATAAAAGGTGAAATGACTGGCAAATATACTTATTGACTCACTACCATACTGACTGACTGACGTATTCACTACCAGACTGAGTACCAGACATAGTGACTTATTCACTACCAGACAAACTGACTTATTCTTTATCAGACCTACTACTAGACAAAGTGACTTATTCACTACCAGGAAGACTACCAGACATACTGACTTATTCACTACCACACATACTACAAGACATACTGACTTATTCACTACCAGACAGACTACCAGACATACAGACTTATTCACTACCAGACAGTCTACCAGACATATCGACTTATTCACTACCAGACATACTACCAGACATACTGACTTATTCACTACCAGACAGACTACCAGACATACAGACTTATTCCCTACCAGACAGTCTACCAGATTGATCGACTTATTCACTACCAGACCTACTACCAAACAGACTGATTTATTCACTACCAGATAGACTACCAGATTGACTTATAGCAGATAAACTGACTATCAGACAGACTGACTTATTTACTACAAAACTTAACGAATTATTCACTAACTGACTGACTAACAGACTGACTGTCTGACTTATTTACTACCAGACAAACTACCGGACTGACTTACTGTCAGAAATCACAGGCTCACTAACTGATAGACTTGATACCTGATAGACTTGATACATGGATGATGTATGCATTTAATATTAATGATGAATAATAATTATAAGCTATATAACAAGAATTATTGCTCCATAAATGAAATCCTCATAAACATTTGCATAGGGGTTAGATTGTCTTCTTTTTTCTTTCCATCCCCATTAGCAGGTTTAATTGCACAGCAAGGATTTTCTTCTGGAGTGCCTAAAATAAAGGATACTTTTAGATATGCACATGTCTATCTATGTATTAAATTATGTTATAAAATGCACTGGTTGGAGGCAATCCAATCCTAAAACAATAATTATGCTTTTCAATTGCATAGTAAAAGGACACATTGGCAATCTTGATTTTTTTAAAAACTCACGGCGTCCTTTTTTTTTTATACATAACTTGCCCTTGTTCAATCATTAATTTTAAACTATTAACTTTAGATTTAAACCTAGTGCAGAATCAGATGAAAAAAAAAATCAAATAAAAATTGTATTTAATTATATGCGAAAAGGTTTAGATTCAATATGATTCTAGATAAATAAATTGTGTACAGTTGAATGTGCAAATGCATTGTTACCTATGACTTTATATTTACGATCTTGGACGTCCTTGTTTATTAATGATTCTGTCATTCAAGATCTTTTACATAAATAATTTAAACTTTTTTTTCTTGTTATTTCTCAATTGGTCTTGTTCGGAGCATATCTTAAATTACTTTGAAAACAATATGATGGATGTTTGTACAAATGAAAAACACACAATAGGAACATGTGCAAAGGAAGAACTGAAACTCTAGGTGAAATGTGCCCCTTTTGTATTTGTTGCCTTATTTAGCTCTCACATTTGTTGTCGGGTGCATATCTTTGAAACGGTTAAAGATACCTTTTCAAAGTTCTCAAATAAACCCACGAAACTCATTTGGAATGGTCCAAACATATGCTGTGCCGCCATTTTTAAGAAGACACATGCCTCTTTAATGAAAAGATAATTTGGACCAATTTTGGTTACAATATGTGCAGCACATGTTGTTTTAGGTGAGATGCTTTTAAGACATTTAAGAACTAGGCGAAATAGTATAAAACATGTAACCGGGTACAGGTAAATGGTGAATAATCGATTCCTAACAGTATGCCCTGGATATCTCAGTGGTTAGAGCGCTGGTACAGAAAACCAGAGTCCCTGGGTTCGAGTCCCGGTTGAGGAACGATTTATTTCACCACCTGTTATATTTGGGGGTTCGTACGGGATCATCCTAAGAAACACCAACAATGGTTCGTTATGTGTGAATGTGACGTTCTACCCCAATTAATTTCTTAAAACATTAGCTGGTGTGTAAGGAGAACAACTACCTGTTTTTCTATTTCTCCCTCAAAGTACCTCTTTTGCACTTCCATGAGGTCCTCGTGTGTAACTTTTTTTTGCCTTAAGTTTCTTCCTGCTAAAATTATGAACATACATATCGACCATATACGTGTATACATGTACATGTGAAATTCCAAAGAAGCACAACAATCAAAAAACAAATTGTGCTTAAAATGTAACAATATGAAACTTACAACTTGAAGTGTGTTTCACGGAACACTTGTGTCGCCTGCCGTGTTCATCAATCATCAAGTACAATCTAACTATACTCGGTAAAAAAAAGTTTTGGACCAGGGTATATAAAGTCATATAAAAATAAAACGAAGAGACAGAATTTAAGTATCTTTTTTTAGTAACCAAGGTCTACCCTACCCGGTTAATTTGGTACCAAAAACATTAAATTCCAAACAAGATGTGATTTAAAAATAAATATCGCGATCACATACAGGGTCTGTAAAAAATGTTGGAAAGTCTATTAAAAGTAACAGTTGCGGACACATTCGAGTAACCAATAAAAAGATTATTCTTTTTTCGCAAACTTCCATTGTAAACGATAATTATTGTTGATTGTATTATCAACTGAGATAATAAGGGTTATGGTCGAATGTCAAGGTTCAGTGATCATTGTACGGGTTCGAACACTGCCATGGTCAAAAACTTTTTTTACAGAGTATATAAAGTTGAAGACTTGTGGTGCAATCCTTCATGAGCCGATTTTTTTGAATTGTTAAAGTTTTTAAAAAAAGAGGCATAACTCTGTATTTGATAATTGATAAGGTGGAAATGCATAAAGTGTTATGACCATAGATCAATTATTACACTTTGCCAAGTTATGACATTGAGCCAGGTTAGGTTGCAGGTTAAAGTTTTATGAAAAGGGGCATAACTCTGTCGAAATGAAAGTCGGAGTTATTGGACTTGTTTAACGACATTCCTTGAGGTCAGATGAAGATGTATGTGAAGTTTCATGAACATAGATCAGCCTTTGTTCAAGTTATGGTCAATGTTTAGGTTGTAGGTTAAAGTGTGACGGACGACGGACGGAGGACGGACAAAGGCAGATCCCTGAGTGTCTGCTATGCCACGCAGGCGATACAAACATACAACATTCATTTTAAATTTCTGTTTTATCTAGGACTGTTGTGTAACAGGATGTGGTAGTACATGTATATGTGAACAGTAGATTAACACGTACTAGTGTCCCACTATTATGATGGACACACGGCAATCTTGATTTTTTTTAAAACTCACGGCGTCTTTCTACATAACTTGCGTTTTTCAATCATTAATATGAATAACAAGAATAGTTCAAAGCAATTTTTTTTGCATATTACTAACGGCTGATTATCTATTTAAATATATATGGTAGAATAACGAAGAACAATTCAGAACTCATCATTTCATATAAATACGTCCAATCAGGTTTTTCAAGTTAAAATGATATATGATTATTAAATCGAGATGTTAATTTTAATTCCGCTTGTCCCTTTAATATTGTTATAATACATCTGAGTTTAATGCAGCTATCAATGTTTTCCAGTATATATGGCTGTATATATCAACATTTAAAAAACACAACAAAATACCTTTCAATGTGCTCCTGTATCTGAAGGAGCATCTAAGGCTTCTTTGCGGGAACTACTACTTCTATAGGTATCTCACTCTGCTGGGAAATGTAATTCAAGCCATCTGCAATAACAACTTATCACGTACAAAAACATATGTTCATGGGCGGAATTAGAGAGTGGGGGTGGGGGCACTTAAAAGGCCTACGCCCTACTAAGAATCTGCCGAAAGTTTGAAGTTTTTATTTGACAAGAGTCTTTTTTTGCGCGTCATTACCACGTTTGGAAATGTTACGCTCTCCTCTAACATAAAATCCTGGATCCGCCCTTGGTTTCACTTTGTTTTAGATCTATAACATAATTGCTGAATTTCAATGCGTTGTTGAACTTGATAAAAGATTATGGAACATACAAGGAAATCATTGTGGTGTATAGCCTAAAACTTGATTCGATTATGATTTCGATTTAAAAAAAAAGAAAATGATAAAAAAATAAAGTAGTAAAATAAATCGGAAATAGGTTGATACAAGAAAGACTTAAAGGACAAACTCTGTTTATTACTAGTGTCAAATACGGGTTTTTATTTGTTAAATTGAGGTTTATAAAACAAAACGAAACTATCCATTGTTAGTAGGGACTCTTTAATTGCTTATCTCCCTTTCAGTTTTATTAAGATCATAAGCGCAACATTGCAGAGAAGGACGCGTGCGGTTTTCTAATTTAAAAGGAAACATTTCGTTAAAGTTCAGGTAATACTTATCAGTTTGATATTCTAACTTGAAATCAATGATGATATGCATTGTCATGTTTCCATTAGGTTACCCACACATTGTCTATTGATTCTGTTTATTATTTAGACATCGGTGATCCGTGATAGGGGTCATAAAAGGTTATGTGGAATTCCCAATCTATAAATAGAAACTGCTTCGAAGCAGACGAACTGTATCTGTTTATTTTATGAGTGGGTGTTATGACCGAATTGAGTGTTATTTATTTAACATATATATTCACGAAAAGCGTATTCATTAAAATAAATTAAATTAATAAACATTTTACCAGGTTCATCGGAGTCCAATCCTCAGGAGATGCCTGAAAAGGAGGCCGAGTTCTTGAACAGGTCCGCAAACCTCCCCTGTTGTTCGGTTACGGTTGCGTCGCAAGTCCCACCACCTGTCTTTCTTTTCTCAATTTTTTCCTTAGTGATGGCATCCTTGGCCTCTCTCCTAATGTTCATAAATTTATTGTGGCAATCTTGCCCACTCCTTTCTGCAAATCCAAGTGCAGACACAGCACTTGCAATATTTGCCAAAAGCTCCGTTTTTAACTTGTTTTTTACAACATTTGTAAATTTGGAATTTATAGTTTTGAAGTTTTCCTCTGAAGACACCAACTCTTCTAGCTTGAGAACCTCATCTCTGGAGAAATTGGGACTCCTCTTCCTTTTCTTTATGTCAGAGTCTGCCATTGTTTACTCAGGAAGTAGAGTTAAACAAAGATGCTTTATGTTTTTTTTAATTAACAGAGCATTTTAATTTGTTGTTACAATTTAACGCTTGTGTAATTTAACGCAAGCTTAGACTACTTTATACAACATGAAATTAACGTGTCGTTAAGTTACTCAGCGTTAACAATTTTAACTTAACGTTAAGCTTAATTTAGCGTTAAGTTAACAGCTCTTTATACAACTGGGCCCTGTTAGATATGCATAAACCCTGACACGAATATGCATAATGTTTTTACCACATAAAGTGAGCATATTCAATCAAGTGGTCCAACATTGGGTCAACACTGACACCATAACTCTATTTGCTGGCAGTTTATTCCACTGGTCGACTGCCAGTGGGAAAATTATTTGTTGTAAAAAAAGGAGTTACATTTTATATGTATCTGTGCTAGGGAGAGAAGATGGCTATGCCGAGTCGTTCATTGGGGCTGCTGAAAGTATATGGGCATTGAGACGGCAAATAGCCCGTGAAATATTTTAATCAGAAGAGTTACTCTAGCATCAGCTCCCACCCTCCGCTACATTATTGACATACATTTATCAAACCAAATGCACACCGAACCAGTGTTTCTGTTACTGTAATGTTTAGCTGAGCCTCGAAACGTGTAGATTCAGTTAGTACTATGCAAACATGTACGATTGGAAAGTATGACGATCTCTGTCAAATTTCGATCCGCAGTAAAATGTATTGCTTTTTTATTTTAATCTTGAAATTCTGAATCGTAAGATTTTATCATTTTCGTACTAAAACGCAATGTGGCAAAATGTGGCTTTGTTACTTTTGTAGTCAGTGTGAGTGACTTCGATCACGAAGCATAGTAGCCGTAGTTTATCTATGGTCAGATCGAATACACAATGGTTTAACCAAAATGACGTCATCAGTCTACTATTGTTCAACCCACGGCAAGGGGATGGTTGCTCTGGTTCAAACATGGCGGACAAAAATAAACTTTCACAAATTTGAAACTAATTTTGTTGTATCTTCGACATTTATAGACATTTGACTTAAGTTATAAACGTGTTATTTGTATGTAATCAGTTACTCGATACATATATACTATTTTACAGCGAATTATTTGAGAAATTGCGATGCCGGTGTCAATGTAAAAAACGTATGGGTTAAATGCACCATGTATCGGCATAGTCTAAAACCTGGGATGGAATGGAATGGAATGAGCTTTTGATTCCAATCGCATTACATTCCATTCTAGTCTAAAGTTCCCATTCTATAGTTCAGTAGACACATGTACTGAGTGTAGGATAAAATATGGAGCGAATCTGGAAGAAAAAATGTTAAAAATGCATGTTTTACCGTATAAGGCCATCAAAAAAGCGTGGGAACACAATGTAATATATCTGACATGTTCTGACCTATTGGTATTATAACCTCTAACCACGCACGCACGCACGCACGCACAAACGCACACACACATACACACACACACAGGCACACGTAGAATATCACACACGCACACACATACACACTCGCGCGCGCACACACACACCCACACAAACATTGACATAATTATGTACATGGCGTGCACATGTACGTAAAGTAACAGACAGTGCACAGTATCATAGCACTGTAGTGTAGTAGGACTCAATTGGGGTGTATGTAGATAGATAGGTTTGTAAGCACGTTACTACTGTCTCGCCGCTGAGCAAACTTTTATGGTGATATCGGTAGAGCGCCCGCTTCACATGCAATCGTTCCAAGTCCGTTTACAGTAGTATTGACTTTGATGAATGCATAGCTTTAAATATTTTAATTCAGTACAGACAAAGGGGCGGAGCTTTACCATACTATAACGTCCTAGAAATTAATGGAAGTTAGAGTACGGACAGCACGCGCGGACAAGGTCACTACGTACACCATACTACAAATCAAAATATAGAGTCTGTCTCAGCTTGTTGGTGCCTAACCAAGTTCTTTTTCTATGTTTAGCGTCAATGGGCTAGTGAGCTTTTAAATGCCTGGGCCAAAAAAACACACAACATTTTTGACATTCATATGGAAACTATCGGAAACGCATTTCCACGTCGACGACAACTTAAAACAATTTATAAAATGACTAGGGAAATGAACAACTTGATCAGCTACATCAATTCCTAATTGGAATAAACAAAACTCTTACTACATGATGTATGAATATTGCCAGTGACCACGAATGTTGATTTTTTTATAATATAAAATCCATAACCTTACATTAAATTACATGAGTACTCATTCATTATTGAATTTATTAAACGAGTTAGCAAAATCATTTTTGCTAACGAGTTTAATAAATTCAATAATGAATGAGAAGGAATGTTAGATTCCATTTATCACATAACTCACATATCGACGTTCATTGCATTTTGCCTGTCGCTTTAACACGCGAAACCGACATAAACCGTGGAAATTGGATCATGGTCATTATCGATATTTTTTTGACAGCGCATACTCATTTGCACTTATATAATTAGTGGTATATCGAAAATATAGAATGGTGTTATTCCACTCTCACACCGTAAGTTATGTGATAAAATCTGAATATCCCTTTTAATCCTTTGTAAACGTATATACAATGTACTATTATATCCCATAAATATACACAAACTCCACCTTGAGTATCTGTTGAGTATCTGTTAATCCTTGGCACACTATAAACTTCAAAATAAAATATAAGATTGTCAAAAATACACTTACTATTGAATTAAACATGAAAAAACAAACTTTTATGAGTGTTGTCTTTTTCATTGTCTGTGAGGCAATGGCATTACCCTCTACTAAAATCTAAGTGGTACGAATAAACTGTAATCTTATATCCGAAAGTTCATACGCGGATCCAGGATTTAACCTCGAAGGCGAGCAAATGTTTTCACAATAACAAAAAAAAAACAGGTTTCTTTTCGATTTTTTCGGGATGATGTATCTAAGGGGTGTCCAGGGGGAGGTCTAGAGGCGGTCCAAACTTTACAAACCTTAATATTTTATGTAATTTATAAAATCTCAGTCCGGCCCTTCGCACGGGCTTCCCTCTGGATCCACTAGTGATCCACTCTGAGTTTATACTCCACCCTGGATCCGCTAGTGATATACACACATAACAATACAATATTTCTTGACTTCTGAATTCCCGCATTCCGCATTCCGAATTCCGAATTCCGCATTCCATAACGTTTTTTTTCCATGTTTGCACAACTACTAAATAAGAGTATTTTTGGAAATCTTATATTTTATATTGAAGTTTATAGTGTGTATATACAAAAGATTAATAGATACTCTCCACGTGTGGTTGCCGGGGTAGAATACATCCTCTGAAAATCCCGCTAGAGGCAGAGGGGTAGGACCCCTCTTCATGTTCATTTTGTCATTTTTTATCATGCTCATTCAAGGTTTTCATCACGACACCGCGTATGAAAACGTGGAAACGTGGCTCCATCGTAAATGGAGTGTTTACTATAGAATGTGCAGCAACTCTGCAGTTCTGCAGGTTAGAAGGTGCGAGGCGCATTCTCCATATTTTATTTTGATGTAAATGGAGGATGAGCCTGGCATGTTCATCCCTGTTAGGCGCCATATAACCTTTCATGTGCTGGTGCGCCGTAAACACCCAATTCAATTAACAGATACTCAAGAAGGAGTTTTTGTATATTTATAGGGTATAATAGTATATACGTTCATGGTGTATTTATACAAAGGATACACGGATACCCAGGTTATAGGGAATTTAACTTAAGGTTATGTGGTTTATTTAAAAATACAACAATCGTGGTCATTGGCAATATTCATACACTTTTATATTACATGATTATTAAATATAAAATGTGAGAAGTAATTGCATCTTTAACAGTAACACTGTGATTTCACAACACACATACATGCACATGCACGCATAAATTATTATTACAATTATTATTATTATTATTATTATTATTATTATTATTATTATTATTATTATTATTATCTTACTACCTACTTCTAAATGCGGAATTCGGAATCGGAACGCAGAATGCGGAACTAGGAATGCGGAATTCGGAATGCGGAATGCGGAAGTCAAGAAATAGAAGTGAAATAAATGAGAACCAAATAGGCCTTTTTTTTCCTTTTTTTTTCTCGACTCTTCGTTTGTTTTTTCCTGCCTGGTAGATAGATTTCGAGAAAGCAATGTTGTTTTTCTCAGTATAGAGGAGAAATGTTTATTTACAGTATAATTTTTATTTGTTATGCAGGATGACCCCTTCAACCAGAGGAGAAATGTTTATTTTGCTTAGATGTGTTATGTAGGATGACCCGCTAAAGATAGAAAAAACTCGGTATGGCCTTATTTATAAACCTCGATGGGCTAAGCCCATTTCGGTGTTGTATGATAGTCATGTGCCTGTATTCAATTGGTAACGAATTCCCTGAGACTAGACTCTATATATCACATATTTGTTCATGTGCCAGTATTTATTCTAGTTTTAGTTGTTAATTTTTAATTGACATATGTTTATCTATATGATAAAGTAAACACATTCCAGGTTTTACACTATGCCGCGTGTATCCATTTGTAGAAACTATTGTTTAACTAGAGTAAGTTCGCATTACTCCTTAACTAGAAATTGCGTTCGGACGCTGTGGTTTCTATAGGACCCTATATATCATCCGTCTAGTGGTTTAATAATGAGACGATTGGTCTGGAAATATAGCAGAGTGTTAGCGTTTCTTGGCTACGCCAATATTATTTAGTCATATTTGGTTTAAGGCGTTGGGATGCCTATGTTTTGCGATATAGGTTTTTTTGCTTATAATATCTCCAATAAAATGAATTATCTTAAATGTGATTATGCCTTGCCTTGGAACGAGAGAAATACGCAAAAAAGGTATACACTTGAGACCATATTGAGGGGAATAACCTTAAGTTCCCGTAATCCTTTAAATAAACTAATACCATTTATGGTATATAACATCATGAAAAACTAAATGTGAAAATAAAGCAATTGTATGTGTCCCAACTAAAGGTAGGACGAACATAACACGAATAATTTTAAGAGTGCAAACCTACCTTCTGGTCCCTGGGGTCTTTGCAATATAATAAATACCAAGACATGTTATAACTAGTAGCATTCACACATGAGTTACATAAGAAATATTATGGCAAGCTAGATATTCTGAAATCGCATTTTAAAAATAATAGGTACAGTTTCAATGTGCTACTCACTGGCCCGTCAGTTTGGTATATTACCGACATACTTACATTCGTACATTCTTACATTGTATTATAAACAGACAATGTGAAAAGTGTGCATATTATTTTTGAAATGGGATTTCAATATATCTATCTTGCCATAACATTTCTTATGTCTAACTCATGTGTGAATGTAACTCGGTTTAACATGTATTGGCATTTACCAGATACTATATTCAGGTTTGTCAGGCCAAACGGGAATCATTGGATCCCTGGCCACCAGGTGAGAAAAGAATGCAAATAACCATGAACGGTCTTTGTTTATTTAAAGGATTACGGGAACTTAAGAGTATTCCCCTGAATATGGTATCAAGTGTATACATGGTTTGCTTATTCCAAGGCAGTAACAAAGGCATAATCGCATTTAAGTTGATAATTCATTTCATGGTTCTGGTAGATATTATAAGCAAAACAAATACTAATATCGCAAAACATAGGCTTCCCAACGACTTAAACCCCATATGAAATAAATTATATTGGCGCAGTCAAGAAACGCTAACGCTCTCTGCCAGATTTCCAGACCAATCTTCTCCTTATTGGGCGGAAGGAAATTTGGGGGCTAAATATGTGCACATATGACACATAGACAAACGCTATTAAATAACAATTTTCCGGCTGTTGTTATCAACATTATTTTAGTTTTATATTGAAATAATATAAAGTTTGTGCTAAACAATAAATATAATATTTCCCATTCAATGAAAGCAAATGTGTAATTAAAATACTGAAAAACGCACTTCGTTTAAATCGAAACTTTTATTATCAACTCAAAAGGATACTACTGGAAGTTAACCGAATGGCGAAATGCATTTGCGTTCGTTTCTCGTTGCGTACGTTTGCAGCGTTTAGCGTATTAAAAAATGAAAAAATGCATTCATCGTTCATTTATTAAAACGCTGAACGCTGAAAACGAATGAAGCGAACGCAACGAACGAAATCCTTTTTTTTAAAATATAGATCTTGCATCGTTCATTCTGCGTTCGATCTGGTGTTTATTGTGCGTTCATTTGCCGTTCGTTCAGTGTTCGCTCTACGTTTGTTCTACATTTATTTGGGGTACTTGAACGTAGATGAGTCTGTACAAGAGCATTTATGTGTTTTACAAAGGTCCACTCTCGTACTCTTGTATAAGCTCCTGTTCTTTATATTATATATACAAGAGCATTATGTATTTTACTTATATTGCCTTATAATGCTGCCTTGTTTGTTAGAGAATATAACCGGGCAGGGCTGCCTTTATTTAATATTTTCTCCGGTTTTATTGGGATGACAATAGGTTAGGATTGAGGTTCAGAGCACCCTAGAACCTGGTTTAAACCCCACGCGGCTTTTTTGAAACATATCGTTCCAAGGCGGTTGCCCTAATGTCAACCCGTTTATGTACTTGATGTCATATCTTGCCTTTTATTTATCTTCGTAGTTGTTGTTTATGTGTTTGTTTGTGGTTAACTGTCGTCGTTGAATGCTACATTCCCTGTTCGACTTTTATATCCACTTTGAAAACATACTGATTGTTTCAGTATTATTGCTTTATTAACACAAGATGCATAACGTAATCAACTGTTTACGTCACAGTAAAGTAATTGCATTACTTTCCAGTGGTTTAATTTACTACATAAGCATTATCTGTTTAGTTAGTGAGAGTGGTACTGAACTAGGTCGTCGCCTAAAAGAATACCATATGTTCTTAAGTTTCAAACGTTTTTTTCTCCTTTTTTCTTTTTTTTCTTTTAAACAACAACAAAAAACAATCTAACAATCTGTTAACTGCCCAAGCTTGTTTACCATCACGCACATTTTGCATAATTTTAATAAATGAATTTCCCTTCCTCGGCGGGTTGCGTGTCACATTTATTCACTTACGGCTTGAGTTGTTTAAGACTAAACGATGAGTTAGGTCAGAGAATTTGTTTTGCTTTAGATTAAATGTATTCTCCGGAGACGCATCCTTTCCTCTGTGTTTAAAATGACAAACAATATTAATGGTTATACTCACTGATCAAGCAACAGCGTAATGAAGATTGATAAGGCAAGCTAATACATTGTCACCAGATACTCCTTTATTATGAACGTGTAAATAAGTGCCGCCTGTCCGTTTTGTCGCGCCGGTATTTGGCTCTGTTGAGACACACAATTTAGTCAAACATCGCACGTACAGTTCTTAGCGAAACTTTAGCAATAGTTAAATACACTCATTCGGATATTATACAAAACCATTCATCGAATTCATATCAAATAAATTGCTGAACGCAGCGTCTGTAACACCAGTAACCATGCATTGATATACAAGCTAATGCGTTCGACGTGTTGTAACCTAACATGAATGACAATTGAACTATATATATTTGGAAAATAACACCAACACAGTTGTTATATTCTGGCAAAGGGAATATATTAGGGTATTTTAACTAGGTGATATATCTTTCAACAAATTATTGATAAAATAAAGTTTGCTTTATTCGGCGGTGACATATACAGGGAAATGTAGGAATACCTCTGCGTTTATTGTACGTAACGCTTATTGACATCATACTCGTCATACATAAACTGATGGCGGCGTCCATGCCCAGCGTAATATTATGTTGAACACATCTGGCCCTAATATTCATCAAACATTTGAGCTCAAGAATCGGACTCGACTCCAAATCTCAATTTTTGTGAATTCCAAATAAAAACAATTTCACAAGCAAATTACTATATTTACTTACAGAAACGAGTAATTTTAAAGGTAATTTAACACAAAATGTCGGAAAATCACAATTCTTACCCATACTTTTGTGTTAATAGGGTTTGCAAAACAAATAGATTTTGAGTCTTAGTCCGATTCTTGTGCTCAACGGTTTGATGAATTTAGGCCCAGGTGTATGGTTGTTGTATTAATAAGTGTGTTTCATTATGTGCAATCGTGTTTAAATTGCCTAATCAGTTATAACTTATACATTGATGAGAACATGATCAGGGACACTTGCTTTATTGATTCTTAATTGTATATGCATTTTCAAAAACGATCTTTGTTTCTTTTTTTTTCTTTTTTGTTTAAGGTTTTGGCTGACGATTAAATACGTGTCATGTGTGGTACTTCTGGGGTGTGTTCAAATATAGAAATGTTTCAATCTAAATCAATCTCATTAAAATCATATCCTAATTACGTTTTGATACTTTCCGTTATAGGATCTGACAACACGGCCTTGCAGGTCACGTCACTGAGATCAAAATTTCATCTAATCAGTATTAAGCAGATCAAATAAATTCAACCAATAAAATCTCGCATTTCATATGCACTTCAGATGATGTTAGAGTGAACTGTGCAAGCGAAAATCCGCATAAAAAACATAGATCTATATCCGAAAAATATAAAATCGTCGTATGTTATTGCTGTGGATTGCACGTTAAATTCAATGAAATGCACAAAATGGCATGTTTTACATCCAAAATACGAAGAAAATCAACATTCGGAACAGCATCCGTGCGGCCTGCTTAGCTCAGTTGGTAGCGACATGGACTATTGCGACATTCTATAATTGTTACTCGAAAGTTTTATTTTATTGTATTTGTACCCGATAGTATTATTGTATTGAGGATGATGTTGTTTCCGCACATATCACTCGGTGCACTACTTTCAAGGATGGTGTAAACGATAAGCAAAATCAACTGCCTACCATGTACTGGACTCCTAAATTACATAAAAATTCGTATAAGGCTCGCTTTATTTCTAATTCTAGTGCCTGCACCACAACAAACATCTCCAGACTTTTAACTTCTTGTCTTATTGCCGTTAAAGATCACGTTAAACTATAGTGTGATAAAACTTATAAAAACTCTGGGATTAATTTATTTTGGTCTATAAAAAATTCTGGAGACGTTCTTGATAAAATTTTCAATAAAGGTCAAGTTTCATCAATAAGTTATTATGACTTGTTTACACTATATACAACCTTACCACATCATCTTATTAAAGACAAGCTAATTTCTCTTATTCAGAAACATTCGCTAGAGAAGATACTACATTTTGGCATGTAATAATATTAAAGCGTGTTTTACTAACGGCAGTTTAGACAATTATACTATGTTGACTTGCTTTGAAGTTTTTGAAGACTCATCTTCCTATTAGATAATATTTTATGGTAACACCGTGTATACACAAAGTGTTGTTATCCCTATGGGTACGAACTGTGCACCACTTGTCGCAGATTTGTTTTTATTTTGCTATGAAAGGGATTTCATGTTGAGTCTTTCACCAGATACCCAGACAGATGTTATTGAAGCTTTTAATGACACCTTTCGGTATCTTGATGACATACTGAATATTGACAACCCTTTCTTTCCAACTATGGTTGATATTATTTATCTTAAACAACTTCAGCTTAATAAAGCTAATATATCTGATAATAACGATTCTTTTCTTGATTTAGATCTCTCGATTGGAAATGGTGAAATAATTAGCAAAATCTATAACACGAGAGATGACTTTAATTTTGACATTGTTAATTACCTCCACTTGGATGGGGAGGTTCCCCGAGCAACTTCTTATGGGGTATGTGTATCTCAACGTATTCATTTTTCAAGAGCTTGTACTCGAGTTGAGGACTTTAATAATCGTAATCTTTGTATAACTAAAAAGCTACTCAATCAGGGCTACCGTTACCATAAACTTCGTAAAACCTTTGCAAAATTGTATTATCGTAACCCTGATCTTCTTTCCAAATATAAAAGTAATTTAAGGACTCTTCTGCGACAAGTACTATCACAACCTGACTTCTATGGTGATGTGATTTATAAACTTCGTAAGATTCTTGGTCATGATAACGTTCATACTATCTTTGTTAAACTTGTTAAAAAGTTTATCAAAAGAGGTTATAGGCCATCATTTGACTTGACTGAAGCGCGACATGTGCGATGAATCAGTATATACCGAGCAATTATGTAGGCTGAAATCTGTTTGACTAATCGCTTAATGTCAATCGGACGTGACATCCAATGCAGTGCACATATTTAGTAGTGTAGAGTATCTTAGCATGATAAAGAGTAAGATTTAATGAGACTGAATCTAAATCGGAAGGTTGTGAGACCTCATACTACACCAACTGAGTGAACGCCTGGCCACATGTTACCAGTTTTTTCGTTATAATTGTAAATAACGTTTACTATTTAAAAGCAGGCGCAAATGCTTGTGATATTGAATCAAACTAAGCAATTCATGTCAATGTCATTAACACGTGTTTGACGCCACGTCTCTGAACCGACATTCTGCTAATATTCCGATTAAATAATTTAAAACATGTACATATGACAAGTTGTATATCACATTTTCAGAATACATTATATCCTAAATTATAGGATTGATGGTGCATCTATCTAGCCCTAGGCGATACTAGTATGGGTTGATTTTACTGTACTTCAACATTAACTGACAGTTAAATATTGTCTTATTGTGTTATATACATGTAATCTTGACATTTGAATAAAAAGTATACCATGTTGAATATCTCGCCTGATTTTGTATGTTGCATTCCACAAATTAGTTCAACCAGCAGTATCATAAGCAGTATAAGTGTATATTCATTGTCAGACTTAACTGTCAAATACAAATGAAATATTGAACCGTACATATATTCCTCACACTAAACATGCTAAAGACCGCAATAGTATTCCTCCATATGCTTACCAGTGAAATTGACTACAAACCGTTTTGAATGTGGAAGGAATTTTGCATTAAACAGGATATTGTCAGGTCTTCTATAATAGATGAAATAGCAATGTGTTGATATACATTGTTCTGTTATTTAAAAGAGTTCGAGAAATTTTATTAATTTCTAAAAAGCATTAATTTGCCCCAAATCATCAATACTATTATTTTTAATTTGCTTGTCAATTTATTCATTACGTGTAATCACTACTAATGGAACTGTTCACGCGAAATTTCCCTCGAAATTGACTAACCTTTTATAATTTATATGCAAACACCGTACAGCTTTAAAAACTGTTTTACCCCATCCTAAATGAAGTAAATTATCTAGACCTATTTGCATATTTGGCACTGCACGCTTATCTGTAGAGTTATTCTAAACAAAAAGGTAACACATATTTCTTAAGGAATCAATAGTCATGAAAATAATACCAAATAGCACTTTTGGGTGAAAGAAATCATTTATTGAAATTTCAAAATCTGTATTTACAATTCCTTCTTTTTTCATGTAAAATGTTCGGTAAGAATACAGAAACTCAAAACATTTTGGAAATATATGTGTATTTAAACTTGTGGGATGATGCAAACTTTAAACGTATTGAAATAAAATAGGGATGGTCCTTAACTTATTTTGAGGAGTATATAAATACAACAGCATCGACACACAAACGAACAAACATTTTCACATACTTGATACTAGAATATAGTATAATGGTTAGCTTTGTAAGTGTTTCACATGCTATACAAGAAGAAGATTATCTTCTCTAAACTCCTATTCCGACAGAAATCCACCATTTAGAAATCCCGCGCTTCCAGTGGGAATCCGGAATTCCAACACACTTGACTCTTTTAAGAGATCACTGAAAACTCATTTCTTTTTAATGATATATAGTGGCTGATGTGTATTTTGAGCTGGACTATTTCATAAATGGTTACCATTGTTTTATCATCTTATTATGACAGTACTATATTTTAAACATGGATTTTAATTGTAGTCAGTATAATAACAATGTCTTAACTTTATCTTAGCAATATAATCTAAATGTTGTTTTATATTTTACCACTTAATATATTCGCATATCTTAGAGTTAATACATGTATTGTTCGTTTTTAGTTTTGACTGTGTGTTAATGTATTATTGTTTTACTTGTAAAGCACGTTTGAACGTATGCTATATATGAAAAGAGTGCTATATAAATATGGCATAATAAATAAATAAATTTAAACATAGTTTTAGAAGTAAGGTACATAGCTACAAAAGAATTCAGATATATTGGTCTTTGCTGGTTCACAATTGTCTTGAGCTACGTATACCATTCCTGTAAAGTTTAGTGAAGGTAAACAAGAAAATGACAACAAACCATTTTAAGAGTTGCTATACAAATAAAATAAAAACATTATGCTTGTTTCAGTTGTAAACATCTAAGTCAAACATTTTTTTAGAGATTAATAAGTGGTGAAATAAGACACCACAAACACAAAAGGGTTGAGAACACGGCTACCGCCTTGTTGACTGTCGTCCTTGAATGCTGCTTTTCCTGTTCGATTTGTGTGTCTATATTTATCCTCCGGTCAACCCAAAAAAACGGGACATTGAAGTTCGTATCGCGCATTAAATTTATCAGTTTAAAGCTGCTTGCATATAACGAAATAACATTTTGAGTTTTGTTTCCGTCTTTTTCTACCATTGGCTTAAATATATTATTGGTGCAAAATAATCAACAGGTAATAATATGAAAAATCAAGTTGTTTGTATTATTGTTATACTTAATATTAATGAATGAAATTATTTTTTTTCGACGCCTCGAGTTTTTAACAAATCAGGATTGCCGTGTTTTCCTTTAAAGTCTTCAATTCGAGTACAAGATGTACACAAAATATGTACAGAAAATGTACTCTATAAGATATGTAATCGGATAACGAGATTAGTAATCAAACTAAAGTGCTATCCAATGCACAAATGACTTTCTGTTTTGTTTCAGTGCAGTGTTATTAGCAACCATCACATTTTCACCGAACGCAGGTGGTTCTATAATTAGTAGGTAATACAATGACAACGCAACCGGTATGCTATTAAACGTAAGTTCCAATTTCAGACTAATACATCAACAACTCCTAAATGATGTCTTAAATGCGAACTAAACGTCCATCCCTTATTCTATGTGTCCTGCTTATGCCATTGTTATTATTGGCTTGGGAGACGAGTATTTATAAAGATCAGTATAAACCTTCAGATGCGGCAATACTTATATTGTACTAATAAGTAAAGTGTTAAATTGCATATACTTATTTTCTTTTCAATAACATATTTAACTGTTATGCAACATTCACAGACATGTTAAAACACTGTTTTAAATTGTTTGCTAGAAATGAGTGAGGTGTTATCTACTTTTAGGTTTACTTATATTGACTCCTTGGTTTTCGATGTATGAACTAATATATATCATTCGTGAAAAGTTAAACCTAAATCTAACATACTGTGTGTGTGTGTGTGCGTGTGTGTGCGTGTGCGTGTGTGTGTGTGTGTGTGTGTGTGTTTTTTCTATGTGTACGTGCATACATGACCACGTGTGTGCGTGCATACGTGCGTAACTAGTCGATTCGACACTCTGCAATAGATGTTGTAAATAAGCTTTAATAAATAATAAGAATAAAGTACATGTATGTGAAATACATATATACGTTATGCCAACAATTTCTAATCATCAAATGTGTTTGTTTACATATGCAATAAAATGGCCGACGGTCTTTTCCACAACAACGGGGTTTACAATGAACATATTTTAACCAAGTAAAATCAACAACTCCTAACAACACGATAATGCTTATTATAAAATACTATTCAATTAATAATTTACAATGTAATATCTGCAATAGTTGTTGCAAATATGCTTTAATAAATAATAAGAATAAAGTAAATGTATGTGAGATACGTATATACGTTATGCCAACAATTTCCAATCATCAGGTGTGAAGATCGCATGTTGTTACGCATATACGGAAGCATATAATTTACATAACACAGGATTATTACAGGTAAGTAGAAGTAAGGTATATGCAACGTGAGATTAATTTGTTAATACACTGTTATCTGTTAGTCCTACGGCCGATAACCGGGAACGAACTACGCATTACAAACTACGAAAACTATTTTGCAGGGATATACTGTGTAATATATGGATAATATAGGAAGTAAATGATGGTTATTAAAAGATAATGAAACACCACTATATTTTCTTATGATGTTATTTTATTGAAATATTGCACCTATGACACATCTTTGTACGAGTTCGTTGTTTAATACACCGACAACAGTTTTAATTAGGGTGCTTTCAGATATGTTTTTTGTTTCATAAAAAGTTTTACATCTCATTTATAATATCGTTTAAAATAAACTTAACTTAGAAAACACCAAAATGCATTTCTTCTTTATTTTAATGAGTTGATCATGTGAGTAACGCACTCATTCGTGCTTTATACTGGTATTAGTAGTAATGTTATCATATAGTTCAGTATTTCTAAATTAAAAGTGATAATCCTAATGCCGACGTGTTATTCCATTAGCAACGCCATTATTATGGGACGTCATTGGTTGCATTTGCTATTCAACTGACTACATTTGCAATGAATGATTCTGACAGAAACGGAAATCAACTTCTGTATGCGATTCGACATTCCAGTATTTCGGAAGTCTGACCTACAGAAACACTGATTAACCGTCTATGCTATATGTGTAGAATATACATTTATTCACAGAAATATAAAAATGTCGGACAGAGAAAATAGCATTCAAGGAAGACAGTCAACCACAAAACACAGAAACAAACACGCAAACAGACAAACAAGAGGGCAAAAGTAATAATAAAAGCAAACGACATCACAAACACAAAAGGGTTGACAATAGGCTACCGCCTTGGAACAGTCAGTGGCAAAGTAGGCCACAAGAGTGTTTAAACCGGTTCTAGGGTGCACCAAACCTCACACTTACCTTACTGTTATGCCATTAAAACAGGACAGTGTAAATAAAGACATCCCCGCCATGATCTAATCTCTAACCAACAAGGCAGCATCAATACAGACCCACTTGCGTTCAAGTACCCCACATAAATGCAGAACGAACGCTGAACGAACGGAAAATGAACGCAGAATGAACGCAGAACGAACGCAGAATGAACGTTGCACGATTTATATTTTAAAAATGTATTTCGTTCGTTGCGTTCGTTGCGTTCGTTTCGTTCCTTTTCAGCGTTCAGCGTTTTAAAAAACGAACGATCAAACGGAACGAACGAAAGGAACGCAGCGTAACGAACGCAAATGCATTTCGCTATTTCGGATAACTTTCAATATTATCCTTTTGAGTACATAAGTGAAGTCATGATTTAAACAAAGTGCGTTTTACAGTATTTCAATATAAAGGAATACCCTGTGTAAATGGTGTTTTTAAGCACGATTACACACTTTAATTTTTACTGATTCAAAATAGGTAATATATTTATTGTGTAGCACAAACTTCCTGTCGTGCCCTTAATGATTTATTCTCTTGTTGCTCTGGCTTCTGCCAAGTCATTGAGTACCTTAATTGTGGCTTTCTATGCTATTGTTTTTTTGTATTATATTTACACGAGCATATTTGTGTTTTACTTATATTGCCTATTGATGCTGATATATTGGTTAGAGATTAGATCATTGCGGGGATTTCTTTATGTACACTGTCCTGTTTTAATGGGTTGAAAGTAGTTTAAGTGTGAGGTTTGGTGCACACTAGAACCGGTTTAAACCCCCAGTGGCCTTTGTTGCCACTGACCGTTCCAAGGCGGTAGTCCTATTGTCAACCCTTTTGTGTTTGTGTTTTCGTTTGCATCTATTATTGCTTTTGCCTTCTTGTTTGTCTGTTTGCGTGTTTATTTCTGTGTTTTGTGGTTGACTGTCCTCCTTGAATGCTACTTTCTCTGTCCGATCTTTTCATATATCTTTTAAATATGTGTTATGTGTTACCTATACGTTTTGTATACATTGTCCATGTATATGCCTTTGGTGCGAGGTGCGAGGTGGTGGTGAATTTTGTTGTAAGATGAACGTTATTTAAATTTTGATTGATTTTTGTCTCGCCATATTTGATCAGCTGATGTTGTTCATGGCAGTGTACCTTTCTTAACCACCAGTCCTAGCGTTGAGTCAACATTTCAAATCTATCTGAATTTCTGATCAATGAGTATTTTTAAGAGAAATTGAGCATGTGAAAGCTTTATGCTAAACATAAATGTAAATTAAAAGATTTATTAGTACAACACATAGTTTTATGAGAAAATGCAAAAGAAATATAAATAGATCGGACAGGGAAAGTAGCATTCAAGAAGGACAGTAAACCACAAAACACAGAAACAAACACGCAAACAGACAAACAAGAAGGCAAAAGCAATAATAAATGCAAACGACATCACAAACACAAAAAGGGTTGACAATAGGGCTACCGCCTTGGAACTAAGGATTACATGTAAGGTAACCGATCTTTGTACAACAGGGCTCAGGTCATTAAATACCATCATTAATGCATCAATAATACATAGTTATTCTTTATGGAAGCAGGTGATGGAGCATATAGACATGCAGAACATGTCATGCAGACTGAGCGAATAAATAATGTATTACCATGACCATGAAGTGTAATATCCCATTTTGTTTATATCCGAACAATGGACACTGTCACAATGCACGCATCGGCGGCGGGATGTAGTAGTGTGGCCGCCTCGTTTGTGGGAGGTAGTGTGTTCAAATCCCAGACTATTTATGCCAAACGTTAAAATAATTACATAAACATGGTGTTTTTGAAATGCTGTCATTGCCATGTGTCTGACAAAGACACCAACACGGTCGTTTCCTTCAAAATGACCACCTTGTCTAGTTAAGGAAAGCATTACATTTTAAAACAGATGCGGAGTTTTTAATTCGTTTAGTTAAATATATTTCAAACAAGACAAAATAAATCAACCGACATTTGCACTATTGAGAAATGTTTTAGAAGATTAATGTGTTGCAACATGCACGTTTTTATGAAAGAATGTCAAGCAATCCGAATTTAGAAATGGGACAAACCGTGAACTATATTTTCTATATTGTATGTAATGCATCAAAGCAGGAGATTCGTCTCTTGAGGTCAGGAATTTGGCCTCAAAACGAACATTTTTTTAATTCGTTTGTAGTAAATCGTATGTTTTGTTCCTTTATTGACATGCTTGGATTATACCATCCCATTAAATCCAATAGAGGCTATGTTTTACTGTATACTTTATCAATTTGTGCATTTATTTTTATTTTTTTTATTTTCAGCTCGTACTTTTTAAATAATTAAGATTTATTACTAATGCAAAAACGAAAATATCGTGTTTTTATCGGACTATATTTTATTCATACCATGTGTTTCATTCCGTTTAGAATGCGTTTACGTTTTTCCAGTGGGAAATCATCAATGTTCAACAACATACCAGAGTTATAATGTCTAGCAGAT
Organism: Cyrtodaria siliqua; assembly: GCA_037043455.1. Lineage (NCBI taxonomy): Eukaryota > Metazoa > Mollusca > Bivalvia > Adapedonta > Hiatellidae > Cyrtodaria > Cyrtodaria siliqua. The sequence goes on along the minus strand of JAWPHD010004597.1, from coordinate 136,722 downwards.
AAAACTAATTTGAAGCCATTATCTTGTGATATTGCACAATGCTCAAATTGTTTATACAGAACAATGTATATATTAGTATTAATTTATTATAAAGTCGAACATTATCGATATAATTTTAATACATATTTTGTTATTATGTGTGGTTTATTTATTATTCTTAATACAAGTAGGTATAAACGAAAATGTAGCTTTCACATGACACCGTTAACCAAAACATGCGTTTAAAACAAACATCAAGGTCAAGGAAATAACAGTAGCAAAGTATGCGACACCGCAGACATAAAATGGTTGACAATATTGGTACCAACATAGGTAGTGGTAACCAAGACCGTTACAACCTGCATTGTTTTGTATTATTCTGTCTTTTTATAAATTCTAAATAATTTTAGTGGACATTTTAGTGTTGGCTTCTGACAGTATTATGCAAGTAATGTTTCCGGGTAAATGATTTCTGTGTGCGATGTAACTGAAGAAACCCGGAAATGCACGTGCATTGCATAACAACTATGTGGACTTCACTAGATCTAGATGCACGTAAACGATGTTAAATGTCTTTTCATTATGCGTATTATATCATATTTTGTTATAAATGCTTCATATTCTCTAACTTTTAAAAGAATCTGTTTTGTGGTGCGTTTTCATTGAACGTGTGTACATGCATAATTATGAATGTTATCTCAATTGGGATATTATAACTGTTTTAGGAAGTATTTAAGCATAATTTCATTGTTTTGATTGATGTTGGTCTAGTCTTATTGGATCAACTGATGCTTCACCTGCCATTCAAACCTTCTTAACCATCAGATCAATGATGATCATATTTAATTTAATCTATAAATAATACATAGTTATTACTTATGAAAGGAAATATGGGAGTATAGAGTAATCCAGTACATGTCCTGAAGGATGAACGAATCAATAATGTATTACCATGACCAAATGTATCATCCAATTTTAATCGTGTGCTGTTTACTCATACGTTGTTGCTCCCTCTGTTATTATGTTCAAATGTGTTTGATAAATTCGATACAGATATACACAAGCATATATATTCTCTGTATTTGTTTATGCAAACATATCAGCAACAAATGACAATGCACTCATAGACGGGGGTGGCATGGTTGTAGAGCATCCGCCTCACGTGTCGGAGGTAAAGTGTTCAAATCCCGACCTTGTTATGCCAAACGCTAAAATAAATACCTAAACCTGGAGTCTTCGAAATGTCCAGTTTGCAATGTGTAAAACATAAGGAAACAATCGTTTTTGTAAAATAACCACCGTGTCTAGTAAAGCAAACGCATCACATTTTAAAGGAGGTGCACAATTCTTAATACGTTCAGATATATTAATATATATGGAATTTTCCAAACAGGAAAAAAACACAAAAAAAAACACATTTTGCCATTTGCATTATTAGCAACTGTTTGAGAAGATTAATGTGTGCAGCATGCACTTTTTTTATTAAAGAATGTCATGTGAACCGAATTTAGAAATGTAAAAAACCGTAAAATATATTTGTTATGTTATATATTACGCATCAAAGCAAGAGAGTTGTCTCTAGTGTGTATGAATTTGGCATTAAAACGAAAAACATGAAGTTCGTTCGTTGTTGTAGCTCGTATGTTTTTCCGTTAATATCTCATGTGGGGATTTACAATCCCATTAAAACCAATAGACCCTATGTATTACTGCAAATGTATCTACATTACGTGGTATGAGTATTAACTTTCATACCCAGTCCAACCCCTTCTCCAAGAAGCGAAAACGGGTTTGGCTGGTGTATAAAATAAAAGCTTAATTTTGGCCTAAAAAGTTTGCATATTGTAAAATTAACACATTTAATAGGTAATGTTAAACTGGTTATCGCAAATTTTCAGTAAAACACTTTTTTCAAAGTGTTTATTTTCAAAATATCCATTATAAAATCCCGCTAATATAAGCTTTCCAATCGCTTAATGGAATTAAGGCGGGAACACGTAATGATATGTGCGTTTAGTTGTATTGTTTTTATTATCAGATCCTACGTTTTAAATATTTATGATTTCTAAATAATTCAAAAACGAAACTAAAATCTTATATTTTTGTTGGCTATATTTTATACATACCATTTGCTATTACCTTCTAAAAAGCTTTCAAGATTTTTCATTGGGAAATCATCAATGTTTAACAACATACCAGAGGTATCATGTCCTGCAAATAAATCTAATTTGACGCCATTACATTGAAATATTACACAGTGCTCAAATTGTTAATAGAGACCAATGTATATAGAATTATTTGAAATTCGAACATCATTAACGTAATGTGCATTCGTTCAGTGTTAGGGTTAGAACCTTTACACCTATACATATTTCGTAAATATGCATGTTTATATTTATTAATAAAAGTAGGTATAAGCGAACAGATTGCTTTCACATAACACAGTAACCAAAAATAAATATAAAAATATCGGACAGGGAAAGTAGCATTCAAGGAGGACAGTCAACCACAAAAAACAGGACAGTGCAAATAAAGAAATCCCCGCCAAGATCTAATCTCTAACCAACAAGGCAGCATCAATAGGCAATATAAGTAAAACACAAATATGCTCGTGTAAATATAATACAAATAAAGCCACAATGAAGGTACTCAGTGACTTGGCAGAAGCCAGAGCAGTACGAGAATAAACCATTAAGGGCACGACAAGAAAGAACATAGACACACATCAAACGCCACCGTCCCAATGGGATTTAGGTAGGCGTCATCATAGGGTCCACAGCCTGTCCGATCATCGTACAATTAAAGAAGAAAGCATAGTGGCGAACTGTTAAAGGGTCCACCACCAAGCATGCAATACGTTGCAAAATGATAGGGTCATAACCTCTTTTGATAAACCTTTTAACAAGTTTAACAAAGATAGTATGAAAGTGATCATGACAAATAATCATACGAAGTTTATAAATCACATCACCATAGAAGTCAGGTTGTGATAGTCCTTGTCGCAGAAGAGTCCTTACATTATTTTTATATTTGGAAACATAAGCATGTAAAACAAACAACAAGGTCCTAGAAATAACAGAGGCGAAGTTTGCGACACCACAAACATAGAATGGTTGACAATATTGGTACCGCATTGACATGGGTAGTGGCAAACAAGGCCGTTGGAAGGTCTAAATCAGTTAAACGAACAGAGTATTCTGAGGGAAAAGAAATCAGCAAGTATGTTTAGGTGAAGTAATACTGTATACAAGATATACTGACATTTTGGGATTGACCCCTACGTTGATTTATTCGTTACGTCATAGAAAGATGTTCGACTGTTATTGATGTGTGTTTAATAACATATGGTGTCTATGGCAGTAGTTTCTTGATTTTACAATCAACAATATATTATTTCCAGGGTGCAACAAAAACTTGCTAAACTGTTTTTCCAGTATATACATAAATCCCCGACAGGCTATATCCTCTAGCAAACTATAACATAACCATGTATATCATAATGTATAAATGAATACAAAACAAATGTCTCGCAAGCCATAAACCCACTCAGTGAGTCGACAGATTTTGGTAGACGCCACCATAGCGTCCATAATATACTCACCAAACAAAACATTACCCCCTTTTTACTGGTATTCCCATTGACAACTTCTGAGGGCGTGCGTGTAGGAAAGCTTGAACAGCGCTTTCATTAAACAAATGTTGATGTTTTGAAGCATACTTCACTGAGTACTAAATGTTCGTTTAAACAGTTTCAAATTTTGCTTAGTAATACTCTGTTATCTGGTTATGGATGCTATGCAAACAGTAAAGGGAGGTAAATTGATGCTGTTTGATAATCAAAAACTGATACATAAATAATCGGAGTTGTGTTTTTCTGTGATTTATTTCGAAAGCAACGTCTAAAAAATTCTGTCTCGGACAAATTGAGGTATTGTTAGTAGATTTTATGTGTTTTTACAAAAAATGGTTTAACATTCTCAATCAAAGAGAGACTGCACTATTTCGTATTTATCGTGTTCGGCCGTTTTCAAAGGTCCGCTATCATACTCTTTTAAGAATAAAAGGGATAACTCCCTAGTGTACTTAACTTTTCAAAAACATATTTTTGGACTATTGGTGGTAGTCGATCTATTATTCTATATACATCATTTATTAGTTCTTGTTTTCTTGTCTATATAATCAGGGGGAGAAAAGGTGTACTTATTATTGTTTGCTCAGTACATATCGTTATCACACAATCAAATATGAGAGAATAGTGGCACGCTTCAAATAGGTCAACCAATAGACAGGCATTGCATTGTAAATGTTAGGTTCATTACCTCTTGTTGATGAACGGTCTAACACTGTTAACCCATTTTTGTTTGTAACAGTGCAATTGTTGTTTGTTTTAACGGGGTTTTTTTGGTTCACTGTGTACTGTTAAAGCTATCTTTCCGTTTAGGGTAAGTGTGAGGTTTGTGAGTAGTGACCTACTTTGCCACTGACCGTTCAAAGAAGGCGGTAGCCATATTGTCAACCCTTTTATATTTGTGATGTCGTTTGCATTTATTATTACTTTAGCCTTCTTGTTTGTCTGTTTGCGTGTTTGTTTCTGTGTTTTGTGGTTGACTGACCTGCTTGAATGGTACCTTCCCTGTCCGATATTTTTATATTATATTTCTTTGTATAGCTACTATACATAGTATATAAACGTGATATGATGATATGGTGATATTTATTACCAAGGATCTTACGAAGTCTGTAAAGCAATTGTAATGTTTTCCTCTCTTGTATGTTTGCGTTGCTTTTGGCGAATCCCCTTTTCTGTGTTGTCCTATTAATACCCTATTATGCAATTAAAACAATTTTATTTTTGGATGACCTTTATTCCAATGACTTATAACGAGATTATAAATGTTTACCTTAGGTTAATAATTAATGTATTTATATCTAAAAATGCTTATCTAAATTTTGCTTATTCAATAAATTTGTATTGAAAATATGTTACAACATTTGTATTAAGCATGATAATATTACTAACGACAGTTGAATAATGCAAATATATTAAACTGCACACACTCACTACGTTACAGTTCTCTCCATTGTGGTCGAAAAGAACTGGAGGGTATAGGTTTAAAATTCTAAGAACAAAGGAATAATCTCTAATGAATAGTTTTCGTAATATTAGTAATCGTCTTTCACCACAATGTCGGTATTTTATCATCTTTGAAATACACCACTTTCTATTATTATGTCCGATGTTTTCCCACACATGAAACACTCGGAGAATCCGCAACAAATCGGCAGCGTAATATTCGTCATTTTGTTTTGTGTCTTGAAGGTATGAAGCACCCATGGAACAATTGTCATTATTTTACTTCGCGAGACGTACAACTGGATGCATGACTACGGCGCGTTGACCAATCAAAACCCGAACATTTTCGTAGCAGTATGACAATTCACATTATTGAAGTTATAGCTATTTATTATGCAGATATGCACTTTTTTGTCCAATAAAGGGGTGACCTAATCAATTTTCTTTATTAGGCACTGACCAATAAAGCAAATTAATGCGGAATCTCTCGGCGCTCATTGTACGTAACGTTATCCGACGTCATGTACGTAACGTAATCTGACGTCATAATACAAACACAAAACAATAACATTGGCGGCATCCTCGATAAGCGTTACATTCTGCGAAATAGAAAATAATAGTAATCATACAGAAACTTTGGATAATCTACATGATGAATTGAATATTATGTCAGTGCCTATTACTATCAAGTTTATTAGGCTCGGCACAAAAACGAAGAATGTCTTCGTTTTCTAAGCCTCAATATTAATAAGATGGTTTATAATTCATATCTTTGAAGAGAAAATTTAACACAAGCAAACAATTTAGCTATGTTAAATACCAACACTTCTTGATATAACCAAAAACGTGTGTGCCAATATTTATAAACTTTGTTAGATCCTTGGTCGTTATCACTGTTGTACTATCTTAATGTTAAACTTGTTAAAAAGGTTTATCAAACGAGCTTATGACCCTAACATTTTGCAATGCACTGCATGCTTGGTGGTGGACAGTTCGCCACTATGCTTTCCTCTTTAATTGTGCGATGACCGGACTTCTTTGTGGCTTTCTAGGCTAGTGTTTGTTTGTATTTACATATACACGAGCATATTTGTGTTTTACTTATAATATTAATGCTGCTTCGTTGGTTAGATAATAGTTCATGGCGGGGATTTCTTTATTCACACTGTCCCGTTTTATTTGGACGACAGTTGGGTAAGTGTGAGGTTTGGTGCGCCCTAGAACCTGATTTACACCTCCAGCGAACCTTTTTGCCACTGAGCCTGCCAAGGCGGAAGCCCTATTGTCAACCCTTTTCGTGTTTGTGACGTCATATGCCTTTATTCTTTGTAAACATTGCCATTCATGTTTGTCCTTGTGCGTGTTTTTGAGTTTACTGTGTTCTGTGAAAGCTGCATTTCCTGTTCGACTTTTATACTGATTTATGTCTGCGTAAAAGTTTGACAAATGTGACGGAAACGCAATCAAACGAACAATGCGTTTCCGAAAGTACGTTTCAATTGTAAATACACAGATCAAGAACTCCACTGGGAGTTGTGAAGTGCCTTCCAGACGAGTATTCTTGATTGGCTTGAGGTTTGTTGTCAACAGTGCTATATGTTTTCCGATTATGTTGTTAACATAACACGGTACAATAGGGTACTCAGGTTTCTCCATCCACATGGAAACGATGTTAAAGTTATAAAAGCTTCATCGAGTGTGATGGTTGATATGTAGCTTGTTTTATCGTTGGTGTAAAACGAATTATATACTGCATTACACGTTTTTATATACGAAGATGCATTTGTCATATACAGTTAATCTTCCTTATTTAATTTAAGCTTGTTTTGTCTGCTTTTGTCTTCGTGCTAATAACGGATCGAGGAGAGTGGGGTAAGTAAATACAGCCAGGATAAATGAATGCTTATACAATAGGATTATTACTAGAGTCACGTGTTCTGGAAGTTTGTATCACCTCGAGTAGGTAAATACCAGATCAAGGATCACACGAGAGGCGGAGCCTCCAGTGTGATCCTGATCTGGCATTTACGAGAGGTGATACAAACTACGAGAGGTGATACAAACTTCCAGAATACGTTGCTCTAGTAATGACCCTTTTATTATATACCTCTTACACATCATTAACATAGAAATGTTTGCATTGCTATTGCATACACATTTAATAAAGCATATTATTTCTCAATAAAGTGCAGCGGGAAAATGTAGGAAGTTTTTAGGTGTTACAGGTTGTTGTATTGCATTGTAAGAAAATGAAGGTACTATGTATATATTATTGATAGGTATATAATAAACACACATACTACATGTCGTTTTCGTCTTGTGTTCCTACTTTTAACATATTCCATGTGTATATAAGTTAATGACCAGAAGCGTATGTATGTATGTATTATTAACTCTAAAGCTCAAATGCACATTTGTTCTTTGTCGGATTGCATTGCTTTTCTTTTAGTTGATTCATCTGATAAAAGTTGATCGGCAGTATTTCTCTAGTGAATACATCCGTTAAGTGCTGGTGCTGACAACGTCTTCTGTCACAATATAATGCAATTACCAAGTCAAACATGGGAAATACAAACAGAAGTAACAACACTTTCCTCCATTGTATTGAAGCTATATATTTAATTGTGCATTATTTTGTTTGTTTAGAGAGGGAGGGAGAGAGAAAATAAAAACAGAGATAGAGAAATATATATATACATATAGAGAGAGAGAACTTATTCAAAATTGACATCATCCTAAAGAAAAATTCTCCTACCATAATTTTAAAATGTTTCCAAAGGTAAATAACATTTCAAAATATACATTTTAGGTCATAGCTTGGTCCAGTGGTGCAGCGTCTAACTTCAGATTTAGAAGTGGGTTCTATCCTCACCGTGGCTTTGATGTTTATCCTTGAGGAAGATAATTATATCACATTGATTAGTAATGGTTCTACCCAGGAAGCCATCGAGCTGAAATTAATATGAGCTGCAAGAAGTTGTTCCTCAACGGATCTAAACTAAATATGTTTTAAGCCAAATACGAGTATACATGTTATAGAATGTGTCAACGGATACGACACTTTCTCTCTTAAAACGTATTATTTTGTACTACTGTCACGAACAGAACTGGCGTGTTATGTGAGTTATGTCACAAATGTGTAATCAATGGGAATCATTTCTGGATTAAAAGGTTATCACCATACTATACGTTCCGCATTTGATTTGGACATTGATCTATTTACAATATATTACTAAATATGCTTAATCCGTTTGTCTGTCAAAAAGTGTTAAGCTGGAATTCTAGTTAATTACATCAAACTGCAAAGCAAATGCGTTTAATATATCGAATTATGCCCATTGCTCCTTGTCGTTTTATTGTAACGCTGCTGCAGTTGCAATAAATAAGTGTTGGTAATTAAAAATGAATACCTTTATTCTCATCAACGTACATGACTAGTTACGCACGTATGCACGCACACACGTGGGCATGTATGTACGTACACACAGACAACACACACACACACACACACACGCACGCACGCACGCACACACACACACACACACACAGTATGTTATATTTAGGTTTAACTTTTCACGAATGATATATATTAGTTCACACATCGAAAACCAAGGAGTCAATATAATTAAACCTAAAAGTAGATAATACCTCACACATTCCTAGCAAACAATTTAAAACAGTGTTTTAACATGTCTGAAAATGTTGCATAACAGTTAAATATGTTATTGAAATAAAAATAAGTATATGTACTTATTAGTACAATATAAGTATTGCCGCACTTGAAGGTTTATACTGATCTTTATACATACTCGTCTCCCAAGATAATAATAACAATGACATAAGCAGAACAAATATAATAAAGGGATGGACAATGCACGTCTAGTCCGCATTTTAGACATCATTTAGGATTTGTTGATGTATTAGTCTGAAATTGGAGCTTACGTTTAATAGCATACCGGTTGCCTTGTCATTGTATTTCCTACTAAGTATAGAACCACCTGCGTTCGGTGAAAATGTGATGGTTGCTAATAACACTTAACCTTATGCACTGAAACAAAACAGAAAGTCATATGTGCATTGGATTAAGTAGGACATAGCACTTTAGTTTGATTACTAATCTCGGTATCCCCATACATATCTTATAGAGTACATTTTCTGTACATATTTTGTGTACATCTTGTACTCGAATTGAAGACTTTAAAGGGAAACACGGCAATCTTAATTTTTTAAAAACTCGCGGCGTCGAAATAGCTTTTATTCAACCATTATTATTAAGTATAAGACTAGTATAAAACAACTTGATTTTTCATATTATTACCTGTTGATAATTTTGCACCAATAATATACTTAAGCCAATGGTAGAAAAAGACGAAAAAAAAACTCAAAATTTTATTTCGTTATATGCTAGCAGCTTTAAAATGATAATTTTAATTCGCGATACGAACTTCAATGTCCCGTTTTATTGCTTTGACAGTAGGATAAATATAGACACACAAATCGAACAGAAAAAGCAGCATTCAAGGAAAACAGTCAACCACAAGGCGGTAGCCGTGTTCCCTTTTGTGTTTGTGGTGTCTTATTTCACCGTTTATTCATCTCTAAATGTGTTTTTTGACTTAGACGTTTACACCTGAAACAAGCATGATGTTTTTATTTGTAACGACTATAGCAACTCTTAAAATGGTTTGTTGTCATTGTCTTGTTTACCTTCAATAAAATTTACAGGAATGGTATTCGTAGCTCTAGACAATTGTGAACCAGCAAGGACCAGTATATCTGCATTCTTTTGTAGCTATGCACTTTACTTTTAAAACTATGTTTAAATGGGGATTTTTGTCTGAATAGGAGTTTAGAGAAGACAATCTTCTTCTTGTATAGCATGTAAAACACTTACACATACGTGATGTTAAGCTAACCATTATACTATTATTCTAATATCAAATATGTGAAAAGGTTTGTTCGTTCGTGTGTCGATGCTGTTGTATTTATATACTCCTCAAAATAAGTTAAGGACCATCCCTATTTTATTTCAATACGTTTAAAGTTTGCATCATCCCACAAGTTTAAATACACATTGAATTCCAACATGTTTCGTGTTTCTGTATTCTTACCGAACATTTTACATGTTAAAAAAAGGAATTAGAAATCCAGATTTTGAAATTTCAATAAATGATTTTTTTCACCCAAAATTGCTATTTGGTATTATTTTCATGACTATTGCTTCCTTAAGAAATATGTGTTACCATTCTGTTTAGAATAACTCTAAAGATAAGCCTGCAGTGGCAAATATGCAAATAAGTCTAGACAATTTACTTCATTTAGGATGGGGTAAACAAATTTCAAAGCTGTACGGTGTTTGCATATACATTATAAAATGTTAGTCAATTTCGAGGGAAAATAAAATTTCGCATGAACAGTTCCATTGGTAGTGATTAAACGTAATGAATAAATTGACAAACACATTAAAAAGACTAGTATTGTTGATTTGGGGCAAATTAATGCTTTTTAGAAATTGATAAAATGTCTTGAAAACTTTTTAATAACAGAACAATGTATATCAACACTTTGCTCTTTCATCTATTACAGAAGACCTGACAACATCCAGTTTAATGCAAAATTGCTTCCACATTCAAAACGGTTTGTAGTCAATTTCACTGGTAAGCAAATGGAGAAATACTCTTGCGGTCCTTAGTGTGAGGAATATATGTACGGTTCAATATGTATTTCATTTGTATTTGACAGTTAAGCCTGACAATGAATATAAAATTCTACTGCTTATAATACTGATGGTTGAACTAATTTGTGGAATGCAACATACAAAAGCAGGCGAGATATTCAACATGTAATACTTTTTATTCAAATTTCAAGATTACATGTCTATAACAAAATAAGATCGGAAATATATGACAATATTTAATGGTTAATTAATGTTGAAGTACAATAAAATAAACCCATATTAATGTCTACTAGGGCTAGATAGATGCACCATCTATCCTATAATTTAGGATATAAAGTATTCTGAAAATGTGATATACAACTTGTCATATGTATAGGAGTTCAAAACATGTTTTGAATTATTTGATCTGAATCTTAGCAGAATGTCGGTTCAGAGACGTGGCATCAAACACGTGTTAATGACATTGCTTAGTTTGATTCAAAAGCTCAAGCATTTGCGCCTGATTTAAATAGTAACGTTATTTACAATTATTATTAAATAACTGGTAACATGTGGCCAGGTGTTCACTCAGTCGGTGTAGTATGAGGTCTCACAACTTTCCGATATAGATTCAATCTCATTAAATCTTACTCTTTATCATGCTACGATACTCTACACTACTAAGGAGGTGCACTGCATTGAATGTCACGTCAGATTGACATTAAGCGATTAGTCAAACAGATTTCAGCCTACACAATTGCTCGGTATATACTGATTCATCGCACATGTTGCGTTTCAGTCAAACGCTATGGAGCAGTGTATGCTCGATATTGACAGAGACAATGTCCGTATCTTTTAGCTTATAAAACACAAAATAATTGCGCTGACACACATAACACACAAACAATTATTGAATATTTACTGGAAACAAATAATTGTTTCAAATTGACGGAAAATTCCATAGCGGTACAAAAAAGGTTGTACCAATTCGTGGGGTTGAACCCACACTAAAATAACACTTTCGAGTAACAATTATAGAATGTCGCAATAGTCAATGTCGCTACCAACTGAGATAAGCGGGCCGCACGCCACAGTACTAAGACAAACTATTTAGAAAACCTAATGTCGTAATAATTTCGGTAGAATATATTTTTCAGATGCTGTTCCGAATGTTGATTTTCTTCGTATTTTTGATGTAAAACATGCCAGTTTGTGCATTTCATTGAATTTATCGTGTAATCCACAGCAATAACACACGAAGAATGTTTTTTATGTTTTTTATGCGGATTTTCGTTTGTACAGTTCACTCTAACATCATCTGAAGTGAATATGAAAAGCGCGATTTCATTGGTTGAATTTAGTTGATCTTCTCATGAATATTGATTAGATGAAATGTCGATCTGACGTGATCTCCAAGGCAGTGTTGTCAGATCCTAAAGCGGAGAGTATAGTAATATATATAGTTCAATTGTCATTCATTTTAGGTTACAACACATCGAACGCATTAGCTTGTATATCAAAACATGGTTACTGGTGTTACAGACGTAGCGTTGAGCAATTTATTTGATATGAATTCGATGAATTGTTTTGTATAATATCAGACTGAGTGTATTTAACTATTGCTAAAGTATCGCTTAGAACTGTACGTGCGATGTTGGACTGTGTGTCTCAAAATACTCAAATACCGGCGCGACAAAACGGACAGACGGCACTTATTTGCACGTTCATAATAAAGGAGTATCTAGTGACAATGTATTAGCTTGCCTTATCCATCTTCATTACGCTGTTGAATGTGTGCATACTGTCATCAGCGAGTATAAACATTAATATTGTCTGTCATTTAAAACACAGAGCAAATGGACAAAAAAGGAAAGGATGCGTCTCAGGAGGATACATTTAATCTAAAGCAAAACAAATTATCTGCCCTAACTCATCGTTTAGTCTTAAACAACTCAAGCCGTAAGTGAATGCAACTGACACACATCCCGCCGAATAACAAGTGATTGTTTTTTTTTAATTAAGCCAAATGTGCACGATGGTTAACAAGCTTGGGCAGTTGATAGATTGGTAGATTTTTATTTTTTTTGTTTAAAAGAAAAAAACAAGAAAAAACACGATTGAAACTTAACAACATATGGTATTCTTTTAGGCGACGACCTAGTAAAACTCTAACTAACTAAACAGATAATGTTTATATAGTAAATTAAATCACTGGAAAGTATACACAGGAAAAATGTTGTGATATGTGACACATAATTATGTATTCCTTTCTTCTGATTTGCATATTAATACAATATGTGCATAATATTATTTACATCTGTGCCACATATGTAAAGGATACATATGTGGCACATATGTACCAATTATTTTTTACACATCAAAATAATACACCTGTGACACGTATAAACTGTTTACATATGTATTTAATATGAAACTAATATATATTCAATACATATAGTGCTTATATAAATTGTGAAGAATATTGTAGACCAAGGTTCTTTTCAGTTAAAAAAGGTGTTGCTTTTAAATACATAGTAATACTTTTATATATTCGTCTAAATCAACATGTTAAATACTATTTTATTCATGTGTTCAATACAATATCCCTCCATTGTGATTGTATATTGGCTGCACTTAGCTGACATGGACCCAAGGTAAACAAAAAGTGTATTCGCTTCAGGTAGATAATAAGGGAGATGTTGAATAAGGAAATCTAGGGTCTTTTGTATCACATGTTAGATTCCTATATAAACCTGTCCTGGAATTCACCAACCATTCTTGAGATAATTCTTAGATTTAAGCAAAAGTATGCAAATTTCAATCAAATATATTTCTATAAATTTAAAGTACAGACATTCATAACAAGCTGCTATGTATAACTATGATAAATACTAATAAATAGCAAGTTGATACGATTGTTTATTTTTTGAAGGTCATGGGAATATTTTTGAACACAATTTGAGTACTTGAATTTACCAACCTTTTGGAGAAGAAAGTATGCAGTGTTTAATCACAGCTTCTATATAGGTAAAAGGATAATTTTTTATGTTTAAATATGATAAACGCTAATACATATCATTAATCATAAATAGTACTAATAGCAACTTCATATGACTGGTTATCTGAACATTGGCAAATGAAACTTGAATATTTTCAGCCTAAGCTGGTGAATTCCAGGCCTGTTCCAGTGTATCTGTCTTTATGCTCCAATCATATTACAAAACTATAGTACAGTGCTTTGGGGTGTATAGAATCATTGGTAGTAAAGAATCATTTCCTGTTTAAATTCAATTTTCTCAGCTCATATATTTTAGATTATTTTAAAACTTTCCAGGCTTGAAGATATTTTATATAAGCATACATTTATTTAACGGCGAAATTATTTGGGACCTTTTTCCATGCAAAATATATCACTACGTGCAACACCTCTCAGAAACAATTATTCTATACTACCTGAATGAACTGTGTTTTTGAAACGAAAAATTCATACTCTCACAATAAACTCAGAAATAAATATTTGCTGTTTTAACAAATATTGGGGACAAAAGTCAAAATGCAATCATCATAAAAGTAACTTGTTGAAGTTTGGCACTTTTAAGGTTAAAATGAAATTAAATATCAATAATGTAAATATTGGTGCAAAAACGCCTATTAAAAAAGCACAGTTTCAGGACAATAATTTTAGAAATTTTGCTATCATACAACTAAAAGGGTAAATCTAAATCAGAAATTAAATAAACATTTTCCTTTCATTTTAACATTAGTGATTCTATACCCCAAAGCACTGTAATCGTTTGAACAGTATTAGCAGGCTTCAAGATTCCTATATATCATTCCAATTTCTTTGGTTATTCAGAGTTTAGTATTATCTCCAGTATCACGACACGAAGCACCAACACTACAGAACTAATTATGAAATGTTGGATGAATTAACACAGGCATAAAACATTGGACATTGGACATAGTATCACAGGTATAAGACATTGGACATAGTACCACAAGTATAAGACATTGGACATAGTAACACAAGTATAAGACATTGGACATAGTAACACAAGTATAAGGCATTGGGCATAGTAACGTAGGTATAAAACATTGGATATATTAACACATATATAAGAAATTGGACATATGAGACATATGAGACATAGTAACATTGGACATTGTAACACCCCGGACCCCACCCGGCTCTTATGCCTATGTTTTATCATATAATTCCACGATCAGCGACATAATTATGGTCCCAATTTCAAAACTATGGGCGAAAGAAACATAGATTAACATTGGAACAACATCCGCAATGTTTTTGTTTTATGGAAATAATTAATTTTCATATCAAACAACTAAGTGTGTATGTGTATGTATGTGGAGAGAGATCCGCGAACTTCAGAGATGACTATAACCGAGAATAAAGTTAGTAATAATGTAAATAGAGTAACAGGATTAACACATTGTTTTTTGTTTCGATTGTCCGAGACTAGATTGCTCTCAAAGTTAACTGTAAAAATTAAAGGGCATATAAAACCAATGAATTATGTTGCATAAACACAGTGTAATGTACTAAATTAAACATGATTAAAGTTTAAACTTCATTTGTAAACAAAACGTCGTTTTATTAGATTGAATATGAAACGTGTAAGTTTGTGCAGCATAAATCAGTGTTTGGTTCAATAAATATCAATAACTAGCACTAATGTATTTATATATTTATATATATAGACTTCAAATACATATGTAGAATACACATGTGGGACATATGTAAAACATATGAATGTCGTACCTAGATATTTTTCCTGTGTAGTGCAGTTACTTTAGTGCGACGTAAACAATTGATTATGTATTTCGTCTTGTGTTAATAAAGCATGAATACTGACTGTAAGGACGACAGTCAACCACAAACACACACATAAACAACACACACATAAACAACAACTAGGAAGATACATAACAGGCAACATATGGCATCAAATACATAACAGGGTTGACAAAAGGGCTACCATCTTGGAACGGTCAGTTTAAAAACAACTGGGGGTTTAATCCAGGTTCTAGGGTTCACCAAACCTCACTCCTAACCTATTGTCATCCCAATAAAACGGGACAATATATTAAAAAAGGCATCCCTGGTAGGTTATATTATTTAACAAACAAGGCAGCATTAATAGACAATATATGTAAAACACATAAATGCTCTTGTACAGACTCAACTACGTTCAAGTACCCTAAATAAATGTAGAACGAACGCAGAACCAACGCTGAACGAACGGCAAATGAACGCACAATAAACACCAGATCAAACGCAGAATGAACGATGCTAGATCTGTATTTTAAAAATGCATTTCGTTCATTTTCAGCGTTCAGCGTTTTAATAAATGAACGATGAATGCATTTGTTTTCATTTTTTAATACGCTAAACGCTGCAAACGAACGCAACGACCGAAACGAACGCAATTCGGATAATTTCCCGTAGTATCCTTTTGAGTTGATAATAAATGTCTCGATTTAAACGAAGTGCGTTTTTTAGTATTTTAATTACACATTTACTTTTATTGAAAGGGAAATATTATATGTATTGTTTAGCACAAACTTTATATGAATTCAATATAAAACTAAAATAAGGTTGATAACAACAGCCGGAATATTGTTATTTAGTAGCGTTTTTATATGTGTCATATGTGCACATATTCAGCCCCCAATTTCCTTCCGGCGCAATAATGAGAAGATTGGTCTGTAAATCTAGCAGAGAGCGTCAGCGTTTCTTGGCTGCGCCAATATAATTTATTCATATGGGGTTTAAGTCGTTGGGAAGCCTACGTTTTGCGATATAAGTTTTGTTTTGCTTATAATATCTAGCAGTACCATGAAATGAATTATCAACTTAAATGTGATTATGCATTTGTTACCGCCTTGGAATGAGCAAACCATGTATACACATGATACCATATTGAGGTGAATACTCTTAAGTTCCCTAATCCTTTAAATAAACAAAGACCGTTCATGGTTATTTGCATTATTTTCTCCCCTGGTGGCCAGGGATCCAATGATTCCCGTTTGGCCTGACAAACCTGAATATAGTAACTGGTAAATGCCAATACATGTTAAACCGAGTAACATTTACACATGAGTTACACATAAGAAATGTTATGGCAAGCTAGATATATTGAAATGGCATTTTAAAAATAATATGCACTTTTCAATTTGTCTGTTTATAATACAATTTAAGTATGTCACTAATATGCCAAACTGACGGGCCAGTGAATAGCTCTGTAGACACTTAATCTGAGGACCATGCGCCGACGCCATATTATGGGCTTCTTCCGACACGGATTCGGATGTCAACCATATGGTAAAGTGTATCGGAGTTAATTATAAGCGAAGAAATTGAAACTGTGCATATTATTTTTAAAATGCGATTTCAGAATATCTAGTTTGCCATAATATTTCTTATGTAACTCATGTGTGAATGTTTCTAGTTATAACATGTATTGGCATTTATTATAATGCAAAGACCCCTGGATCAGAAGGTAGGTTTGAACTCTTAAAATTATTCGTGTTATGTTCGTCCTACCTTTAGTTGGGACACATACAATTGCTTTGCATTTAGTTTTTCATGATGTTATATACCATGAATGGTATTAGTTTATTTAAAGGATTACGGGAACTTAAGGATATTCCCCTCAATATGGTCTCAAGTGTATACATGCTGTGCGTATTTCTCTCGTTCCAAGGCGGTAGCCAAGGCATAATCACATTTAAGTTAATAATTCATTTTATGGTAGATATTATAAGCAAACAAACTTATGTCGCAACACATAGGCATCCCAACGCCTTAAACCAAATATGAATAGATAATATTGGCGTAGCCAAGAGACGCTAACACTCTCTGCTATATTTCCAGACCAATCTTCTCATTATTGGACCGGAAGGACATTGGCGGCTGAATATGTGCACTTATGACACACAGAAAAACGCTACGAAGTATGACTTTTGTCTGGAGAGCGTAGTCGTTACAGATTACATTACACATTTGCATTACTGTTCTGTGATAAACACCAATAATGACAAGCAAGGTTTTACGCAAGTGTAAAATAGCTGCCGAGAGACATCAAGTCACAGGTATTAAAACAATATTGAAAACAATAAATGTTGTCATGGAGTCATAAACACGCCACTATCGTTTTTTTTCGTACATTCTTCCCGATTTTTACCAAGAATATTACCTTCCTACCAATCATTATGAATCACTGTGGGCGACCTCTCTTCCTTCTGTTCAAATACCTTGACATGCCTTACATATTGATTACAATTCAGCCTTGTAACACGACGTGCTAGAAGTACACATCAGCACAGAATTGTCAGAAATACAAGTGTTCGCATGTAAGGGATACTTGTGCGTTAGCGTGTGCTTTACAACACATATAAACTGTTCACTATTACCATGTGTAATTATAAGATTGCGTTATCAAAGTAAAAAAGTAAAGGAACTGTTGCTACCTTACCATAAGCAATAATGAAAACCATAATAATGAAAATTAACGAAAAAAGAAAAAAAAAGGAAATTATCTCCCTTCCCCGGCACTAACCGACATGCTACATTTCAGTAGACTGGCTTACAAAAACGTCATTTCAGCAAGTGAAACGATAATCTTTCAACATTACGAAATATGTGTTTATACCATTCAAGATTTTCAAACGATTTCTCTAGGAATTCAAGTTGTAAAGCATGCTTATAGCCACTTACGTGAATCACAGTCTATTTACCATATATAGATTTAAAACCCTTATAAGGGTCAGCTGCCTTCGGCTGTTGAATGAAAGTCGTGCCATTATGTTATTTATACGCCAGCAATAATATGTATATTTTAAATTTTCCTGACCGGCCGTAATCACATTATTTGATTGAAATATAAATAGAAACGACGCTCAACGTGTTTATTTTATTTCATTTTATTTTGATTTTTAATAATAACACTTTTTATTTGCTTCTGTCTTTGCAAAACGTTTTCAAAAGAAACACGACATATGTGATACACAGTTTCCTTAAGTTTTTTCGGGTCGTTTTAAGTGTAATTCTATGTATGCTAAATAGAAACACTGTCATTCACGTAACACCATGTATTGGTAATGTAAGAACTGCATAGTGACTAATTGTATTTGTTTATTTTCAAAATTGTCTTTTTAATAAAGCTTTGTTACTTGTGATGAGCAGGCTTCAAAACAGCTGCTCCCAACTAAATTCCATTTTGTATAGTTCGCTCTTCGGCGCAAAGCATTTTGTTAGATACTGGGACCATACGCCGCTGAACATGGACATTAACATTAGCATGTCCACCGCCATATGCATGCCATCTTCGGGATGGTTAACATTCTGTACTATTGCCTTTATATATATTGAGGTCTCCTCAGACCGGAGCTAGGCTGCGTGAACGGTAGCAAGCATATTTCACTACCGTTCATGAACAGACTAAATCAATCCAAGACTGCAATATTTCGTAGTTATCATGTTCGGCCGTTTACAAAGGTCCACTCTCGTACTCTTGTATATGCTCCTGTTCTTTATATTATATATACAAGTGCATTATGTATTTTACTTATATTGCCTATTAATGCTGCCTTGTGTGTTAGAGAATATAACCTGGCAGGGATGTCTTTATTTAATATATTGTCCGGTTTTATTGGGATGACAGTAGGTTAGGATTGAGGTTTGGAGCTCCTTAGAACCTGGTTTAAACCCCACGCGGCTTTTTTGAAACTGACCGTTCCAAGGCGGTTGCCCTATTGTCAACCCTTTTATGTACTTGATGTCATAGCTTGCCTTTTATTTATCTTCGTAGTTGTTGTTTATTTGTGTGTTTGTGGTTAACTGTCGTCCTTGAATGCTACATTCCCTGTTCGACTTTTATATCCACTTTTAAAACTTACTGATTGATTCAGTTTTAATTCTTTATTAACACAAGACGCATAACGTAATCAATTGTTTACGTCACAGTAAAGTATTTGCATTACTTTCCAGTGGTTTAATTTACTACATAAACTTTCTCTGTTTAGTTAGTTAGAGTGGTACTGAACTAGGTCGTCGCCTAAAAGAATACCATATGTTGTTAAGTTTCAAACGTTCTTTTCTCCATTTTTTTTTCTTTTAAAAAACAACACAAAAAATCTACCAATCTGTGAACTGCCCAAGCTTGTTTACCATCACGCACATTTTGCATAATTTTAAAAAAGGAATTTCCATTCCTCGGCGGGTTGTGTGTCACTTTCATTCAATGACGGCTTGAGTTGTTTTAAACCAAACGATTAGTTAGGGCAGATAATTTGTTTTGCTTTAGATTTAATGTATTCTCCTGAGACACATCCTTTTCATTTTCGTCCATTTGCACCGTGTTTCAAATGACAAACAATATTAATGGTTATACTCCCTGATGACAGTATGCACACATGCAACAACGTAATGAAGATTGATAATGCAAGCTAATACATTTTCACTAGATGATCCTTTATTATAAACTGTAAATAAGTGCCGCCTGTCCATTTTGTCGTGCCGGTATTTGGCTCTTTTGAGACACACAATTTAGTACAACAGCACACGTTCATTTCTTAGCGATAATTTAGCAATAGTGAAATACACTCAGTCTGATATTATACAAAAAAAAATCATGGAATTCATATCAAATAAATAAATTGCTGCGTCTGTAACATCAGTAACAATGCATTGATATACACGCTAATGCGAACGACGTGTTTTAACGTACAATTAATGCCATTAGTTTCCTTGTCAATTGACACTATATATGGAAAATAACACCAACACAGTTGTTAGATTCTAGAAAAAGAATATATTTGGGTATTTTATCTAAGGGATATATCTTGTTCAACCAATTAAAGTCTTGATCTTATACATATAGATACAAACATCGAATAGGAAATGCAGCATTCGGGGCAAACAGTCAACCTAAAACACACACGAAATCAAAAGCAGATGAATAAAAGGCAAAATAAAACATCACAAGCACAAAAGGGTAGACAATAGGGCTACTGATTTGGAACGGTCTGTGGCAAAAAGGGCCGCTGGGGGTTTAAACTTTATTTGGCGGTGACCTATACAGCAAACATGAGAAATACCTCGGCGTTTATTGTACATACCGCTTATTGACGTCATATTCGTCATACAGAAAATAAGTTGGAGAAAATATCTAAAATTACCCGAAATGTTTAACACTAATGTCGAAACATATAGCGTATACATTGATGAGAACATGATCAGGGACACTTGCGTTGTTGTTTCTTAATTGTATATGTAATTTCAATAACGATTAAACATACATTTGTTTGTTTATTTTTATTTTTTGTTTAAAGATTTGGCTATGGTTAAATACGTGTAGTTCTTCTGGGGCGTTTTCAAATATTGAAAACGTTAATGATGTTTCAGTCTAAATCCATCTCATTAAAGTCATATCCTAATTACGCTTTGATACTCTCTGCTATAAGATCTGACAACACTGCCTTGGAGGTCACGTCAGATCGACCTTTCATCTAATCAATATTCATGAGAAGATCAACTATATTCAACCAATGAAAGCGCGCGTTTCATTTGCACTTCAGGTGATGTTCGAGTGTACATGTACTGTACAAACGAAATCCACATACAACACATATATCTATATCCGAAAAAAGGATGAAGTCTTCGTTTGTTATTGCTGTGGATTGCATGATGAATTCAAAGAAATGCACTAAATGGCATGTTTTACATCAAGAATACGAAGAAAATCAACATTCGGAACAGTATCTAGAACATATATATACGTACATTTTTGTTTGTACCGTTATTGAATTCAGTCAAACAATTATTGTTTTCAAGTAAATATTCAATAATGGTTTGTGTGTTATGTTTGTCAACGCAATTATTTTGTATTTTATAAGCTAAACGTTCCGGGCATTGTCTCTTTCAATACCGAGCGTAAACTGTTCCAAAACATTTGACTAAAACGCGACATGCGTAATGAATCAGTCTATATCGAGCAATTTTGTAGGCTGAAATCTGATTTGCTAATCGCTTATAGTCAAACTGACGTGACCTCAAATGCAGTGTTGTCAGATCCGTAGTAGTGTAGAGTATCATATCGTGATAAAGGTTCTGATTTAATGAGATTGAATCTAAATCGCAAAGTTGTGTGACCTCATATATAGATCGATTTTATTCAACCGTTGCCTTCGTGTTCAATGACATATTTGGCCTGAGATCAAACTGTGTGGTTTACTACACCGACTGAGTGAACACCTGACCACATGGGCTGGATATCGTACCAATTATTTCGTTATAATTGAAAATAACGTTAACTATTTAAAAGTAGGCGCAAATGCTTGCGATTTTGAATCAATCTAAGCAATTGATGTAAATGACATTAACACTTTCTTGACGCCACGTCTCCAAACCGACATTCTGCTAAGAATGCGATCAAATCATGGATAACATGTTTTGAACTCCTAAACATATGACAAGTTGTATACCACATGTCAGAATACTTTATATCCTAAATTATAGGATTGATGGTGCATCTATCTAGTCATAGTAGATTCTAACATGTGTTGATTTTACTGTTCTTCAACATTGACAGTTAAATATTGTCATATGTTTCTGATCTCATTTTGTTATAGATATGTAATCTTGAAATTTGAAGAAAAAGCATAACATGTTGCATATCTCTTGTGCTTTTGTATTTTGCATTCCACAAATTAGTTCATCCAGCAGTAGTATAGGCAGTATTATTGTATACTCATTTTCAGACTTAACTGTCGAATACAAATGAAATAAATATTGAACCGTACATATATTCCTCACAATAGGCACCGCAAGAATATTTCTCCATATGCTTACCAGTGAAATTGACTAGATAGTATTTTCAAACAGTTACACTGAAGGTGGAAGCACTGGACATTGTCAGGTCTTCTGCATAAGATGAAAGTGTTGATATACGAGTACATTGTTCTGTAAGTAAAAAGAGTTCGAGAGATTTTTTTATCAATTTCTAAAATTCATTAGTTTGCCCAATATCAACAATACTAAATGTTTTAATATGTTTTGTCAATTTATTCATTACGTTTAATCACTACCAATGTAACTATGGACGCTAAATTTTATTTTACCCCGATATTGGCTAACTTTTTTATAAATTATATGTATACACCGTACAGTTTTGAAAAACGCAGATTTTTTACCCCATCCACAATGAAGTAAATTGTCTAGACCTATTTGCCTATTTGACACTGCACGCTTATCTGTAGAGTTGTTCTAAACAAAATGGTGACATTAAGGAATCAATAGTCATGAAAAAAATAGCAAATAGCAATTTTGGGTGAAAAAAGGATTTTATTGAAATTTCAAAATCTGAATTTTCAAATTATTTGTTTTGGTGTAATATGTTCCTATGAAGACAGAAAACACGAAACCTTTAGGAAAGTAATGTGTATTTAAACGTGTGTGATGAGGCAACATTTAAACGTATTGAAATAAAGAAGGGATGGTCCTTAACTTATGTTGAGGAGTATATAAATACATAGCATTGACACACGA
Source organism: Cyrtodaria siliqua (assembly GCA_037043455.1). NCBI lineage: Eukaryota > Metazoa > Mollusca > Bivalvia > Adapedonta > Hiatellidae > Cyrtodaria > Cyrtodaria siliqua. The sequence goes on along the minus strand of JAWPHD010004597.1, from coordinate 113,445 downwards.
ACTATAACACTATTGCAATCTCACTTTCACATATTTGATACTGGAATAATAGTATAATGGTTAGCTTAACATCACATAATTGTAAGTGTTTCACATGCTATATAAGAAGAAGATTGTCTTCTCTAAACTCTTATTCCGACAGAAATCTCACTTTTCCACATAGTTTAAGAAGTAAATTTAAATTGACTAATTAAATCTTCCGCTGTAATAATCCATTTTCCTGAAATGAAGAATGCATCATTAGTAGTACATCACTTTAAAAACATCGTAAACTTAAATAATCTTGCGTAGTAGATAATTATCAGAACATTAACCAAGACAATAAATATTAATCACTATATGTCTTCACTAACTTACGGATTGACTGTTCTACTTGACTGCTGCTTTCCCTGGTCTATCTTTTTATATTTCTTTTTACGGATTAGCGATTTTTTTAAAAAACTGGGACCATACGCCGTTGGCCATGGAATGGTGTGAACATACTGCTTTGAAGGTTCTATGGTCACCGGGGCATTTTATTTTATTAGACCATACGCCGTACGACATGGAGAAGTGATTGCAATCCATGTCCACCGCCATATGCATGCCCTCTTCTGGATGGTAAACATTGTGTACTATTGATTTTATGAATATTGAGGTCTGCTCAACCCGGGGATAGAGGGCGTGAGCGGTAGCTAGCATAGTTTCACTACCGCTTATGAACAGTCTCAGTCAAAGCGAGACTGCAATATTTCGTATGTGTCGTGCTAGGCCGTTTCCAAAGGTCCATTATCATACTCTTTTTTATGCATAGCGTCTTCGGGATAGCTTGAATTTCTACTATTGACATGATTAATATTATATTTTTTCTGCTCAACCCAGGTCTATAGGGTGTGAATGGTAGCAAGCGCATTTTACTACAGTTCATGAACAGTCTCAGTCAAACCGAGACTGCATTATGTTTTTGTATTTAACGTGTTTGACGATTTCCAAATTTCTCCGTTCATGCTTTTTTATATAATCACAGTAGCGTATGTGGCGGCGGTAAAACGTCTCCCCGTGCTTGCAATCAGAACTGTTCATTCCGATCTTTGGAGATCACTGAGCCTGATATTTACAGATATCGGTGTCGCATTATCAAATACTTTTGTATTCTACCTTGAATTTCGAATGAGTGGTTCCACTACTGCAGCCTGTAAAGGTTCTGAGTATTTCTGTCCAATCAATACTGTTATTTTTACATCCTACAGGGATTGTATGACATTCATTGATCCAGTTTTTTCCTTAAACACGTGTGTTTCATATACCGCGTTGAAGGTTTTGTGCTGATCGACGTTTTGGCCCATACTATTAGGGTTTCCATAACTTTCCTCATTATCTTGTATGAGACACTGATATCGAGTTTTGGACCTCTTTTAACAGTCCGTAAGTTTACTAATATTATTTCTTATGGACCTTTGTTACTATTCTATTTCGTATCTCTAATAAATACTAATTGGCCCTTATTTCGCTTTTCGCAGAATGGTATTACTGCTTTTGCCTTCTTGTTTGTCTGTTTGCGTGTTTGTTTCTGTGTTTAATACGCGACAGGGCTTATATCCAAACCTGGATAGCTTAGGCTGTAATTATACATACGTTTGAGATGTCGGTAACAACCGACATCTCAAACGTATGTATAATTACAGCCTAAGCCATCCAGGTTTGGATATAAGCCTCCCGGAGTGGAGCTAAGCCTTTAGGGTGTGTAAGCCCTTTTGGTGATTCGTCACTAGAATCAACATATAACGTTACGAGCGGTGGAGACGGTCCCCGTACCTGTGCAACATGGCTATATATAATATAGAATCGACAACCTCCGGGACACGAGGAGGGCCCCTTATCAGTCCTCACAGGAGGAACATCATCCACAACCTCAGTGGAGGATACTTATCATACATATCGCGTCATCAACCCTTATAGAAGGCATTTGATGACAATCACCCATTGGATTCGCGCATCGTCATATTCATGAGCTCTCGCGCATCACAGTTATCGCGCTAGATTATAGATCAACATTGTTATAACGTAAACAACACTTTAGTGTCGTATATAATCAGTCGACACATTCAGTACTTGTTACAATACTAAGAACGTCTTAAATGTTCAAGAGAACATTTTTAATCATATTTCATCTCTGTATTCGCTTGTTTTTTTAGATAGTTGTATATATATTTAACATATTTTAAAGTTGCATTAAACTTATGTAAATGCATTCACCGTCATTGATTCTTTCCTGAGTTAGCCCCAACCACTAGGATCATCTTGCGACACCATGCAACCTTTCACACCATTCCATGGCCAGCGGCGTATGGTCCCAGTTTCTAACAAAACGCGTTGCCATAAACGAGAAAACAATGGGCGATATAGTCAACGTGGAATTTATTTGGGATCAGAGATTGTGAAGCTGCGTATCACAGTTAACAGTGAAACGACTTAAAGGCACTTTCTGTAGTTTTTCATGCGTAGCCTTTTGGACGACTTCTTTTTTAAAACTATCGAATGGATTTTTTTTTATTTAATTTTTTTTTATTGTCTTTATTTATATAAATGCCTATTATTAGAAACATACATAAAATAGGAAAAATATAGCATTTTGTAAAAATTCAAAAAAAAAAAAATTAAGTTTAATGGTAGTGTTCCAAAAAACAATATTAAATCTCAATATGCATGGTAACCTATAATTTTAATTGCATGAACTGTCTTACAATACTGAGCAACTCTTCTAACTAGACTATTTTTATTTTGCAATATTTTTTTTTATTTTAAGTCGTACACAGTTAAAATGTATTACTCATACATTTGACCATTCACTCTGTATATGTGTAAAGAAAAACCGGGTCGATAGCTGTCACATTACCTCACATTACCTCACACGAAATGCACGTGCGTTTTGTGAACATTTGCTTTTTTGAATTGTCTCGGGCTGATTTTTTATTTTTATAATCGAATTGTTATAGCCAAACGATAACCACACAATAAAAACACAATATTTTAAAAATGCGAAGACTAAATATGGAAAAACGAGCGCGAGCAATAGCCCTGTTTCGCAATCAGTGGTTGAGTACTTGCAACTTAGATTAATCACTCTCGATGGATTCCTGGGTAGAACCAGTACTAAGCAATGTGGATTAATTATCTTGCTCAAGGATAAATAACGTGGCCACGGCGAGGATCGAACCCACGACCTCTCGATCTGGAGTTCGACGCTCTACCACTAGACCAAACACTCCAGGTTTATGATTACGAAAGATTGTGTGGCATTTTACGTCCCATTTAACACCAGTCATACACAGATGGGGTCCTCGGTTTATAGCCTCATGCAGAATACTTTGGTGTGCTGGAGACCACTGGTTTACTTTAAAGTCCAGTGTTACAAAATTTTATTTGGAGTTTGGTTACTTATAATATGTATATCCATTGTCAAGTATTGACCGCCGTAGAACATAATAAACAACAGAACAAGCCAGACTGAAATATTTTTTATTTAAATTTAAAAAGTAATATGTCTTACCCTGCATTACAATTACAACCAGCTGATTGGATTTGTCCTGACATCTTTGACATGCAAAGCCATACATCATAGTCAGGCTTTTGGTTTTCGTTCTGTGTAGAGATGGAGGGCATTACTTTACATTTAACAAAACAGTGACTACAATTGCCTGTAATTTGATGATATTGTAAGCTGTGAACATGTCCATCCTTGAAAAACACCTTTGCTTTCAATGCCCTGTTGGCTTTCATTTGGTCATGGTCAAATGTTTTCTGCGTGTTCAGCACCAAATAATTGTACAAGTCCTTTTCATTTATGGACGGAATATCGTCGACAGAACTACTCCAGTTACTTTTCAATAACATGGGGTCCGGTAAATCCTCCCCAAACGGTGTAATCAATTTTTCATGTTTGCGTCGATTGGCAATTTCTTCGTCGTTTTGAGCTATTTCTTTCAACGGTTTAACCCCGATCTGTAAAGCTCCTTTCGCTCGTTGAATCAGTTCGGATTTATTTCCCGATACGAACTCCCCATGATCTCTTAAAAAACGCCTAAGGTCACGTACTTTACATTTATCTGGGTCAAACGCATCAGTAGATCCTTTGTCAGCCATTTTTAATAGAAAACTACCTCACCGGAAGTGATCGGAAATCGATTTTCGAAGGGAGTGAACTCGTGATAAGGGAAATAACAGCATATGATCAACTCGGCTATAGGCATGGTCCAGGCTGGGATGTCTCACTATCAGGTATTGTAATTATTTGACTTACTTTTAAATACTGTTTGTGACTTTCGAATTGCCCGCTCGATTTGGAAAAAATGAAATTGTGATTTTAAATTTCAATAAATTTTGTTGAAATTACGGAATAAAATGTGAAACATGTAAGTGTTGTTGTCTGTACATTTTCAGATAATTTCACTCACTAATAAAGATTATAGAGCCGATTATATACGTAGTCTAGTAAGAAGAGTTGCTCAGTATATATGTTCAAATAAGTGCCTAGGAAGTTTGAAAAAATGCTGTTATTAGGAACATAACAAAAAAGGAAAATATACCATTTCTATATAATTTCATTCAAAACTTGGCCTTTTAGCATATGGGTAGGGTTTCAAAAAAGAATTCTAAACAAGCATTGGGACCTAACCTTTTTTTTGCACGTTTTGTTTTTATATATGTTAAACTATGTGCTTAGAAAGTTTCAACAAATTCTCTTATTGGGAACATATAACATATAAAAAAAAAAGTAAATTGTATCATTATGGCTAATTTGCGCATAAATTGTGGAAATGGTCTCATCAGATTTTGTAAAGATGAGCTTTAAATGTTATTATAATTAAATGTTTTTTACATTAATACAATTTTAGCGGTATTGTTACCAATGGATAAATGAGTAGACTTCAAAAATGTCTTATTTAGCTATTTCATTGACTTGTTCAACTTTTTGGACAGATTGACATGATGTGTGTGTGTGTGTGTAATTCTAAGGTTTATAGTCCGTCCGCCAACGAACACGTCAAGGTATACCTGACGCGATGGGCACAATAGAGTCTGGACTTAACAGATTGACATGATGGTGGCATTACACATTATTTTTTTTAAATTTTAACAATTATGATGACCTACCAATATTTTTGCATTTTCTGTCTATATATATAACAGACTTACTGTACAAAAAGTTTAAAGGAAATCTCTTATGCAGAAAAAAAAAACATGTCTTTAATTAAAAAGCAGGCAACATATCCTAATTATAAATATAAAAAGATCGGACAAGGAAAGTAGCATTCAAGGAGGACAGTCAACCACAGAGAGCATATTATATATACAGTGAACTGGGCAATACACAACACAAAAACAGGGAATATTAGGTTATATGTCCAACAGGAAGAGTAACATTCACTGGATACAGTAAGTCCAACAAGTATTACGATGTAGCGATGATTCAAAAAGTACATCACATTCAAAGAAAGAAGAAAATATCGGACAGGGAAAGCAGCATTTAAGGACGACAGTCAACCACAAAACACAAAAACAAACACGCAAACGAGAAGGCAAAAGTAATAAAAAATGCAAACGACATCACAAACACAAAAGAGATGACAATAGGGTTACCGCCTTGGAACGGTCAGTGGCAACAAAGGCCACTCGGGTTTAAACCGGTTGTATTGGAAATCATACATCAATATTTTAAAAAGTCTAAAATACAACATACCAACATAACACGGACGACTTAAGTCTTTATTTTCATATGTTTATGACAAATACATTTTTATTAAACATTTTACAAGAAATGAATGATGGTCTGGCTGCATATTTTAAAAGGACCTCCTCATCATGAATCAATTTAACATTAATTCTCCTTCTCAAATTTACCGTAGTCTTACCAAAAACTGAATTGTTTATCCGTTTAAAGAAATCCTTTTCAAAAGCATTCTTGCCAACTGTTCTTTTAGCAGTATTAAAGTATATATATACTTTCAACCACTTTGGTTCATCAAACTGTAGTATTCTATGTATTTGTATTACCTTTAGTCCCAACTGTTGGTATAACTCTAAGTTTTTATAATGCACAACGTACTTCTCTTTAATCTTTAGTGTTGTAACAAGTTTGTAACGAGCAACAACAACAACTTCCGGTATGTGAAAACGTAAATTTTTTGGCTGTGCTTATTGTGTGAAAATTATATTACAAAATGGCTATATATTGGAAAGGATTTTGGATAAATTGACTTGTAAGTGTTTAATTACATATTCAGATATTAAGTCAACCTCAAATTTGAAGCGAAAGAGCCTTTATTGGAACATTTTCAGTTTAACTGATACGTATACACGTGCACGATTTCCACGAGTTTTGCAATGCCGGCTCCACAAGTAAGCGATAGTGAACGACTCAACACATTGGCCGAAAAGTATGTGTGTAAAGTTTTTAAAGACCTGTCAGTTTGTTTTGCTAAACTACATATGTCACTGGAAAGTCGGATTGATGTAAAAGTTGAGCAAATTAAGACTGATTTGAACAATGTGCGTGAAAAGGTGGATACCATGGAGAGCTTCGTGGAGTATGCCAACGATGAGTTCCGAACCCTACATGAAAAAACAATACCAGATGTGGAGGCTAAAATCGAGGAGATGAGACGAGAGCGCCTCAAGTTGGAGCTGTGGGGACGCAAGTGGAATCTTGTTATTAGAGGTATTGATGGTGAGGGCAATAGAGAGCCCGCAACAACAACGGACACCAGGGTGCGAGCCTTCATGTTTGAGTTCCTGAAAATTGAAAAGGAACGAGTACAAGGTATGATGTTTCAGGCCGTCCACCGACTACCAACTGGAGATGTCTCCCGGCGCAACATAATTGTCCGCTTCAATAAGTTGATGGATCGCGACGCTGTTTTGGAGGCTGGAATGCGGAAATTGAAAGCGGGATCTGGGTTTAGCGTGGTACCCGATCTACCACCAGAGTTATCCAAGCTCAGGGCCGAGTTGTTAACGCGAAGGCGGAACATGTCAAATGACGATAAACATAACCACAAGCTAGTGTATGTTCGCGATTACCCTTTTGTGGTACTTAAATCCATAAAAGACCGTTAAATACAAAAAACAACAGTAACCAGTAACACATATAATATATATATACACAAACTATGGCAGCTGCTGTTGATAACAACCCCGAATGGTACTACGAACTGTGACGTCCGTCTTCTACATGAGAATAATTACATCCAATTCACAATTCTTAGTAATATCAGTTATTTCTGCTGACGCTTTTCTATAACATTTATATATCAACCATGTAATATCAATCAAAAACGCATCGTCCTCGTTTCTTTCTTTCTTTTCTTTTCGGTAAGATCGAAGCAATGGGGCAGGCGCTTTTGATGCATTGTTTGTTTATTTACAATACCTGGTCGGTCAGACGCAACAGCTATTAAAGGTACTGTTCCACTAATACCTTTGTGTACCTTTGTTTTACTTTACATAGCTGATCGACGGCTGACCAGCATTACGTAAATATAGTATATGCTCCCGTTGTCATTCTAGCATTTTATCGGAACACTCGATATAGACTAATTTATAATACTTGCTTATTTATTAGACTTTATAACTAAATACATATTCCAGGTCTATTCACAGAAAACGTAATTAACATTATATATACTTTTATATATAAAAATTGATTTGAATTACAAAATATAAAATATATATATGTAATTATGTTAACAGGTATATGGAAATACTCAACGTATATTATTCAATATTGAACTTTTGTCCGAACTATATATACCATATATATTCATTTACAAGTATAGGCACAGTCAGTTGAACCTCTGTAATATTTACTACACATTTGTTAGTAGTAATCATACTGCCGCACGTGATTTACTACATAATCACAACTCAACAGTCGGTAAAATACACGTGTCTTCATTTATAAACTGGGTCTGTCACTTAGCGTATATTTACATTTGGAGCACGTGCTGACCTCACTACGTCAATATCGTGCCTTTTGAGTTGAGATTATGTACGACCTATTTTCTATAGCTTCAACTTACAATCGTTGACTTATATCAATGCTATATATACTTTATCTCTCTGTCACGATGGTTTTGTCAATTTCTAAAATATCATAGCGCTAATAAGTTACCCATGCTTTGGGAGTAGTATATGTAGTATATATATATATATATACAGTATATATTTATATATATACATTTTTGATAGCCGTCAAGACTATATAATGTAAACAAAACCACGTGACAAAGCGACCAAGTGATATTTAATGGACCATGTCGGCCATTTGTGAGAAAGGTGATTACGTCGGTCAGTACTGTGCAAGGAGACTGTTCCTGTCAGTCGATAATCGAATAAATATGATTTGTATGCGTATATGTATTTACAATAAGGTTAAATATTTATATACGACACTGTTGGCATGACTACATCATGCAACGAAATAGTACTCATGTTTAAGCTTGATTTACGTTATTCATTGAATATATTTGTTTTGTTTTTCCATGATGAATGTGTAAGCAATTGCAGAAGAATGAAACTTTGTGGGCTTATAGAGCTTATGCTTAAATAGTTTATTAAATCGATCATGGTTGTAATAATAAGCATAAATAGTTATGATAATGCAGAAAGAGTGCCAGCTGAGATCGCTGTAATTAATTAGATTTTTAATTGAGCATTTAATTTAATTTTACAGGTTGTGATGGATGTAATTGTTTGTTGGTACAGTGGTTCGTGTATGTGCGGTACACGGACAATTTCGCGCAATGGGTTGTACTCAATCACTGGTCGGTCGGGCGGTGCGAAACTGTCTGGGTGGTGTAATGTTTGCATCTGAGCGGTGTTCACGTGAAACATTTGGACTAAAAAATGTACTGATTAGGCGATTTAGGTATCGGTATATGGGATGCAATACAACTGATGAAAATTTAATAGAGATATCTATCTATGTAATTGTAACTATTAGTGGTGTCGATATGAAGTACTCTTATAACTAATATGTTGATGAGCAACATGAATCAACATTACGTAATATGTGAATCGTATGTACCTAGATACTACTTAATACATATGATAATAATAAAAATAATAATAATAAAAATAATTATAATAATAATAGTAGATTTTCAAGGTGTCATTGTAACCGTTATATATTTACAGTGGAGTATTTTGATAACTTCGGTAGCTGGCCTCGTGTAGTATTAAAGTTGTGTAAATATATATATATTTTGATTATTAATATGTGCTACTGTTTGTTGATATACATCTCATTATAACTTGAAAGAAAGCAAGGGTTGTGTGTAATGTAATTTCTCTAAGTGTCAATATGATTGTGTTACTGTTTGTCCGATATAATGTTTGTTCTAGTAAAAAAACGTGGGGCTTGAAAATAGACAAATAAATATGTTTTTTCGTTGGTGTATTTGCTATGGAGCACTTTGGCAGTTTGATATCATAGTATATTTATTTTAACAATTTTTATATGCAACACAAATAAAATTTAGCTTATATCGTGTATTATTAATGCTATAGTAATGTTGTGTAGATATAATGCCTTTAATTATCAATACGATTATGTTTGTCCGATATAGATATTAATTTTCAAAAACGGCCAGACAAATATAGATCATTAGGCAATCTAGTGCCAGCTAGAATCATATATATTATACTAACCACATTTTTGAATTAATCTAACCTAAGCCTGATAGCATTACCATTTAGGACCTACCTTGTTAACATTTTGATCCAAATATTTAAAATTATGCGACATATTCATGGCTTAGTCACTGATTTTAACACAGTCAAAGTACGAACGAGTACAATGTGTGATATGCAGAGGAGAAAATGTTGTTGCCATATTAGAAAAAACGGACATTGTTGTGTACACTATTTTTTAGAATTTACTGTTTGGTCAATGAAAATCCATCATTTATATTATACATGTAGAAGCTCAACAATTATGAACAACAGATTGAACACATGTTACATTGTTTACATTAAATATAGCTCAACATGCATGAAATCTTTACAAATTATACTATTTTTAAACTATGTAAGATATTAAAAATGAGTAATATAAAATTTGGAAGTTTAAACTGTAGGGGTTTGTACTCAGATCAATTAAAGAGGAGAGACATATTTTCAAGGTGCAGTGATAGATATGACATTACTTTTCTTGTTGACACACACTCAACAAAAGAAATAGAAAACAAATGGAGGACCGAATGGGGCTTTGATGCAAAATTTTCCTCATTCTCTAGCTCAAGTAGAGGTACGGCTATTCTCTTTAAAAATACATTTAGTTATGCTGTAAATAATGAATTTATCGATCCTTTGGGGAATTTTATAGTTTTAGATGTTACAATACAAGAGCAAAGGATGACTATTGCTGTAGTTTATGGACCAAATGCAGACAAACCTCAATTTTTTCAGGATTTTTTTAATGTTGTTGAAAGTTTCGGTAATACTTCTTTTATTATCGGTGGTGATTGGAACGTGCCATTAAATTATGAGATAGATACATACAACTATAAACACAAAAATAACATAAAATCAAATGAAACAATTTTAAGCATTATGGAACTTTTAGATCTACATGACATCTGGAGAATTAGTAATATCAACAGCAAAAGGTACACTTGGAGGGGCCCCTTTAATAAAATGGCACGCTTAGACTATTTCCTTGTCTCGTCTGACTTTCAAGATTGCGTCGAGAAATGTTCAATTGATATAAGTTATAAATCTGACCACTCAGCCATTTCTGTGCACTTATTATTTATTGATCAACAACGGGGCCGGGGTACATGGAAATTTAATAACAGCTTATTAACAAATGCTGAATTTGTAAATATTGTCAAACAAACTATTTCTGAAACAATAGACCAATATAAAGTGAACAATTTAAATGATGAACAAGAAATACGATTTAATATAGATGATCAACTATTCTGGGAAACGCTTAAACTTATGATAAGGGGCAAAACCATATCATTTGCTTCCTTTTTAAAACGAGAGAAAAATAAGAAAGAAAATGAAATAGAAACTAAACTAAAACAATTATATGTTTTATTAGACAATGGAGACAATTCTGTTAAAAATGAAATTGATCAATTACATATAGAGCTAAAAACAATCCGGGATGAAAGAATAAGGGGAATTATTTTAAGAACAAAAGCGAAATGGAAAGTAGAAGGGGAAAAATCTACTAAATACTTCTGCAATTTAGAAAAAAGGCAATACACAGAAAAATTAATACCAAAAATTATAAAAAGTGATGGAAATGAAATAACAGACTTAAAAGAAATACTTCAAGAGCAAAAACAATTTTATGAAACTCTTTACAGCTCTAAACCTTTAATATCCTTATCACAGGAAAACGAACGTTTATTTTTTGATACAAGCAATCCTTTTTTAAACAAGTTAAACGAAGAAGAACGCGACTCGTTAGAGGGACTTCTTAGCGTAAATGAATGTTTAAATGCTTTAAAAAATATGAAAAATGATAAATCTCCAGGTTTAGTTGGCTTTACTGCAGAATTTTATAAATTCTTTTGGAAAGATATTGGTATTTTTATGGTTAGATCTTTGAATCAATGATACGAGTTTAAGTCGTTATCAGTTACTCAAAGGCAAAGTGTGATCACTTGTCTTCCTAAGGAAGGTAAATCAAAACTGCATTTAAAAAACTGGAGACCTATTTCGCTTATAAATGTGGATGGGAAAATTGCGTCCTCAGCTATTGCCAATCGAATTAAATCAATACTCCCAAAACTAATATCGGAAAGTCAAACAGGGTTTTTAAAGGGACGACAAATGGGTGATTTAACACGACTTATATCTGACCTTATTTTAAAATGTGATGAAGAAAATATACCCGGACTTCTTGTTTTACTAGACTTTGAAAAAGCTTTCGATTCTTTAGAATGGAAATTTATAGAAAAATGTTTACGTTTCTTTAATCTTGATGATTCAATTTTAAACTGGTTTCACACTTTTTATAATAATGTATCTAGTTGCGTACTGAATAACGGACATTGTTCAGATTTTTTTTCAATTCAAAGAGGTGTTCGACAAGGCGATCCTCTTTCGCCTTATATTTTTATAATATGTGTTGAATTTTTAAGTGCTGCTTTGAAATATCACCCCGATATAAATGGTATACGTGTAAGAGACTCTGAATATTTATTAAACCAATATGCTGATGACTCCTCTCTTTTTCTGGAGGATGATGAAAAATCATTAAATAATGCCCTTCAAATAGTGGACAAATTTTACCTTTGCTCCGGTTTAAAAGTAAATTTTGACAAAACCCAAATTATATGGATAGGAGCAAGAAAAGGTTGTCGCGAAAAACTTCATACTGATAAACCAGTGATCTGGAATTATAAAGGAGATTTTAAAATTCTAGGAATAACTTATAACTTAGATAAAGACAACTATTTTATAAATAATTATCATGATAAACTTAATAAAATGAAAAATCTGTTAAACGACTGGTCTTTTAGAAATCTTACGCTTATTGGCAAAACAACAGTTATCAAAACGCTTGCACTTCCCATCATAATTGACTGCTTAACTGTCCTTCCTGACCCCCCAGATCATATTTTCCAAGAATTTCAAAATATTTTACTTAATTTCTTATGGTCGGGGAAAATGGATAAGATTAAACGAACGGTTATAATAAATTCAATAAAAAACGGTGGTCTTAAGTTTCCACATATAAAATCACTAAGCCAGTCACTGAAACTAGTATGGGTTAAAAAACTTTTAGATCCTGAAATATTCTCACCGTGGAAAACACTTGTTCTAAATGATCTAGACGAGTTTGGTGGATATAAAGTGTGGTATCTCCATAAAGATGGAATTAATAAAATAGCAAACTATCAAAATAGTTTTTGGAAAAATGTAATGCATTCATGGGCTTGTTTAGACTGTGAATGTATAACAAACGCAATTGAAATGTTATCAGAACCTTTATTTTATAACTCAACTATTGCTTTAACCTGGGATTTAAATATCGTTAAAGCTTTTTGTCAAAAGGGGGTGTTCTTTATAAATGACATTGTTAGTGAACAGTGCAACTTATTGTCCTATACAGAATTTTCAGATAAATATGACATACGGATTCCATTTACTATATACTATGGTCTACTCAATGCAATTCCAAATACATGGAAAACAAGTATTAAACATGAAACTAGAATTGAACATCCTATAAATAAAAATATCAACAAATTAAAGGCAACAAAAAAGGTTAACTTTACTTTTAATCCAGAATTCTTAAAAAATATTGCAGAAACACCTAACAAATCCCAGCAAAAATGGAATAAAGAACTTGGAATAGCCTTACAAACTGAGGACTGGGAAATGTTATACGAACAAAGTTTTAAAATAACTGATGATACCTATCTGCAGAGCCTGCAGTTCAAAATATTTCATCGTATTTTGTTTACCAATGCCAAACTTTATCAGTGCAAAATGTCCGAAACAGAACTTTGTACGTTTTGTAACAACTCGAAAGAAACAGTTTTACATTTATTTTATGAATGTATGTATCCAAAAAATGTCCTTTTACGTTTTTTTGAAAAAATCAAGAATCAATGTGGTATTGATGTGCAAATAAAGCCCCAGGAAATCCTCCTATATGTTGAACAGAATGAAAACGTCATTCACTCGATAATTAATATTTGTCTTCTCATTTTTAAAAGTTATGTCTACTCCTGTAAACTGAAACAATGTCTCCCAAACTATACCGTTTTTATTGAGCATTTGAAGAGATATAAACACCTTGAATTATTCTCATTATAAATGTACCCTGAAAAGAAATCTAATGCTATTAAGGCGAGATGGAACACTGTGAATAATATCTTTAACAATTAAACCATTACATTCACAACGTTTATTCCACCTTTTAATACTGATGCTTTAAAGGTGTATATTAATGTTACTTTAGTTTGTACAGATTTCATTCCATGTCTGTTCTTCTCAATCTAGTTTCATCGAATGTATTCTTATATGCAATTTTTGCCTAAAATGTGTTTGTATTTATATCATGTATGCATGTACACATATTTATATCATGTATGTATGTACACAAGTGTCTAAATAAAATTATCAAAAAAAAAAAAAAAAAAAAAAAAAGTTTGTTCACATTACAAAATCCTATATTTAACTTTTTCTTCAAACGTTTACAATAATCTGATTTTATCTTTTATATTTAAACTCTCTGGAGCAAGAGGGTAGTCATTGTGTGAGTTGTGCAGTTCTTTGGGATACTCAAAAGAAAAAGAAAAACATCGGACAGGGAAAGTAGCATTCAAGGAGGACAGTCAACCACAAAACACAGAAACAAACACGCAAACAGACAAACAAGAAGGCAAAAGCAATAATAAATGCAGACGACATCACATGCTCGTGTAAATATAATACAAAAATACAATAGCCTAGAAAGCCACAATGAAGGTACTCAATGACTTGGCAGAAGCCAGAGCAGTAAGACAATACACCATTAAGGGCACGACAAGAAAGATCATGGACAAACATCAAACGCCACCGTCCCAATGGGTTTTAGGTAGGCGTCATCATAGGGTCCATAGCCTGTCCGGTCATCGTACAATTAAAGAGGAAAGCATAGTGGCGAACTGTAAAAGGATCCACCACCAAGCATGCAGTACGCTGCAAAATGATAGTGTCATAACCTCTTTTGATAAACTTTTTAACAAGTTTAACAAAGATAGTATGAAAGTGATCATGACCAACAATCTTACAAAGTTTATAAATCACATCACCATAGAAGTCAGGTTGTGATAGTCCTTGTCGCAGAAGAGTCCTTACATTACTTTTATATTTGGAAAGAAGATCAGGGTTACGATAATAAAATTTTACAAAGGTTTTACGAAGTTTATGGTAACGGTAACCCTGATTGAGTAACTTTTTAGTTATACAAAGATTACGAATATTAAAGTCCTCAACTCGAGTAAAAGCTCTAGAAAACGAATAAGTTGAGACATATACACCCCATAAGAAGTTACTCGGGGAACATCCCCATCCAAGTGGGGATAATTAACAATGTCAAAATTAAAATCATCTCTCTTGTCATAGAGTTTGCTAATTATTTTACCATTTTCAATCGAGAGATCTAAATCAAGAAAAGAAGCGTTATTATCAGATAAATTAGCTTTGTTAAGCTGAAGTTCTTTAGGATAAATATAATTAACCATAGTTGGAAAAAAAGAGTTGTCAATGTTCACTATGTCATCCAGATACCGAGAGGTGTCATCAATAACATCTACCTGAGTATCTGGTGAAAAACTCAACATGTAATCCCTTTCATAGCAAAATAAGAACAAATCTGCGACAAGTGGTGCACAGTTCGTACCAATAGGGATACCAACAATTTGTCTATAAACGGTGATTCCATACCTGAGGAAAATATTAACTAATAGGAAGATGAGTGCTTCACAAGATACATTCAACAATATAATTTGATTTCCCTTTTTCAAACTTGTCAACCCACTTAAAGTTACTTAAAGGTAGGCAGCGGTTGGCATATAGCCCGTCCATACAAGTTATTAGCATCGCATCAATGTATAGTATGTACTTCCTTTCTTTTTTGTTGTCATAGTTTTTCATATATTTATTGTTAGCCTGTGAATATCTGTTTGCAATGTAACTTATGCCGCCTCTTCACCTTTTTCTATGAACAAATATTGGTCAGTATCAGTTATGAAATCAAGCTGAATGCCAGTCATCTTAAGACATGCATCGCAAGCTAGACCAGGACTACTGAAGTAATGTCAAGTATCTAATTTGTAATACTCAATACACAATTTTCTAAAGTTTTCAAAAACTTTTTCCATACACTTTTCCATATTATTCGGTATAACATTTATCTTTTCTTTAAACTTTCCGATATGTTGCATTATGAAGTGAGAATCATAACCTCTCAAGTTATGAAATACAACAGGTATCTTTCTAGTCAACCTGAAATTAGCACTTCCTCTAAACTTTCCAGTTATATGACAATGATCTCTAACTATTTAGTCGCCATTCACATATTTTGTATTACAAATATGACATTCTTTAGATGACTAAAATTATTTTTCTTGTGATTCTGTCATTGTTAAATATTTTTAAAAATGTGTTGATATGGTTTTTTGGCAATATTTTCCTTCTTCTATAATTTTTCTATAAATTTATAAACAGCGTTTGGTCCCCTGTATGTTACAACTGGTCTCGAATATGTATCAATATAACAACAAACAACTTTGTACCCGTAACCACAATCATTATGCTTTTGATATGCTTCTGTGTATGCTTTTTAGGATTACCAATAGCTAAAGAAATGTCTTCAGTTATTGCTTCAAAGTCAGCATATATAACAAAGGGAACCATCAACTGTCTATCGTAGTTTTGACCTTTTCGTTGTCTTCTGGCATTTTTACTGCATGTTTACCATTCGGAGAAAGACAATCAGGTTCATGCTTTTTAAGAACCCTTTCTGTTTTAAAGCATAGCAGGCATGTTTTACAAAACCATTTCCTTTCCTTATGTAAGTTCTAATTAAACATTAACCTGTTAAAATCTTTTTATCCACACATAGTGATTTTTTTCTTTTTCAACGATTAAGAGCACATCACAAGTTTCTTCCCGATAAGCAGCGCCAGATGCAGCCTTTGCTTTATTTGTTGTATTGTACAAAGGGTATATTTGATTATTCTCATACCCAAATATATTAACAAAATATGTTGTTTTGTTTTTCTATTTTGGGGATTCGTTTTATTGTAACAGGAAATGTATTTTTTGTGTTTTTTTGTTTGCCATCGATGTTTTTTAAAATTGTGTTTTAAATCAACACTTAATTTAAAACCATCCGTTTGTGCTAGTTCTGTTTTAAGAAATTTTGAAACTGTTCATTGCGTTTTCCGCAGTTGAGCGAGCGGGTCATCACTTATAACATTTACTTTAAAAACTTTGCTCTATTATTTTGAGGATTTTTCAATTTCTTATATACTCATTATATAATATAACATAAGATTATTTTCTTTAAACCTATAATTATTTTTTTAATTATTTCGAAGTAAAATATGTGTTTCCTGGATAGATTATATTATTTTCATTTAACCGGCAAAAACAACAATATCGATTCCCCGATCAAACAAAATGACGTAGTAACGAATAAAATAATCTTCAGTTATAAAACCACGAGTTGCTGATGAAATTGTTTTTTTTACAAAAAGCATGCAACCTGTTTATATATTTCTTTTTTTATTTTCCACCGTAATTTTAGATGCTGTGCCATGGATATAATTTGTTTCCGTCAGATCATTAAAGTTTGCAGAAACTATTAACTCCTTGTCGAGTTTATTTATATTTTCAAAATTAACTATTTGAGCATACATCATATGATTTTCCTTGAAGTTTTTAATTTTCTTTTCTAAAAGTTCCATTTATAATATTACATAAGATGTGTTGTTAAGTGTATATGTATTCAACTTAAAAATATAATGTTATATTATAATATAATGAACTGTAAATATTGCAAAACAGTTTTAGATATTATTGATTTTCCCGGAGTGTGTTTAGATGTTATCTTATTTTATGTAATAAATAAAAAGAAGCTCTCTATATGTTTTGTTGGGACTAAGCTTTGCTACAAGTGTACGTATGCGTGCATTAATTGTAATGGTACATGTGAAGTTACTGATAAAGAACGTATCTGTTTTAACTGTGGGACACATAATGATATGATCTCATTACAGATTATAATTACAATCATAAAATCAAATATCATTTGGAAAAACATTTGATCAAATATAATTTATCTCCTGCGATAAGACAAAGATTTGAAGATTTGTTTTTTAAAATTGTAAAGATTTTAGATGAAATAGAAGGTCGAAAAAGATCGATCAAAGATTATATTTTTCAAAAATGTTTCAAATATTAAAAATGAAAAAAAGAAACAAAACCGATTAGAACAAAAGCAACTAGAGACGATAGAATATGGAAACAAGTTGAAAAAAAATATGATTGGATATCACATCTCTGCTAGTTGAACTAATCACTGCAAGTGACCATACAACTTGTACCTTTTTATGTACATGTCCAGAGTTTCTGTAAATTTTCTTTTTTTTGAATCTCTAACATTTTATTTTTGATATATTATTGAACTTAATGGATATATCTATGTCCTGTTCAAATTTGAAGTTTCTATGTCCTGTTCAAATTTGAAGTTGATATGTCTTTAAATAACGAAGTTATGGCCGTTTTCCCAATCACACTCAATTATCAGGAATCTCTGTGAACATATTTGGCACTGGGGAGTACATTTGCCTATTACTTTGGCAGCGAAAGGGTTAAAGGCAATTCTGATTACCTCTTCGTCATTTTCTAGTGCTATAGTTGTTTGGACATATGAAAGAAGTTGTTTAAAACTCCTATGATATATTTTTATCAGTCTTTTTTTCTGTTATTCTTGATTTACTTACTGCAGCAACAGCACCAACTGCAGCCACGAAAACAGGAATTGCTGGAACTAATGCTAGAACAGCACCGCAACCAATTATTCCACTGACAGTCTGTAATGTTGTGTTTATAATACCGCACAATGTATAACTACGTCTGTATGCAGCCAGAAGTCGTATCAAGTGAGCAATTAATTCTTCTTTGTTAT
This sequence comes from Cyrtodaria siliqua, assembly GCA_037043455.1. Classification (NCBI taxonomy): domain Eukaryota; kingdom Metazoa; phylum Mollusca; class Bivalvia; order Adapedonta; family Hiatellidae; genus Cyrtodaria; species Cyrtodaria siliqua. Next base: position 94,760 of record JAWPHD010004597.1, on the reverse strand, counting down.
TAATTTGTTTCATGTATAATTATAGTTAGACAATAATTTAATCAAAATATTTAGAAAATAGTTATTCGTGTTCTCCGGATGATATTTTACCTATTTTTAATAATTCATCAATTATGCTAATACCTTTATTTATTAACTATGGACTATTATTTCCTGATTCGATACTTCCACATACTAACTCCAGATCAGTAACCAAATTATCTTATGTTGAACCTTTTATTTTGCTAGTTACAAGTTTAAATATGTCTGTGTATAAATCACGACTAGCTCCTTTTTCTATTCTTTTTTGAGTAACTTTATTTTCGTATTCTTTAACATAATGCATTCAGCAAGTTATTTAGAAAATTCGAGGTAATTTTGTGTAAATATATATCTATGTAATGTAAATAACCTCTTATATTTAGATACACAACAACGAATTGAATATATGTGTTTATTGTACACTCATATGCAATCGCATTCCTTCACACTTATTACTTGCCAGTTATTGACAACTGAAATGATATTCCTAGCATTAATGCACGTTAATTTATTCGGTCTAACTAAACATATTTCAGCTACACTATTATGTCAACTAGACGCAGATGACAACGACGACAACTTTAGGATGGTAACAATCTCTCTATGTGTGTTTCTGTTTTCAAGAAATACTAGCTGAAAAATCGAAAAGGATTCCTATATAAGATGTTCAGTATGAATATTATGACGGAGTTCATAACTACCAGAGAAGAGAAGTACATTTCGTCCATATTAGTGTTTTAAAAAGAGAACAATAACAATCCTTCTTAATTCCATAGATATAATGCAGCACCGGTCACTCGAATGCAGCACCGACGCATTTTGGACAGCATTTGTGTTAATTCGACTGTCTAAGACCACAAACTTGTGTCAATTCCTTTGATTTATGATAACTCTAGGTTTTAACGGCAACACATGTGACACTTTTTATCAATGAAACATACCAATTTTAAATACGTGTGCATGCAATTAAAATATTTCATTGCCCGTCACTGCGAAACGTAAAATCTAAAAGACTACTAGACTTTCAGCTAGGACATTTGTGTGGATTAAGACCGTTTACAGTAGGGTTAAACATGTGTCTTCGATTTTTGAATGCTTTGAACAGAAATTATTAAAAATGAACTCCTAACGGCAGCACCGGACACTGCTCAAACGGTACGGACGTCAGCACCATTGGAGCGTTGGGTAGGCGTGAAGGTAGGAAATACTTTTTTTAAATATTTCGATAATTCACCCGAATTCGGTCATGGCTAGGATTGAACTCGATATTACTGGGTAAATAATCCGCGATGCTGACCATTACACCACGACGCTACTTATGACATGTCAAACCAAAACAGCAAGGTTTGGAAAATAGCGTGGTTGTGTACACTTAAAATCGATTTAAGCTAACCGGTGGGCCATACTGCCCTCTGACCGTTCCAAGTCGGTAACCCTGTCTCCACCTCTATGTCTGTTGTGTCTTTTTTAATGTATAGTTAATTTGCTCTTTGTTTGTGGTACAGAGCGGATCTACTGTGCCATTGCATGGATACACACTTGGAACGGTCAGTGGTAAACCTCCGCTGGAGTTTTATCCCAGTTTAAGTTGCAAGGGTGTTGTAACCGCACGTTTAACCGAGTGTCATTCCAATTAAACGGAGCAGTGGAAATAAAGAAATCACCTATAGGCTATATCCCTATAACAATTATTCAGCTATACTAGGCTAAATATTACATTATCAGTGTCAACAGAAATAGTGCGCATTGTCCGGAGTTTACTAGTATACACTATTGTCAACACGTGTTTCTTACAAACTCATGGCCACGAACTAACATAATTATATCACTGTAAACAGGACGTTTGCTTAACATCGTGAATATTACAATGTACATGTATCTGAAGTATATAAATACGTTTGCTTACGTCACTTCCTACTCTTTGTATGAATATAATAATTGTTGCATAACACGTGTATACATTATGCAATAATACAGTTTAAGGTGTGGAGTTGAGTTTTTTTATTGCATAATCATGCAGTAATCATCCTTGCTAATGCTGCCTAGTCGATAATTTCTATAATTAAACAGGTTTTTAGAGATGACAATATTGTAAGGGTGAATTTAACGACACTAAAACCTGGTTCAAACCCACAGCGTCACTTTTGCAACTGAAGGTTCCATGGTGGTACTACTGTGATAAATCCCTTTATGTTTGCAGTGTCGCGAATTTGTCATTCCAAAGCATCAGCAGTTCCACTCAAGTATATTCGATTTTGTCTTATATTCAGTGTTCTAGAACGTTTACAGGTTCTTCCTCACATATCTCGATACTCACATCCTGGTGTTTTACAATTTGAGTGACACGTAAGTTGCTATTCAGACAGAGTTAGAGATAATTTAATACTTATCTACTGGAATCGATCGAACGTCTGCCTTTAATTTCAATTATTATTGATTGAAAAGATAATTCACTTCTAGTATATTCATTAAGTAATGTACGTATCAATTTAGAAATATATGATATGTCAAACAACAATAGAACTGGCTGGACAATTTATAAGTATAGCTATAATATATTGTTTATAGACATGTTTCAGTCAAAGAAATAGCAGCATGTGTGTAATAAAATGTGGTCAAGCATATGTTCCAGATAATGTTTGCTCAAAACGCCTCCATACGAACAATATAATGCGGCTATTTGCGCCAATCAGGCATTGTACACGCGAGCGTTATTTTATGGCAATACCATAACTAGTGGAGATGATTAATGAATGAACGGAGTTTAACGGCAAGTCGACACATAAATAGGTCATATTGTGGGCAAAAACTGATGAAAGATGAATCAGTCTAGAATGATATATTGGGAGTATAAAACATTGTCGATTGACCTTCGTATATGCTATCTGCTTCTTAAACCGAACAATTAAAGTCAATTAACGCATGGAACAAAAACAGCATCATGTTATGGTCATGAGTTTCATTAAATAGTTCAGCTCACGTTCACTGTACACGTTTAATTGTTGCGAATATTTTATTTTTATGCAGTTTATAATGCAAAATGAAGGCGATAGATTGTTGACAATGCTAAATAGCGATGTTTTTATTACATCCATAACTCTGGTGTTTATAGCATGATAGTGGTGGGTTGTTTGCAGAATGTAGGTACTACAGTGTTGACAAGGCAAACTACAAAATGTTTCATTAAATCAAGGTGTATCACTTTGATGTTTATTATCTGACATTAGTAGTTTTGAAACGCAGGCGAATTTTCATTGAAATTAAGGCACTGTCTTAGTTTGATGAAGATTAGATACAAAATGCAGTCCCTAGCGTGTTGACAAGGCAACATTTAGTAGTTTATTTTAATCAAGGGCCATACCTATTCTACTTTTTTTCCGATACTGGTGATTTGCAAACTCGTTCGAGCATTCATTTATATTCATATCTATATAAAGTGAAAGGGGCTAGGGTGCTGATAAGTCAACATATAGCATCTGTCATTAAATCAATATATCTATATATAGATTGATATAAAATGAAATGTAGCATTAAAGGACCACAGTCAACCACAAACACGCACAGCAAAAAACAACAACTCTAAAGATGATTAAAAGGCAAGATATCGCATCACAAACATAAAAGGGTGACAATATGGATACCGATTTGGCACGGGGAGTGCAATGTAGGCCGATGGGGGTTGAAACGACCTCGCTCTTACTCTATTGTCATAAAAATAAACCGTGACAGTATAAATAAAGATGTCCCCGCCAGGTTATATTCTTTAACACACAAGGCAGCATTAATAGGCAATATAAGTAAAAATCATAAATGATCATGTATGTATAAGATAAAAAACAAAAGCTTAGAAAACAACAAAGCAGTACGCAATGACAGAGCAACAAGACAAGAACCCGTTCAGGGTACGACAAGACAATATTTAAGGCACACATCAAACACTACCGTCCTATGATGATTTAGGTAGACGTCATCAAAGGGTCCACGATCTGTTCGGCCATCACACACTCAAAGAAGTTTGACAAATTTACAGATAGCATGTAATGCAAAATAGCGGTGCAAAAGTTCGGACAGGCGGACAAAGGTAACTGATTTGGTGATATCTCCAGATCTCTGATTTGATGATATCTCAATATCTCTGATCTGCTGCTTTCTCAATATTTCTGATTTGATGATATCTCCAGATTTCTGATTTGATGATATCTGAATATTTCTGATTTCATGATATCTCCAGATGTCTGATTTGATGATATCTCAATATTTCTGATTTGATAATATCTCAGTATTCTCGATTTGATTATATCTCGAGATCTCTGATTGATGATATCTCAGTATTTCTGATTTGATGATATCTCGAGATCTCTGATTTGATGATATCTTAGTATTCTTGATTTGCTGCTATTTCAGTATTCATGATTTGATGATAACTCGAGATCTCTGATTTGATGATAACTCAGTATTCCTGATTTGATGATATCTCAGTATTCTGGTTTGCTGCAAGTTCAGTATTCTTGATTTGATGATATCTCAGTATCTCTGATTTGATGATAACTCAATATCTCTGGCTGCTGCAAGTTCAGTATTCTTGATTTGATGATATCTCAATATCTCTGATTTGATGATATCTTAATATCTCTGATTTGCTGCTATTTCAATATTCTTGATTCGATGCTGTTTCAGTATTCTTGATTTGATGCTGTTTCAGTATTCTTGATTTGATATTTTCTCAATATCTTTGATTCAATGCTATCTCAATATTTCTGATTTGCTGCTATCTCAGTATTCTGGATTTGGTGCTGTTCCAGTATTCCTGATTCTGTGATACCTCAGTATTCTTGATTCTGTGATATCTCAGTATTCTTGATTTGATGATGTTCCAGTATTCTTGATTCTATGATATATCAGCATGCTTGATTCTATGATATCTCTGTATTCTTGATTCGATGCTATGTCTATAGTCTTGATTCGATGCTATTTCAGTATTCTTGATTCTGTGATATCTCAGTATTCATGATTTGATGATGTTCCATTATTCTTGATATTATGATATCTATTCCGTGATATCTCAATATCTCTGATTTGATGATATCTCAGTATTCTTGATTTGCTGCTTTTTCAGTTGTCATGAGTTGATGATATATCGAGATCACTGATTTGCTAGTATTTCAGTATTCGTGATTTGCTACTATCTCAGTATTATTGATTTGATGATATCTCAGTATTCTTGATTTGATGCTCTTTCAGTATTCTTGATTCTGCGATATATCAGTATTCTTGATTTGATGATATCTCAATTTTCTTGATTCTGTGATACCTCAGTCTTCTTGATTTGATGCTTTTCCAGTATTCCTGATTCTGTGATATCTCAGTATTCTTGATTTGATGATTGCTCAGTATTCTAGATTCTGTGATATCTCAGGATTCTTGATTTGATGATATCTCAGTATTGTTGATTCTGTGATATCTCGGGATTCTTGATTTGATGCTTTTCTGATTTTCTTGATGTGATGATATCTCAGTATTCTTGATGCTGTGATATCCCAGTATTCTTGATTCTGTGATATCTCAGAATGCTTGATTTGATGCTGTTTCAGTATTCTTGATTCTGTGATGTCTCAGTATTCTTGATTTGATGCTGTTTCAGTATTCTTGCTTCTGTGATGTCTCAGTATCCTTGATTTGATGCTGTTTGAGTATCGCTGGTTTGCTGCAAGTTCAGTATTCTTGATTCAGGGATGTCTCAGTATTCTTGATGTAATGCTGTTCCAGTATTCTTGATTCTGTGATATCTCAGTTTTCTTGATTTGATGATTTCTCAATATTCTTGATTCTGTGATATATCAGTATTCTTGATTTGATGCTTTTCTAGTATTCTTGACTCTGTGATATATTAGTTTTCTTGATTCTGTGATATATCAGTTTTCTTGATTCTGTGATATCTCAGTATTCTTGATTTGATGCTTTTCCAGTATTCTTGATTCTGTGATATCTCAGTATTCTTGATTCTGTGATATCCCAGTATTCTTGATTCTGTGATATCTCAGTATTCTTGATTATGTGATATCCTAGTGTCCTCGATACTGTGATATATCGGTATTCGTGATTTGATGCTGTTTCAGTATTCTTGATTCTGTGATGTCTCAGTATTCTTGATGTGATGCTGTTTCGGTTTGCTGCAAGTTCAGTATTCTTGATTCTGTGATATCTCAGTATTCTTGATTTGATGCTGTTCCAGTATTCTTGATACTGTGATATATCGATATTCTTGATTTGATGCTTTTCCAGTAATCCTGATTCTGTGATATCTCTGACTGGGTAATATTTCAACATGGTGGCTCCAAAAACATTACCAGAATCCCATTTTGAGTGCCATGATCGAGTGTGATATGTATAGTGATGATGAGGATGATTGCTTTGCTCCTTCTGATTTTGTTTAACTGCCGAGACTAGACCCGGAGTTGATGCCGTTTTGAATCGTGATGACGACTATCTTGTTCCGTCAGACTTTGTTTGACGGCAAAATACTTTTTTGAAGGGTTGTTTATGATTGAGTAGTATAGATAGTGAGGGTATCAGTATGGTTTTTGTTTCAACTAAAGTATGAAAAAACTGCTACAATATGCAAGGGTAGGATTCAAATGTGACTTAGATTTAGATCCTAGTATTACAAATGAGAAAATCGGGTAGGGTCTCCACCTTCCACTCTTTTTTTTTCAAAACGTCTGTATTACAAATGGGAAAATCGGGTAGGGTCCCCCCTTCCACTTTTTGTTTGTTCAAAAAGTCTCTTTTTTATCAAAATATGATAGAGTCCCCACTTACATATTTTAGTGATTTTCATGTTGTTTTTTTTAAAAATGGGGCCTGGTACTCCCACTATCTATACTACTAATAGCGAGGATTGTGCGCATATAAAATCGATTCAAGCTAACCAGTAGGCCGTATTGCCTACTGACCGTTCCAAGTCGGTAACCCTGTCTTCACCACCCTTTCTGTTGTTTTTTGTCTCTTTTATTGTATTTTCATGTCCTTGTTTGAGGTACAGTGTGGACTTACGATGCCATTGCGCTCGGATGCTGTGGTTTCTATAGGACCCTATATCTCATTTTGGCAGAAGCCAGAGCAACACGATAATAAACCATTGAGAGCACGACAAGACAAGATTGCAGACAAACATCAAACGTCAACGTCCTTTTGGGCCTTAGGTAGACGTCATCATAGGGTCCACAGCCTGATTGGTCATCGCACAATTAAAGAGGAAAGCAAAGTGGCCAACTGTAAATGGGTTACAGAATCAGGCAACACTACTGTGATATATAAAAACGTATGAAATGAGAAATCAAAAATATTGCTGTCTCGGTTTGATTGAGTCTGTTCATGAACGGTAGTGAAAAGTGCTTGCTACCGTTCACGCCATCTAGCCCCGGGATGAGCAGAACTCAATATTTAAAATGCCAATAGTACATAACTTCGAGCCATCCCGAAGATGGTATGCATATGACGGTGAATATAGACCTGCAATGTGGTGTTTTCACACCATTCCATGGCCAGCTGTGTATGGTCCCAGTGTCTAACAAAACGCGTTGCCATGAACGAGAAAACAATGAGCGAAATAAACAAAATGGAATTTAGTTGAGAGCGGAGAATAAGAATCCTGCGTATCACAGGTAAGAGTCAAAATACTAAATTAAAAAAGCAGGCAACATATCCTAAGGGTGATTATAGAATACTCAGAACCTTTACAGGCTGGAGTAGTGGAGGAACTACCTATTCGAAATTCAATTAAGTAACACGTATTTCAGAATGTGGAATATCGGTCTCAGTGATCTCCAAAAATTGAAATGAATAACAGTAAATAATGTTCAGATTGCAAGCACGGGGCCACACTGTTTTACCGCCGCCACACTGCACAGGCAAGTTTATACGTGTATCTATGATGTTGAAACAGTGATATTTTCAAGTAGAAAGGGAGTTAGGATCAATATGTTCTGTACGACACCATTGAATACTAAAATCTTCAATGATCTGTGCGATCTGACCACGGCATGCATTAAAATCAATCACAGAAGGCAATCTGTACTTCGGACCTTTAGAAAACAAATGTCGAATACGTTTATCTATATGATATCAGAATTACCAGTAATGCCATTACCGGCCGGAGGGTCTAAACTCGCATTTCTTATGAGTGTTTACTTATATCATTTACTATATCAAGGTCAGACACTATTTTGGTGTAGTTGAAAATTATATTTCTAAAACCTCTCACCTATAGGTATTCCGAAATATCTTCGATTGTGTATCTAATTATGTCGTTATGTATTGATGATATAACATGTGTTGACCTTTTGACATGTGAACGTGTGGACACGTCGGTTTCGCAAGAGTAGAAAAAAACTGGCTTAAAGTTCTGTACACAGGTCTTTAGTGTAATACTTTTGATGACACAGGTTTATGATGCAATGTTTGACATCTGTGAACGCCTCATCACGTGGTCCAGCCGTAATACCAATAAACGATGGGAAAGGTTATATTAGCAGGATTTTATAACGGATATTTCGAAAACAGAACACTTTGAAAAACCGTTTTTACTGAAAAAATGTGACAGCATGTTTCAAATTATCTATTAAATGTTTTAATTTTACAATACCTTTTTAAGCTGAAAATAAGGGTTTATTTCATACCCCAGCCACGCCGCGTTTCCTTCATATAAACCACACAGTTATTCCATATTTCACAAAACCGTTGACATATAATGCAATTACAATAGCAGAACTATATGGCACGAACTCTCATTACGAAAGTCTTACAGACGGATTTGTCGCCTGTTTGTTTTCCCTGTTGGTTTAAACATATTTTATTTCCAAATAGATACTACAAAAAAGAGTAGGATAATGGACCTTGGGAAACGGCAAACACAATATTTGTACACAAAAACAAAAGGATCAGAACGAAAGATAAAATCTTATAGAGTTCTTATCCACTGGTTTAATATGGCAAGGATAAGACATTTGAATTCCCTATTGTAATCATCATGTGTTGTTATTTTGTCGTCTACCGATATTTTATTAAGATTAAATCATTACTGACATCCCTAATCGGCGGGGGATAGAAAGTGAAGCTATGTATAAATGTTTAAATATTATAAGTGTCAAAGAGGAATAATTGTGCAATGAAAGTGTCAGAGAAAGTTGGTCACAACATACGTATACATGAGATCTCGATTTATTTCGAAAACCAAACAGATTCAATCATGCATGACAGAGTTATCGCCCCTTGAATGTTTGAAAAATAGGATTTCTGCAAAGACGTTTTCGGTGGCGATAAGGCAAACATAAAACAAACTTCAATGAATTAGGATAAGTATAAAAAACAAATAATAATAATAAATACATGTAGTTTGATGTAACAGTAGTCAGAGTTTCTATGTATCGTTCTAAATTCCTTAACTATAAATGCTTTTTAAACACATTATTGATAATGGTAATACAATGAGATAAAATGTCATTGATAGAGCGTAATACGTATAACTATTCCACTTTTTATATATATGTATTCATTCTCTAAATGAAGTATGTTTGCTTGTACTCTTCTCTGAAATATTGTGTATTGTATTCCGCCTTGTTTAGTCAATAAACATGTAATGTTATGCCAAATAAAACATTGAAAATAATTTAATTGAATTGATGGAAATAAGTGTATGGTTTGATAAAGAGATGTCTGTGGTAGATTGTTATATAATCTCTTCTACTCGCGAATATATGCCCGGCCTTTGATAGTTACCATGATGTAATGTGATAAAAGGTTTCAATTTAATACAATGTTAATCGAATTACTCTTCAAATCTACGTACGGCACGGATTATATTTATTATCCAATTACATCTGATATATATATCTATTTCATGTATGCATGCTAATTGTTCCTTCATCCTTCATACACTGATAATATACCGATAATGTCTATTAGATTCGTTACTTAACTAGTAATTACTACTTTCGGTATTCTCCGTACTACGCTCCGGCTGTTTTCGATATATTTCGGAATGTACGGTAAGGTACGACCTTTACTCCCAAACTCATGTAAATGCATGTTTAAGTTACATAAGACATATGCGCATTAATTTGTATATAATCAAATCCGTTCAAAAACATCGCATTACTTAAACTTAAGTTAAAATCACCTAATATTTTCCCAACGCTTTCATATGTATCAATATGTTATTATACAGATATGTTGCACATTTACAGCCTTGCAAATGGTACTACTTTTATCGCTTGGTAATCTGGTGCTCTTTGGTTTCCAGTAGAAATAATTGAGCTCCAGTATTCCCACTACTTAGGACGGTTGCCTGAAGGTATCGTCCAAAAAGTATGACGACCGTTGATAATAGAATTACATGCGATCTTTTTATAACTCATGCAGGTGATGTTTGGCACTGTTACTGTCTGTAACTGAAGTAAATTAGGTTATAAAATTCAAGAATTGTTGTTTCTTATAACTGTTACAGTCGTCATGTCCTGGATGTGTTGTGATTAATTAAGGTGATAACTGTTGATAAACGTAAGTTTCAATTTAAGGCTAACACATCAAATTCTCTAAGAGGATTTGGAAAATGCTAAGCCGACACGTTTTGTCTTAAATATGTTTTTTAACTGCCTGTGTTAATGGCAATGTTATCAAGAAAACGACAAAAGTTAGTATGAACAGAAAATAACAGGGAGTGGCTTCAACTCAGCTATTGTCCTTCTCATTCATCGACTACTACATTGCTGTGTGTCAAATGTTACAATGCCGCTGGTGGTTTGACAGTAGATATACGAACAGATAATGTAGTATTCAAGGACAACAGTGAACCACAAACACGCGCAGAAACCCTACCTAAAACAAGAACATCGAAATAAATAATAGGCAAGATATGACATCACAAACATAAAAGTATTGACAATAGGATACCGATGTGGAACTGTTAGTGGCAACAAATGCCACGGGGTGTTTAAACCAGATTAGGTTGCACCAAGACTCTGTCTTACCCTGTTATCATCCTATTAAATACACACAGAAACAAAAAACAAATTTAAAGATAAATAAAAGGCCAAAAAAGACAAGTTGTCATCCTATTAAATAGGACAGTGTACATAAAAAAATATTCTCATTACTTTTCTCCTTTAGCGCAGCATCATCAAGTTCTCCTTTAGCGCAGCATTATGTTTTTTTTTTTTTTTCCCATAATCGTCAGGTTCTTTTTTATTCCAGCATCTTCATTTTCGTATTTACCCAAGAATCATAATTTCACCCAGCATCGTCATTTTCTTCTTAACCCCATCATCGTTATGTGCTTTAGCTCAGCATCCTTCCAGTCTTCTTTATCCGAGATCTGTCGCTTTTGTTCTAGTTTGAAATGAGAAACTACTACAAACGAGACAGGAAGATGAACCTGCGAACATTTCTTTTTTTAACATACACGCTCCAAATTGCGAACACATCTCGAATTCAGCTGGGAGTTCTAAGGTGACGCTCTGGCTAGTAATGTGGATGCAATTCATTTTATTTGGCAACACTGCTTTTATTTTCTGTTATATTATTTACATAATGTGTGTAAGTGTGTTTCCTACGTTATGATGTACATTGATAAATGCTAAACAAAAGGTAAAAATAGATATACTCAAAATATCTTCTGTTTAAAGCTACATACCCTATACTTGAGATGATACTAACTCGTGCACCGAGGCATCTAGTTTCAGTTAGTAACATCGACAACGTCGGTATAAACCATAAATCGATGCGTAACTTATATCATATTAAACAATGTATTTTTTAATGACAATTACAAAAACATTTAAAAGTATTAATACTATAATTAATATAATTGCTTCGAGCCCAAGTTGTTGTATGCCTTTACAATAGATTGAGGTTTAAGCCTTTGCTATGGGACGCGAGAAGGACTGTACTTAATTCACGGTTCAGAAGGTGTATATAATAAGTACTGAACAGTTCGTTCTCTTTTGGCAGCATCTATTTTAGCTACTCTTGCCTAACTAGCACATATAATACCGTAACCGTTAACATAACCGTATAATTACAATTGCACAGGAACTTCATGTAGTTAACCAAAACACGTTTTTTGCAACGTACTGCATGTTTAGTGGTTGACCCATTTACAGTTCGCCACTTTGCTTTTCTCTGTGATTGTGCGATGACCGGACATATTGTGGACCCTATGATGACGTCTACCTAAATCCTTATAGGACGGTAGAGTTTGATATTTGTCTATAATCTTATCGTGTCGTACCCTTAATGGTTTGTTTTCTTGTTGCTCTGGCTTTTGCCAAGTCACTAAGTACTTATTATGTGGCTTTCTAGGCTTTGTTTTATATTATATATAGTACATGTTATATACATGATCATTTATGTGTTTACGTATATGTAATAGATAGAGTCTGATCTCAGCGAGTTGGCTTATTTAAACACCGAGATGGGCGTAACCAACGAGCTGAGACAGACTCTATCTTTTTTGTAGAATGGTGTACTTGGTAACACTGTGACGTCATAGTGACCGTACTCTAAATTCCAATATCCGGTAGTTGTAGTACGGCATAGCCACGCCCCTTTAGTTACCCAAAATTAAACGATTTAATGCTCTGTATTCATCAAAGGAAATGTCACCGACCATGCTACAATGCCTATTAAATCTGCTTTAGTGTGTTAGAGATTATAACATGGCGGGGATATCTTTATTTACACTGTCTCGTTTATCGTGATGACAATAGGGCAAGTGTGAGGTTTGGTGCAACCTAGAACCCGGTTTAACCCCCCTAAGCGGCCATATTTGTGCCACTGACCGTTCCAAGGCGGTAGCCCTATTGTCAGCAATTTTGTGTTTGTGATGTCTTTTTTTGCCTTTTATTCATCGTTATGTATCGATGTTATTTGTTTCTTTGTGTGATTGTGGTTGACTGTGGTCCTTGAATTCTACGTTACCTGTTCGATTTCTATATCTACTTTTACATGGATACATACATATGTACTAGTATACAATCAGCGACACATACCTACACCATGTACATTTATTCATATTCACGTTTATATTAATCATTTTAGAATCAGATAACTGGCATATTACAATATAGTTTCTTATTAGGTTACGTGTACACTTACATCATTATTTTCATTCACTTGATACTTTCTGCTGAAAACAGAAGCGTCTAATATCGAATAAACTTTTTCTAGCAGATGGAGCTATTGCGCACGAATCTAGTGTGTCCCAATAGAACATGGTTATTTCACTGTCTAAAATACACGGGCGGTATTTGTCTCTTTTGCACGTTTGTATCATTATCATTCACCCAAGGCACTTAATTATCGGTATTATAGCGACAGCAAAATTATATAGATATACAAATTGAATCGCATTCGTTCAATGTTTATGTTGATGAAATTTGCCATTTACTACCGGTGTTTAAAACAACATAAAAAACATAAACAACATAAAACCCAAAAAAGAAGCGATTCATTTTTTAAAGAAATTCAAACACATTGCAATTCATTTGTCCTGCCAACAAATGTAATAACGCTTTATATCAATTTATTAGAGTCTTAATCATATTAAAGCCAGACAACCTTGCAGACACTATAATCTAAAATACGTCTGAAATATATCTGGGGAGTGTAACTACTGTTTATCCCGCTATAAATGTGATCTGATAGTATATGAGTTACACTCATAATGATTGAATTAGTGACATAAAATTCCCATTGATGAAATCAATTAAATTGTTCTGTGATCGTAATAGACCTGTGCAACTAACTACGATAACAACTAGGTTCAGACTAAATACTAAGCACGAGGAAATGTTGATGTCAAAGTTGTACAACAACCTGGGTTTTAGTAGGTTTAAATGGGTTTGTGTAGATAAAAGAAATATACAAAATCAAATTAAATAATACATTTATATACAATATTTTATTAATTAGTCATTAGTTATTTATAATTCTGTCAACATATATATACGTCATATTCATCGACCTTTCAGAATATTTCTTCTTAATACAGTCTTCGATGCAACCACCCAGACTCGGATGGAGTTTTAAAGGGGCTTGGCTGAATAATTGATCTCTAAAACGTTTGTGAGGAGGATACACACATATCAGATGCAGGTCTAAGATTTTTCATTCAGTATTTGTTTGTGGGAGGGTGCGGACGCGGAAGGGGCAATGACGTTTCGTGAATTCTGAATGCTAAATCTAATGATGACTAACAGTAGATGCGCGCCCCCTGTAATCGGGCATGCATAGGTTATACTTGTGGGATTGTTGAGGGTGCGGGTGCCGGGTCCGCATTATCCTTTAATCCGCCTTAGTACATGATAAATACACGTTTATCCCATATGTCTTACCCTAAAATTACCGCCGTAGCCGGGATAGTGACGACGCTGCGTCTACAACCTCTCAATCCGCGGGTTCGAATCCCACTAGGAGCTCCAATTATTGTCAAATGAGAAAGTGTCAATTCTTAGTTTTTGTTTTAGGAAAATATTAATATTTATACCCACTTTTTTGAAAAAAGCAGGGTATATTAAAATCGCCTCCATTTGTTCGTCCGTCCCATCTCCTCCTAAACGGGTGAACGGAATTCAGCCAAACTTAGGGTATGACTTCACCGAATGATAACGGCGTGCAAGAGCAACAGTATGTTGGCTCCACACCCAAGGGCCCTCAAGGGGTTCAAAAGGTCAAATACACTAACAAATCAATTACACTGTCGTTTTTCAATATGTTTGCACATAACTTGGTATATGTAATCGTCTATGAAAGATAAACAACATATCAAACGATTTTATTATTTCGAACTCGGACGTCTGCCCGTGTGGGGCCCAGGGTGGATGGGGCGGTTGGGTATTTTTTTATTTGAAAAAAAAATGTTTTGTAATTATGTCTCAAGTGAAACATTATGATGATGGCTCCACACACAGAGGCCCTCAGTGGGTGGGGAGGGGTTGTGGGGTCAAAAGGTCAATTACACTAAAGATTCAAATACAATGTATTTTTTCCATATTTTTTAATTGTTGTCCTTCGTCATCGGTCGGGACCTGGGGGAAGGGGCATCAATTACCAGTGTTATTTTTCCATACTTTTGCACATTAGTTGGTATAATAGTCGTCTATGAAAGAGATACACAGCATGTCAAATGATTTATTATTTAAAACTAAGGACGTCTTCCCTGGGGCTTAGGTTGGAGGAGGTGGGTGGTATGAGGAGGGTTTGCAGAGTGTCAATATTTTTTTAATTATGTCTCAAGCGAAACATTTTGATGAAGGGATTATACTGTATAATAATATGTTGTTCTCCTGTATGTGTGTGGGAGTTTTAGTTTGGGGAGGGTGGCCTGTGTGAAGAAAACGTGAGTATTTACGATGGCGCGCCGCCCCATATTTACAATAATATTTATTGCGGGACAGCAATGTGTGCTATCCTAGGTTTCGCACCAGGGTACATTTAAAGGGACACACGGCAATTTTTCTTGTTTGTTTAAGTCTCGGCATTCTGAATAGTGCAAATAAATTGCTTTACATATTCCTAACTGTTGATTATTGCACCAATAAATGTATTTAAACCTATGGTAGTACTGAACACTCAAATTGTACTACTTTTATGTCAATATCTGACTTTAAATACAAAACCCTGTGGAATTTTGAAAACCTGAAAAATTGTGCCGCGCGTGCGCTTTTCGAATTAAATGCACACTAGAACAACCGAATTTATCAGTTATCCCTAACATCGAACAGGATGAGGCCGCCGCTATTGAAAGTTAGTTTTTTTCTTTTACAATGGGTGTTATACATAAGTGAAGTGCTGATTTATTAAAGATTTTTTTGACATTTTTTCGGTGTTTTTCCGGTTTTAAACGTCGGTAGTAAATGGCGTAATCCATGAATTGCGTTAGTGCTTTATGGTTAATTTGCCATTGATTACCGGCATAAACCGCATAACCGCATAAACAACGAAAAATAAACGCCGTTCTTTGATTCTGTCATTTAATACCGGCAAAACCGATTAAACAGCGAAAAGAATGCGAATTAATTCTTGTATTTACATTATTTTCCCGTCGCTATAATAGTATCAGTAAAAATTCTAATGATAACGAAAAGTAAAAGAGAAACCGCTACTGTCAGTGTCGAATAGCCACTTTCTATGCGTACGCAGCCGAGCGTATATAGTCCGACCTACTTGAAAACTTAAGTATATTTGAGATTAAACGCTATATTGTTTCAAAGGAAAGTATCAAGAAAATGCCAAACATATTAAATTAATTAAACCAGTATATCAACTTTATTAGGAAGCATGGCGAATAACTGGTCGTTTGTAAAATGTATATTGCTCTGTAAACCATCTCATCATATCATGTACGCCAACTAGTTTAATGAATTCTAAAATAATGATGGTTAGCTGTTTGGTTAAATGGTGGTACACGTTATTGTCATCACATTTTAGGCTATATATTATGGTCGATTGTTTGTAGCAATGGCAGAACACCCACTTTTTCCTACAAGTACATGTGTTATCATTAATAAATTTCATTGGTCTATATATAGTGATGAGCAAACGCTTTGTCGAGTATTCAGGGCGTATCGCCTGTTGAGAAAAGCCCCTGTTTTAGTCGGTATTCCTTATCGTAATCCATACAGTAATCGTTACCGTAATTAGCTGTACAGGTCTTATTGTATTGCACAAGTAATAGAAAAGATGTGATTGTGTGTAAGAACCAAGCTGAACGCTGCAGATTGCATACCTAAATTCAATGACGCTTTGATGTGGGCGTGTCTTTATTTGTAATTCCATGTTAACCAGCTAATGGCGAATTCGGATTGATTAAAAAGGATTGCGTCTAATACGATCCTTGTTCTGGATAATAGAAGGTTCATATACTGTGAATCTAGTTTTTGTTTTTGTTATAGTTATCTCCTACGTACTCGAAATAACACCAACAATGAGATATAGGGTCCTATAGAAACCACAGCGTCCGAACGCAATGGCATCGTAGGTCCGCACTGTTATCAACTTGTTGTTAATTCAGTACGACAAATTGTAAGTAGACTCTGTTATTATAAAACGTAGAAATATCAGTAGTAATATCGTAGTAATATCAGTAGACATATCAGTAGTAATATCAGTAGTAATATCAGTAGCATGGTATTACAACCAGTTTTTAGTATTGGTATTGAGCAGCAGTGGATCATAATTTCCTAATTGATTTTAGATAGCGGGTTTTATAAACAGCTTCACATTCCTTGTGAAAATGTAAAAAAGAAAAGGATGAGCACGGCAAATGTTTAACACAGTAACACGTTTGAAGTAGCATTTAGACAGCACTTTTAAATCAGTTCAAATAAATCATCTGTATATACAGTACAGGATTTCAATACAAGTAGATAAAACGTCGAACAGGCAATATCGTATTCAAAGACCACAGTCAACCAAAAGCACGAACAGAAACAAACACTAATTGTAAGAAGAATAAAAGGCACACCGGATGCAATCGCGGCATCCCAAACATGAAATGGTCGACAACAAGAATACCGCCTCGGGACGGTCAGTGGCAATAATGGCCACTGAAGGTGTAAACCAACGGAACTAATTCAAATAATAAGTATATGAAAGGAGAAATTTGGAAATCGCCGAACACGACAAATACAAGAAAATGTTGCAGTCTCGGCTTGTTTGATACCGTTCCCTCCCTCTAGTCCCGGATTGAGCAGTACTAACTATTTAAAATGTCAATAGAACAGATTGAACCATTCCGAAGATGGTATGCATATGAGACGGTGAACATGGAAAACACTATCATTTTGCAAGCACTGCATGCTTGGTGGTGGACACATTTACAGATCGCCACTATACTTTCCTCTTTAATTGTGCGATGACCGGACAGGCTGTGAACCCTCTGTTGACGTCTACCTAAAGCCCAAAATGATGTTTGTCTGCAATCTTGTCTTGTCGTGCCCTAAATGGTTTGTGCTCGTGTTGCTCTGACTTCTGCCAAGTCATTGAGTACCTTCTTCGTGGCTTTGTAGGCTATTGTGTTTTTGTATTTATATATGCACGAGCATCTTTGTGTCTTACTTATATTGCTTATTAATGCTGCCTTGTTGGTTAGAGAATAGTTCATGGCGGGGATTTCTTTATTTTCACTGTCCCGTTTTATTATGATTACAGTAGGGTAAGTGTGAGGTTTGGTGCACCCTTGAACCTAGTTTAAACTCCCAGCGGCATGTTTTGCCACTGACCGTTCCAAGGCGGTAGCCTATTGGCAAATAGCATCGGGATGTATACGCTATAAACTATTGTTGCATACATAGCCTATTTGCAATATATTTCGGTTTCATAAGCGTTTGTGCTCGCCTGGGATATATATATATATGTGTGTAGTTTCCCCAATATTAAAGCAATCTCTAGGGTGCATTAGGTTATACGCGAATGCAGAGGAATGTTTTAATAATATAATTGTCATATTGGGTAAATCGTCAGACAGACTTGGCTTTAATAAAATAAAACATATTTTCTGCTATTTGGATATGTCATTTACATTCACACGTGAGTTATTAACGGCTAAATTGATGATTTAATATTGTATATACGATTTGAGAATTTTTCATTGATACCATTTTTACTCCGGAGACCCATCATCTTTCCTTTTCATCTTTGTTTTATGTTTAAAATGACACACAATATTAATGGTGATAGAAAAATGGAAATAGCTGAATGAAGGTTGATAATATAATTAATAATTACTGAAAATGGGATCTCTTCAGCTTGGAAGCAACATACACAAACACGAGATTAACGTAGCAGACTCGGGTTTATTGAGTCTGTTCACGATAGGTAATGTAAAGTGCAACACCTCTAGCGCCTCCTAGCACCGGCTTAAGCGATATTCTACTTTAAAGCCACACAGATTGGACTTGATGATCTCAAAGTACTAGCAAGTAATAACACTACTGATTTGTAGTCGGGGCAACTTTTTATGAACCATACAGCACTAGACAAACGCTAGTGCGAATGATAATACAGACTGAAAAGTGGATCCATTGGAAGCAACAAACACAAACACGAGATAAAAGGTGCAGAATCGGTTTTATTGAGTCTGTTCATGAGATGCAATGTGAAGTACAGTAAGTAATTGTAGTCGGGGCAACGTTTTACGGCCACCACACAGCACTGAACAAGCGCTAGTGCGAATGATAATACATACTGAAACGGGGATCCCTTGGAAGCAACAACACAAACAAGACATACAAAGTAGCAGACTCGGTTTTATTGCGTATGTTCCTGATGTCAAATGCAACACCTCTCGTGCCTCCTAGCACTGGATTAGGCGATAATTTACTTTAAAGCCACAACGATTGGGCTTGATGAACTCAAAGGACCAGTAAGTAATAAGTAAATTGTTCACCTGTGCTATGCTGGAAATAGATTTATAGGATGAACGTAGAAATATCATAACTGACTGAAAGCAACACACCCGTGTGTAAAGGCAGTGCATTTGATTTAGAACGGAAACGTCTTGCAAGATATCAAACTCATGTTTATAGAGGATATTGCATAGTTGACTGTGTATTATTGGTTTTAATTAGTTGGAAACAATGATATTGGCTCTGCCCAGTATCCCATATCTTTATCGAACGAGTTTATTAAAGTCATTAAAAACACAAGTCACGAATGTAAAATTATATTAATCACATATCACACCTACGACGTGATAGGTTTACTTTAATGTTTTCAATTTTCCTTGTATACGGCGGCAATTTCTAATAGATATCATGACGTTGTTTTTTTCTTTACATGACGTCCGCTACGTAAAGAGGTTTATTGCGCTTTAAATATTGCGACACCTAAAATGTCACTTACATGCATTTTATAAAATAAAATGATACATAGTTAAAGTGTCTGAACGTACCGTAAGATAAACCAAGCAAACACTTTAGCAAACACCTACACAGTGCTTCGTTCCTCATTTGCACCTGGAATACGCTAGTGTACTACGATAACTAATTTTTACTGTACACACACACACACACACAGTGCTTCGTTCCTCATTTGCACCTGGAATACGCTAGTGTACTACGATTACTAAATTTTACTGTACACACACACACACACACAGTGATTCGTTCCTCATTTGCACCTGAAATACGCTAGTGTACTACGATACCTAATGTTTTCCTGTACACACACACACACACAGGGATTCGTTCCTCATTTGCACCTGGAATACGCTAGTGTACTACGATAACTAATGTTTTACTGTACACACACACACAGTGATTCGTTCCTCATTTGCACCTGGAATACGCTAGCGTACTACGATAACTAAAAGTAGATATACAAATCGAACAAGAAAAGTAGCATTCAAGTCAACCACAAACACACACAGAAACAAAACTAACAACTTTAAAAATTGATTAATTTTAAGGCAAAATAAGACATCACAAACACAAAAGTGTCGACAATTGGGCTACCGAATTGGAACGGTCAGTGGCAAAAAAAATGCCTCTTGGATTTAACACCACCAGGTTCTAGGGTGCACAAACCTCACTCGTACCCTATTGTCATCCCAATACAATGGACAGTGTAAATAAAGATATCCCCGCCAACTTATAATCTCTAACAAACAAGGCATCATTAATAGGCAATATAAGGAAAATACATAAATGATCATGTATATATATTATTAAAAAAATGCCTAGAAAGCCAAACAGTAAGTACTCAATGACTTGGCAGAAGCAAGAGCAACAAGAGAATACACCGTTAAGGTTACGACAAGACAAGATTAAAAGGTACGACAAATCAGATTCCTAGCAAACAGTTTACAACAGATTTGCCTGTCTTAGCATATCGAAAAATGTTGAAACGTATACAATTTGATGTAGAACAATATGAATAGTGTCGCAACTGTTTGTTATACATTCCAGTCTTCTAAGACAACAATAAAACTAAGAGACATAACCAACCAGAAAAGGGGTGGCAACTACAGGTCTTGTTCGCTTTTAAAAATGTTTCAGGAAAATGTTATGCGCTAGTCTCAAAATGAAACTTACGTTTAACAACATATTAAATATTTTCGGTAAAGCCGGTAAACAATACTCATTTATTATCAATCTTCATTCAGCTATTTATATTTCTATGTTTTATTCTATTAACGTCACTGAGTTTCAACATTAACTGTGTGCATTATAAACACGAAACAAATGGATGAAAACGAAAATGATGAGTCCCCGGAGTAGAAATCGTTTCAAGAATTAATTATCCTGACGTATATACAATAATAAGTCGTCGCATTTACAATATTAAATTATCGTCTTAGCCATAAATAAGTCTCATGCGACATATCCAAAAAAGCGGAAAATGCAGTAGGCATTCTTTAGATTAAAGCTAGGTCTGCGTGACGATTAGCATTACATGAGTAGTATTAATACATTCCGCTGGGTTTGTGTGTAACGAAATACGTGCAGGAGTTGGTTTACTGTTCATAATGTACTCTAGAGATCGCTTACTAATAATTGGTAAACTAAATAAATAAATATCCCAGGCAAACACAAGCGCGTAACATATCGAAATGGAATGAGGAAATGCTACGTATTCCAATAAATATTGCAGGGAAGATACACCCAATTCAATTCCCATAGGCTCCAAGTATAGGATTGTCACAAATAAAGACACTTTATGCAATGATTCAGATAAACAAACTGCATCCACTGAAAGTGAGACTGAACCTAGGACGTTTGAATTCCTCGCAAAACACACACTAAACAGCGGCATATTACAAAGCTGTTCACAAGCAAAGACGAGAGCGCGCGCCAGCCTTACTTCAAAATCTTTAAAAAGTGAGAACGGGCAGAATGAGTATTAAATTAGTTTGTCTTCAAATGCAGTTGAATACATGAAATAATTGATTGAGAATAATGTTACCCCAATACATTATTTTGTAACAGTACTTCTGATTGTTTCCTTTATTCGTGAACAACATGAGAATGGACGCCATTTCCATAGTGATTCAATACTGATTCAGTGCAGACAAAAATACTATGCCGCATTTTATTCCCCACTTCCAGTAAGGTATATTTTATTATTGGGTGTATCTTCTCTGATACGAATTATACATTAGTGTTTAGTGTATACATGCAAATGATATATATAGTAAAATTGCCAGGTGCCTTCGACTTAGCTTCTGCATAGTCGTTGATTACTTGCTCTTTGGCTTTTCTCCTTTCATACTACTTTTTTCTAGATTTTTAATAGTTTAATATACATAGTTACATGACCATATTTGCATTATTCTTATCATATCTAAAATTAATATTGCTTCCTAGTATTTTAGAGGATAAAGCGTGGCGGTGATTTATTTATTTACACCGGCCTGTGTTATTGAGATGACACTAGGATAAGAATGAGGATTGGTGTACCCACGTACCTGAATTAAACCCCCAGTGGCCCTTTTTGCCACGGACCGTTCTAAGGCTGTATACCTATTATCAATCGTTTTATGTTTGTGGTCCTTGATTACTACATTTCCTGTTCAACATTGTATTTACTTTTCATGAATGCGTTTTATTTCATTTACTTCGGTGGTTTGTATTGGAAACATCGCATGTATTGATACTGTGTTCAACATTGACCTATACTTCGGTGGGTTGTATTGGAAACATCGCATGTATTGATACTGTGTTCAACATTGACCTATACTTCGGTGGGTTGTATTGGAAACATCGCATGTATTGATACTGTGTTCAACATTGACCTATACTTCGGTGGGTTGTATTGGAAACATCGCATGTATTGATACTGTGTTCAACATTGACCTATACTTCGGTGGGTTGTATTGGAAACATCGCATGTATTGATACTGTGTTCAACATTGACCTATACTTCGGTGGGTTGTATTGGAAACATCGCATGTATTGATACTGTGTTCAACATTGACCTATACTTCGGTGGGTTGTATTGGAAACATCGCATGTATTGATACTGTGTTCAACATTGACCTATACTTCGGTGGGTTGTATTGGAAACATCGCATGTATTGATACTGTGTTCAACATTGACCTATACTTCGGTGGGTTGTATTGAAAACATCGCATGTATTGATACTGTGTTCAACATTGACCTATACTTCGGTGGGTTGTATTGGAAACATCGCATGTATTGATACTGTGTTCAACATTGACCTATACTTCGGTGGGTTGTATTGGAAACATCGCATGTATTGATACTGTGTTCAACATTGACCTATACTTCGGTGGGTTGTATTGGAAACATCGCATGTATTGATACTGTGTTCAACATTGACCTATACTTCGGTGGGTTGTATTGGAAACATCGCATGTATTGATACTGTGTTCAACATTGACCTATACTTCGGTGGGTTGTATTGGAAACATCGCATGTATTGATACTTGTGTTCAACATTGACCTATACTTCGGTGGGTTGTATTGGAAACATCGCATGTATTGATTCTGTGTTCAACATTGACCTATACTTCGGTGGGTTGTATTGGAAACATCGCATGTATTGATACTGTGTTCAACATTGACCTATACTTCGGTGGGTTGTATTGGAAACATCGCATGTAATGATACTGTGTTCAACATTGACCTATACTTCGGTGGGTTGTATTGAAACATCGCATGTATTGATACTGTGTTCAACATTTACCTATACTTCGGTGGGTTGTATTGGAAACATCGCATGTATTGATACTGTGTTCAACATTGACCTATACTTCGGTGGGTTGTATTGGAAACATCGCATGTATTGATACTGTGTTCAACATTGACCTATACTTCGGTGGGTTGTATTGGAAACATCGCATGTATTGATACTGTGTTCAACATTGACCTATACTTCGGTGGGTTGTATTGGAAACATCGCATGTATTGATACTGTGTTCAACATTGACCTATACTTCGGTGGGTTGTATTGGAAACATCGCATGTATTGATACTGTGTTCAACATTGACCTATACTTCGGTGGGTTGTATTGGAAACATCGCATGTATTGATACTGTGTTCAACATTGACCTATACTTCGGTGGGTTGTATTGGAAACATCGCATGTATTGATACTGTGTTCAACATTGACCTATGCCCATTCCTTTAAGGTTACCTATTCATTAGGAAAAAATAAGAGTTTCCACAACATTAAGGACTTATAAAGATACATTATCCTACGAACTAAGCAATGCATCTAGATGTATTAATGATGTTTTCAGTATAGCCAATTTACTATATGCTCAAGTTATAGGTCAACAAATCGTAATACTATGCCACACTTAGTTCAGCGGTGTTTGGTACAGCGTATACTTACAGTTTGGTACAGCGTATACTTACAGTTTGGTACAGCGTATACTGCAGTTTGGTACAGCGTATACTACAGTTAGGTACAGCGTATACTTACAGTTTGGTACAGCGTATACTTACAGTTTGGTACAGCGTATACTTACAGTTTGACTTACTGATTTAAAGTACGTTGGATTTTACTATAAATACGACATCGACTGGCTTCATAATATATGCACATTTTATTAACCAGATATTATTTTGTTCGTGGCGCAATCCTTGTTAAAATATCCGAATTCGCCATTAGCTGATGAAATTGAAATTACAAATAAAGCCACAACAACGGGCATTGTATTTATTTATAAACTATGCAGCTTTAAGCATTGTTGTTATAAACAATCTCATTTTTGCTAGTGACTATGGAACGCCATAACTGTCTTATGATGTTGCCGATTAATATATGCAGTGCATTTTCCTTTATATGTGGTAGATCTTTCATGATAGAAAGTGCATTTTAATTATATGTGGTAAATAAATCTTTATATGTGGTAGAAATGTATTTATATGCAGTAGATTAATCATTATATGCGATAGTTAAGTCATTGTATGCAGTAGATAAACCATTATATGCGGTCCAATTATCGTTATATGTAGTGCATTTATTACTTTATGCAGTAGTTTATCTAATATATGAGGTCCTTTGAACATTATATGAAGTAGGTTTGTATGTATATATACGTGGTGGATACGTCTTTATATTCGGTGGTTTCAACTGCATTATATTCGGTACAAACGGATTTATACGTGGTGCATTTCTTATGATATGCAGTGCTTTTCTATTATATACGGTGTTTTTTTCATTATGATGATGAGATCAATCGGAACACTCGTTTTTTAAGATGTTACGATTAAACGACTGTACATGGAACGCTGTCATTATCGATTATTTATTGGCCAGTTTATACACACGCTTTACGTCATTAGAGGATTTCCTGTTTTACAAATAGAATAAAAACTGTCTTACTTTTTTCAGTCCAAACCAAGTTTAATAATATTAAAAAAACACGAACTGTTGAATACAATTAGGTCAAACGTAGACAGGTTGGCTAGATCGGCGTTAGGAAATGGCATGTGTTTTGATAACACCCAAGTCCCTTGGACAATCTAGAAAAATACTCCAACCCCTCCTGGAAAACAATCTTGAAAACACCCCCTTGACCCCGCTTCCCCACCACCATCCCCTTCAACATATTTTCCTTCCACAGATATTGCGTGGAAAAGTTGAATTAGACCAACAACGTTGAAACCGGGATAGGGACTTCAGACAGAACTGGTATAATACCAACATTGGGGATTACCCTGAAAATGATCTCCTCGGGTGGGGATAGAAAAATAAATCGATTTTCCTTGTGTGAGCCCGTTGCTACCCTAGCCCTACCCCGGCGGGGGAAATAATTGATACGTGCATAATTGTTTTGCGTGTATTCCCTCATTAATTACTGATATCCTACTACTTTTTCCTTAATAGGACATTTGTAAAAGTGCATTAAAATCGAAGGGGGAGGAGGGAGTGGGTGTAAGGGGGTTGGGGTGGGGATGGAAGGTTTTGATGTAAAATGTTCCGAAAGTAGACTGTTTGTAATAATGTTCAGAATAACGTTTCGCAATCAACATTTTGAAATCCGTCCAAGTACTCTTTATTCCCCCAAAAGGTCTTCCCAAACTCGCTAGAGTGCATTTTATTAGGGTTTTTATATAAACAAACCCTGATTTCAATTTTAAAAAATAATCTAGGAGTGCTTATGAATTTCGCATCTGTGAACCTCAATTTATTGGGCCTACAACTTAAAATCGGCCAGCTACGCCACTGCTCAGTTGTGCATTTTGGGAGATTTACCATCCCCTTCCCACCTAGTTGTATTGCATGTATGACCTTTTTCTTTGCAGACATTTATTTTATTATATAATGTGGATGTTGACGAGTCTAAGTATACGACTAGTACTGATCTACTTGCAATTATACAAAGGTTTATGTTGTATATTCTCAAGGGCGGTTGCGTGGATGTTGGGAGGGTGCGGTGGGTCATAACCCGTGGATTAGACAGAAACGAATTTCTGTTAGGCGGGGATGGGCTATTCCAGATAATCGCCGTACTCACCATCTATGTCCCCGCTTTAAGAAATGTATTTTAAGCCCAGAAAGCACCTCTAGTTTAAAACAACAACAGCAAAACATAAATAAAAATGTATACGCTAGGAAAGGAAAGCGTTTAAAACCTTCAGACCCTGCCACGGACACGGAGCCACCTGGAAACATGTACAAAATACCACCCTATATCCCCCGGAAATCCATTTCTTACCTCCTCCCCATAAAACAGTCTGCAAATACCCCCACCTCCCTAAAACGGATTAAAAACAAAAAATGGGGGAAAAAAGCGTTCACCTCAAGAAAATGTACAGACTACCCCCAAGATTAAAAAAATACATCATTGAAAACAAAACAATGTATAGGGGAAAATTTCCAGCCACCATACCCCGTTTGTTTTTATTCGTTAACTCCTCCTTCCCCCCGCAGACACTTCCCTCGTGGAATTTGTGTAGCCCCCACCCCCCCCCCCCCCCCACCACCAACAACACCCAAACACACACCACCACCACATCCTGACCGCTGCCCTCGCAAGAAAAACAACACCTCCCTTACCACATTCTCACAAAACCAGGAAAATACCACCCCTTTGGGGGGGCGGGGTGTGTGGAAGTATTTTGTTCACAACCACACCCCCGGAAGACCCCAGCCCATTCTTTCCTTATAAGGACACCGGGTACAGAACTTGGTATGGTATGTATCATCATGGGGGACTATCCTTGGGAATAAGAGTGATTGTGTATTTAGCGCGTACACTTCCTCAGT
>JAWPHD010004597.1:0-62500 GCA_037043455.1 Cyrtodaria siliqua | reverse complement strand
ACTATTCCAAATCGGTATATAATCAAGCATGTCGCACATACTATTCCACATCGGTATATAGTCCAACATGTCGCACATACTATTCCACATCAGTATATAGTCCAGCATGTCGCACATACTATTCAACATCAATATATAGTCCACCATGACGCACATTCTATTCAACATGTTCAACATTAGTATATAGTCCCGCATGTCGCACATACTTTTCAACATCAGTATATAGTCCACCATGTCGCACATACTATTCCACATCAATATATAGTCCACCATGACGCACATACTATTCAACATGTTCAACATTAGTATATAGTCCCGCATGTCGCACATACTTTTCAACATCAATATATAGTCCTTCATGACGCACATACTATTCAACATGTTCAACATCAGTATATAGTCCCGCATGTCGCACATACTTTTCCACATCAATATATAGTCCACCATGTCGCACATACTATTCCACATCGGTACATAGTCCCGTATGTCGCACATACTATTCAACATCAGTATATAGTCCATCATGTCGCACATACTATTCAACATCAGTATATAGTCCCGCATGTCGCACATACTATTCAACATCAGTATATAGTCCATCATGTCGCACATACTATTCCACATCAATATATAGTCCATCATGACGCACATACTATTCAACATGTTCAACATCAGTATATAGTCCCGCATGTCGCACATACTTTTCCACATCAATATATAGTCCACTATGTCGCACATACTATACCACATCGGTATATAGTCCACCATGACGCACATAATATTCAGCATGTTCAACATTAGTATATAGTCCCGCATGTCGCACATACTTTTCAACATCAGTATATAGTCCACCATGTCGCACATACTATTCAACATCAGTATATAGTCCATCATGTCGCACATACTATTCAACATCAGTATATAGTCCCGCATGTCGCACATACTATTCAACATCAGTATATAGTCCCGCATGTCGCACATACTATTCAACATCAGTATATAGTCCCGCATGTCGCACATACTATTCAACATCAGTATATAGTCCATCATGTCGCACATACTATTCAACATCGGTATATAGTCCACCATGTCGCATATACTTTTCAACATCATTATATAGTCCATCATGTCGCACATACTATTCCAGATCAATATATAGTCCATCATGTCGCACATACTATTCCGCATCAGTATATAGTCCATCATGTCTCACATACTATTCAACATCAGTATATAGTCCATCATGTCGCACATACTATTCCAGATCAATATATAGTCCATCATGTCGCACATACTATTCCACATCAGTATATAGTCCACCATGTCGCACATACTATTCAACATCAGTATACAGTCCCGCATGTCGCACATACTATTCAACATCAGTATATAGTCCCGCATGTCTCACATACTTTTCAACATCAGTATATAGTCCCGCATGTCGCACATACTTTTCAACATCAGTATATAGTCGCACATACTATTCAACATCAGTATATTACAAGTCTGGGGTAAAGAATAAAATGTCTATGTTGAGCTAAAACAAGTGACGATGCTGGAGTTAGAAATAATATAACGATGATGGTTTAAACAATCCGAGACTGCAATATTTCGCTTTTATCGTGTTCGGGCGTTTCCAAAAGTCCACTTTCATACTCCTTTTTAAACAAGAAAAGGGCGATACTGGAGTAAAGAAGAACCTGACAATTATGGGAAAAGGAAACGACTGAGGATTCTGTGGGTAAATGATCAGATTAAGATGATGAAGTAAAGAATCAAAAGTCGATGCTGGGGAAGGACACAAATGATTTTGTTGAACTAAAACGAAAATAACGATCCTGGGTTAAAAAAGAAAATGACGATATTGTGGTAATTAGAAAATGGCTATGCTGGGGTAGAGCAAAAGACGATGATACTGGAATAAATACGGAAATAACGACACATGCGCTAAAGAAGACAACAGTATGATGACTTTAAGATAAAATAAATATCAAGATGTTTAAGGGAAACTGCATCTAAATTCATTCCCATAGGATTCAAGTTTAAGGTTTTAACAAATAAAGACACTTTATGCAATGAATTCACACACTGCCTTGACTCGGTGAGATTGAACCTGCCTCACATATACATATCACTCCGAGGCATTGTACAGTTTGTGTGCAACCAAAGTCGGGAGTGCGCTGGCCATATTTTCAAACTTAAAACTATAGAGAAAGCCGAATGATTAATACATGTATTATTTTCGAATGTACGTCCCTAACAGAACTTAGATCATGGCGGGGATTTCTTTATTTACACTGGCCTGTTTTAATGGGATGACAGTAGGGTAAGTGTGAGGTTTGGTGCACCCTAGAACCGGTTAAAACCCCTAGTGGCCTACTTTGCCACTGTCCGTTCCAAGGCGGTAGCCCTATTGTCAACCCTTTTGTGTTTGTGATATCGTTTGCATTGAATATTACTTTTGCCTTCTTGTTTGTCTGTTTGCCTGTTTGTTTCTGTGTTTTGTGGTTGACTGTCCTCCTTGAATGCCACTTTCCCTGTCCGATCTTTTTATATTTCTTTGTTTTTAAAAAATACTTTTAGCACCATAAACTATTTACTTAAACTATCTGATTTTTCGCTTTCTTGGTGACATATATGTTACTGCGAATGAGCTATACCCTATGCAGCTATTGCACGAATTGTACTGAGTATTACAACGGTCCAATTTGCATTATGCTCTTGAACACCCGGTCATTTACCTCGAAATAAGTCGGGATTTAGTGACAAGATTCCAATTTTAATTAAAGCGGAAATATTAGCGGATGATACTCGATTGATAATGTTAAGTGTTATTGTTTCTGTCAGTTTAATTCTAGCTTCTAATATATACAACTTGATTAACCATGTCTTAAAATACTTCTAAAGTATCGTATGCGCATGCACCCACGTAAGATACGAATTTATTTATTCGCGTAGCGCGTTTATGGTCAATGTGTCATTGACTACATGTAACGATACGCCAAAACAGTTAGAATCAATTATTATGCATAGATTATGTTACTGTTGTTATAGTACACATAATAACGTGGAGATTGATAATCATAAATAAGTGCAAGGAAGACAAATATATCATACGTGGATTTCTTTCTGACCCCTGAAAATTCTCTTAAGATACGTTGAATTTGCGTGCAGTTAGCTCCATGTACTTAAACAGTGAAATTAGACGGTATTTATTTTTAACAGATTGTATCAAGTGAATGTACATAGTCCGAGGTACGACGGGGGAAGCAATGCAACTCTGAGATGTGAGAATGTGGCAAATTGTATCAAAGGTAAACTTAACCATCTGCCAATTAGTAAAGTGCATTATTTCTAATCTACATTTGTATTACACGGTAAATGTGCAAACCATTATACATATTATACACAACATATACTACCTTCGACTATTTGGTTTCATCGGGTTTATTTCTTCGAATTGTGCTTTGTTTATATGAATAATACGTTCTGTTTGTTATTATTTGTATAACAGATTATGTGAAATTATTACAAAAGCCAAAAAAATAGCCAACGTGAAAAATACCCTTTTATATGTACAAATATTAAAATCAAATGCATAATGTCATGCTCGTTAGCATATACGGAAGAGATAGTATCCGCCACGAAAATGGACACAGTTCACTGTTAAAATGAAATTCGCCGTTCAACTATACCGTGGCGTGAAGTGCTTGTTGGCTTGTTTACACTGTCTCGTTTTATTGGAATGACACAAACGTAAGAGTTAGGTTGCGTGAATCGTTTGGAATGACACTAACATAATAAGTAAGAGTTAGGTTGGGTGAATCGTTTTTGGTGATGACGTTGTATTGCTGTATTTAAAAAGAAGGAGAATGATATTGTGTAGAATATGTTATTGATATCGTCAGAAACAATTATAAAGAGTATATAAGCATAACTGAGAATGACAATAGCTTTTGTTTATACTGAAAAATAATATCGTTTTCTTTTTCTTGACAACATTGAAGGTAACACTAGCAGTTAAAACAACGTATTAAACAAAACGTGCCGGGTTAGTCTTCTTGAAATCCATTAAGAGTATTTGATATATTAGTCTGAATTTATCAACAAAACGAGCTAGGAGGCGTGAGAGGTGTTGCATCATATAATTACCTCTCATGAACACCGACTCTGCTACATTTCTCTATTGTTTGTATGTGTTGCTTTGAAGTAATCACCTTTTCAGTATTTATTTGTACCTTACCTAATCACAATACAGCCAGAACATGGTTAGTTTAACGTCGATACTCAAGTACTTGCTGCAATTCACGCCCTTTAGCCCCGGTTTGAGCAGAACTCAATATTTAAAAAGTCAATATTACGAAATGTTAAGCCATCTAGAAGGTATTTTCATACCATTTCATGGCAGGCTGCGTATGGTCCTAATTTCTACTTTGTCATAAGCGAGAAAATAATAAGCGAAATGAGCGAAATAAACAAAATGGAATTTAGTTTGGAGCAGAGGTATGAAGCCGGCGTATCACAGGCACCATTCAACATATTAAATTAAAGGACAGGCAACATATATTAAGGGTGATTAACACTACTCAGAAACTGTTAACGCTGTAGTAGTGTGGAACGTCCAGCTATTTGAAATTTAAGTAAGAAAACACAGGTATTTGAGAATATACCACCGATTACTATAAATAATATCGGGCTCAGCGATCTCCAAAGATCGAAGTGAATAATAGTTCTCAGGAGACGTGTAGCATTTTTCATTCTCAATCAACTTGATAGCTTATTGATAGATTTAAATTATAAAAAAGAATGATACATTTATATTGAATACATTTAGTAATATATTCAGAATTGTAAACGATGTTTAACCAGAATATACTAGTGTATATTTCAAAACCTTGGCCAAATATACATTTTTAAATGCTAATGCATGTTTATACATGTAGTCACACCCTAGAGTTTGGCCAACCTAGTAGGCCACAAAACGAGTACTCACTGACTTAGCTAGAGGGCGCGAACGATAGCCAGCACTTTTCACTACCATTAATGAACAGTCTCAGTCAAACCGAGACTGCAATATTTCGTATTTATCGTATTAAGCCGTTTCCAAAGTCCCACTCGCATACTCTTTGTATATCCAATGTATAAAGATTTACAATTCATTAAATTATTCCCGTTATGTGTACTGTTTAAGAAATAAAATGAATCTAAAACTAATATTCATTAAACAATCATTATGTTACAGTTTAAAAACATAACTGCCCAGTATACATTGCATGTTACAGTAGCGTTGCCTGTGCAGTGTGGCGGCGGTAAAATATCACCCCGTGCTTGCAATCGGAATTGTTATTTATTCCGATCTTTGGAGATCGCTGAGCCAGAAATTAACAGATACTTTTGGTGTCTTACTTGAATTTCGAATATGTTGTTCCACTACTCCATCCTTTAAACGCTCTGAGTTTTGTTTAATCACCCATAGTAATTGTTGCTTGCTGTTAAATTCAGTCCTTTGACTGTTACCTGTGATACGTTTTGTTTATTTCGCCCATAGTTTTCTCGTTTAGGTCAAAGAGTTTTGTTACCATGGCCATGGATTGGTGTGAAAACATCTCATTGAGGTTCCATGTTACCCGTCATATTCATACCATCTTTATAATGGCTCAACATTCTGTACTATTGGCATTTTAAATATTGAGTTCTGCTCAACCGGGACTAGAGGGTATGAACGGTAGCAAGCACCTTTCACTACCGTTCATGAAAAATCTCAGTCAAACCCAGACTGCAAATATAAATGGCACTGTCAACAAAAAATTAATGTATATGACGTCACAAATACAAAAAGGGTTGACAATAGGGCTACCACCTTGGAACGGTCAATGGCAAAGGCCGCTGGGGGTTTAAACCAGGTTCTAGGGTACACCAAACCTCACACTTACCCTACTGTCTACCCAAAAAACGGGACGGTGTAAATGAAGAAATCCCCGCCATCTAACCATCAAGGCAGCATTAATAGGAAATATAAGTAAAACAAAGAAAGCCACAAAGAAGGTACTCAATGACTTGGCAGAAGCCAGAGCGACAAGAGAATAAACCATTGAGGACACAACAAGACAAGACTGCAGACAAACATCAAACGTCACCGTCCTTTTGGACTTTAGGTAGACGTCATCATGGGGTCCACAGCCAGTCCGGTCATCGCACAATCAAAGATGAAAGCAATACGGCGAACTGTAAAGCACCACCGCCAAGCATGCAGTGCGTTGCAAAATAATAGGGTCATAACATCTTTTGATAAACCTTTTAACACGTTTAACAAAGGTAGCATGAAAGTGATCATGATCCAGGATCTTATGAAGTTGGTAAATCACGTCACCATAGAAGTAAAGGTTGTGATAGTCCTTGGGGCAGAATAGTTCTTAAATTACTTTTATATTTGGAAAGAAGATCTGGGTTAAGATAATACAATTTTGCAAAGGTTTTACGAAGTTTATGGTAACGGTACCCGTTAGTATCTGAAATATGAGCTGTGTTAAGTTCTTTATTATTAACCATAGTAGAAAAGAAAAGGTTGTCAATGATTAATAAGTCATCCATATACCGAGAGGTGTCATTAAAGGCCTCAATAACATCTTTCGTGGTATCTGTTGAAAGACTCAACATGAAATCCCTTTCATAGCAATATAAAAACAAATCTGTGACAAATTATACACAGTTCGAACCCATAGTAATACGAACAATTTGTCTATAAACGGTCGTTCCATACCTTACTAAAAAATTAACTAATAGGAAGATGAGTGCTTTACAAACTTCTTGGCAAGTCCACATAGTGTAAACTGTCGTTAGTATAAAACGCTTTAGTATTATGACAGGCCGAAAATGTAGTAGTTTCCCTAGCAGTATTAGAACAGTATTCTAAATATCCAATACCTGCAAACTGAAATTTTCCGGACTATTTAACATTTTCCAGCAACGAACTGCATTTTAACATGGCTTTAAATGTATTTTTGAACGGAAGTCAAATGAAAAAAAGTAAATTAAATGATTTTAAACGATCAACATGTTTAACTGATACCATGTTAGTGCCTGTTCATATCCAGTTTATCAAGTTCGGAACTAAACATATGAAAGCATTGGACTTTAGCAATGAACTGGATATGATCAGACACTAACAAGATATTTTTATATCTAAAGACATTTGGATCTTGTTAGACCAATTATACCAGAACTGCTTTTGAATCTTTAATCACTGTCCTTTCTACTGCCATGTCTGTCTATAGATATGCCTTTGAAACGGACATTGATGTTGTGGCGAAAGACAAATTGGCCTGCCCTAAACCTGTGTTGCATATCTTCAGGTATGTCCATGATCATTTCCAGTAAATAAACCGGCAACCATCTGCAGTAATTGGTCCGGTTCGTAAAGAACATGTAAAGTAGCATACTACAAAGTGTTGCCAAATGCAAGTCCCAGTCACCATACCTCTCGCATCTGATATAAGACAGCATAATATGTAGGGATTCTATCAAAATGAACCAAAAGTTGAATGTAGGCAAGCTGAGTAGCCATCCATTTAAAATTGTTCGAATGCTTCGAATGCTGGGAGAACTGAGTCTGTGATACTCGTTTCTAATACCGAGATATCGTGCGTGCTTTCATTACAGAATGAATGATAAAACCCAGCAGGATCTTCTTGTATGCTGCTCTGAAGCAGGAACAAATGTTCCTAACAGTGTAAATGTTCTTATAAGAATATGCATACGTGTTTCATAAACAAGAGTGAGAGACCGTACTTCCCTGTGGTACTGCTTTCCTTCCATATACTGTCAAAAGTGCAAACTGCTTACACTCCTGAATCTGAATAGATCACAACTCTAGCTAAAGAATGCAAAGTATTTTTACCATTGATAGTGTTACAATTTATATCAATGTTGTCCGCACCCACTTGAATGAGGTCCCCTCCCTCGTCTGTGTGAACTATACCATATGGCATATACTCGCCGTCTTTAAATCTCCCTACCTCTTCATCAGCTGCATTTGTTAGTAGGTTTCAGGTTTCCTTATAACTTATACAGAAGCCGTAAGAATGTAAATAGTCTATGATCTCTCTTGTTCCGAAATTGGTATGCATTGTCACGGCAATACCGATATGCAGTGGAGTCAAAACACCCCTGCTTGCAAACAAAATGCATTCCGAAATAGCTATTGCCCGCCTCAAATTCCCTTCACTGATACCGTTGCCTATTCCACCGCATTTAAATGTTGTTTCATCAACAAGAAGTTTTACAAAGGTTAGCAGCTGATGCGGAATTAAAGCAGCTGACGAGTTTTGGTCAACGCTTTTTCCCCAAAACCAAACACACAACTCCTAAAGCAGAGAAGTTGCGAACATGACAGTGAACAAGCTTTTTTTAATTATCTATATTTGAAGTTGCTCCTTCCCGTAATAAATCCTGAAATCGGATATATCTTTGATAATATTCAGTAATCATCTTGAAATAACAATGATTGACAGTGTATATCTTGCAAGTCGAATCTCATGTCATTTTGGCATTCCCGAAATGCAGTTGATAAGCATCTCGCTATATGATATTGTTAAATAATTCATGGGAATATACGTAATGGTATCGCTTTCTGTGTGCACATTATTTGATTACAAAATATATAAATAAGGTTAACTTCAAACTTTGAGCGCTGGAGTGTGTGTGTGTACAGTGTAAAGGAGCGTGGTGTGAGGTGGGGCGGTGTGGGGGGGGGGGGGAGTTGGGGGAGGGGTAGGGGTGTTCGCGGAAGTGGGAGATGTTTTGGGCGGAGAGCATGTTTGGTGTAGTGCGCGAACATATTTATCGGTATCTTCACTTCAGTTATTACATATATAATGTTGTTTACGAAATTATGCATGTCTTCTATTTATATGATACATCCGTAAAGATTAATTGAAATTATTTGTCTCAACAATTATGTAAATTCCACCAAGGGCGTGTAATTTTTAAAAATATGTCCACTGTAAATGGAAATAAAACTTTTGAAGTCCTACAATTCCAAACATATTTTCTTTTTCTTACTTCGTGTATTTCATTTAGTTGTCTCCCTTGTCAAAACAGAATTAATGCCAACAACAAAAAATATCTGTTTATTTCATTACACTACTGTATTCTAGAAATAATTCGAAATTGTATGTTAATAATAAATACATATTTCTCAATTATGAATAGTTGGGATTTTTTTTTTCTTCATATTTTGGGTTATCTTCTTTTCGCGGATGTAATAAAATATTGGAGCATTTTCAACAACTAATTTTATGAGCATCATTAAGACGAACGATTCATCTTTCTTTTGATACAAAATATGTCTGTATGGCATTTGTAACCCTAATTTCCTTAAATAAGGCCTTTTTGCGATATGTTTCCCTCTAGTAATACACCAACAATAATTTGTATACTTTACATTCTCCTGACCAGCCGTAATCACATTATTTTATA
Source organism: Cyrtodaria siliqua (assembly GCA_037043455.1). Classification (NCBI taxonomy): domain Eukaryota; kingdom Metazoa; phylum Mollusca; class Bivalvia; order Adapedonta; family Hiatellidae; genus Cyrtodaria; species Cyrtodaria siliqua. Next base: position 53,023 of record JAWPHD010004597.1, on the reverse strand, counting down.
GCAAGTATTAATAGAAACGAAGCTCTACGTGCAATACTTGAAATAATGCCTTAACGAGTGTACTAAAAGTCTTACGAAACTTTCTTACAGAGTAAGTTAATGAAGGGTTGACACAAACTGACTTCTATGGTGATGTGATTTATAAACTTCGTAAGATTATTGGTCATGATCTCTTTCATACTATCTTTGTTAAACTTGGCCACCGTAAAAAGTCTCCCCGTACATCCAATCAATATTGTTATTTTTACATCCTACATGGATTGTATGACATTCATTGATGTTTTACTTATATTGCCTATTGATGCTGCCTTGTTGGTTAGAGATTAGATCATGGCGGATATTTCTTTATTTACACTTTCCAGTTTTAATGGGATGACAGTAGGATAAGTGTGAGGTGTGGTGCACCCTAGTACCGGTTTAATCCCCAAATACTACATTTTTGGCATATAATAATATTAAAGCGTATTTTACTAACGGCAGTTTAGACAATTATACTAAGTGGTAGCCATATTGTCAACTATTTTGTGTTTGTGATGTCGTTTGCATTTATTATAACTTTTGCCTTCTTGTTTGTCTGTTTGCGTGTTTGTTTCTGTGTTTTGTGGTTGACTGTCCTCCTTGAATGCTACTTTCCCTGTCCGATCTTTTTATATTTCTTTGTTAAAAAGTTTAGCAAAATGGGTTATCATTTTGCAACGTTCTGCATGCTTTGTGGTGGACCATTTTACAGTTGGCCACTATGCTTTCCTCTTTAAGTGTACGATGACCGACCAGGCTGTGGACCCAATGATGACGCCTACCTCAAGACCATTGGGACGGTCGCGTTGATGTGTGTCTATGATCTTTCTTGTGGTGCCCTTAATGGTTTATTCTCTTGTTGCTCTGGTTTCTGCCATGTCATTGAGTACTTTCATTGTGGCTTTCCAGGCTATTGTTTTTTGTATTATATGTACACGAGCATATTTGTGTTTTACTTATATTGCCTATTGATGCTGCCTTGTTGGCTAGAGATTAGATCATGGCGGGGATTTCTTTATTTACACTGTCCTTTTTTAATGGGATGTCAGTAGGGTAAGTGTGAGGTTTGGTTCACCCTGGAACCGGTTTAAACCCCCAGTGGCATTTGTAGCCACTGACCGTTCCATGACGGTATCCTTATTGTCAATCCTTTTGTGTTTGTGATGTCGTTTGTATTTTTTTATTACTTTTGCCTTTTCGTTTGTCTGTTTGCGTGTTTTTTTTGTGTTTTGTGGTTGACTGTCGTCATTGAATGCTGCTTTCCCTGTCCGATATTATTATCTTCCTTGTTTTGACATGCATACATTCTGTCTGTAAAAGATCAAATATGATCCAAATTTCTTCAGATATAGAAAATATTAGTGCGTGATCATATACAGTTTATCGCGTGATATATTTTGAGTTCCGAACTTGATAAACTGGAAATGAACAGGCACTAACATGGTACTATATTAATCATGTTGATCGTTTAAAATCATTTAGTTTACTTTTTTTTCATTTGTCTTCCGTTCAAAAATACCCAGACGCAATCAACAAGCTTATGGCTATTATTAAAAAAGATTCTCTAGGGAAAATACTACATGTTTGGCCTGTAATAATATTAAACCGCTTTTTACTAATGACAGTTTACATCACTTGTCGCAAATTTGTTTGTATATTGCTATGAAAGAGATTTCCTTTTGAGTCTTTCACCAGATACCCAGTAAGATGTTAGTGAGGCCTTTAATGACATCTCTCGATATCTAGATGACATATTAAATATTGGTTTTGGCTTGACGTGTACAGTACATTCCTATAGAAAATGCATAAAAAGTTAATTAAAACATGACTAAATGAGTAAAATTACAATATGGTAAATTGTGTGAGGGTGAGATTTGGTGTACTTTAGAACCTGGTTTAAATCCCCAAGCGGCTTTTGTTTGCCACTGGCCGTTCCAAGGCGGTAGCCCTTTGTTCAACCTGTGTATATTTGTGTTGTCATATCTTGCCTTTGTTTCATCTTTGTTTGTGTTTGTTGCTTCCAAGGGACCACCTTTTCAGTATTTTTTTGTAATTATTGTGTTTCTGTGCGTGTTTGTGGTTGACTGTGGTCTTTGAACATATATTAGATGTTTATGGTATTATAAACAAAGAAATTGAAAATTGTGCATATTTATTTCTAAAATGCGATTTCAATGTATATAGGTTGCCATAACATTTCTTGTGTGTAACTCATGTGTGAATGTTACTAGGTATAACATGTATTGGCATTTACCAGTTAACTATATTCGGGTTTACCAGGCCAAACGGGAATCATTGGATCCCTGGCCACCAGGTGAGAAAATAATGCAAAGGCTCCAGGGGCCAGAAGGTAGGTATTCTCTCTTAAAATTATTCTTGTTATGTTCGTCCTGCCTTTAGTTGGGACACACAATTGCTTTAATTTCGCATTTAATTTGTCATGAGGTTATATACCATGAATGGTCTTAGTTTATTTAAAGGATTACGGGAACTTAAGAGTATTTCCCTTAATATGGTATCATGTGTATACATGTATTGCGGTTGTGCTCGTCCCAAGGCGGTAACCAAGGCATAATCACATTTAAGTTAATAATGCATTTTATGGTAGATATTATAAGCAAAAAAAAATTATATCGCAAAACATAGGCTTCCCAACGCCTTAAACCCAATATGAATAAATAATGTTGGCGTAGCTAAGAAACGCTAACACTCTCTGTTGGATTTCCAGACAAATCGCATCATTTTTGGGCCGGAAGGAAATTGGGTGCTGGTTATGTGCATTTATGACACATAGAAAAACGCTACGAAGTATGATGTCTGTCTGAAGTGCGTAGTATTTACAGATTACATTACACATTTGCATTCATGTTCCGTGATTAACACCAATAATGATGAAAGTAGTTTCATGATGTAATATATACACCAACAATAATATGTATATTTTAAATTGTCCTGACCAGCCGTAATCACATTATTTGATAGCAAATATAAATAGAAACGAAGCTCTACGTGTTTGGTTTATTTTGCATGTAATAATAACACTACTTACATTGTATTTGCTTCTGACTTTGCAAGAAGTTTTCAAACGAAACACGACATTATGTGATACACAGTTTCCTTAAGCTTTTCCGGGTTGTTTTAAGTGTAATTCTATGTATGCTAAATAGCAACACTGTCATTCATGTAACACCATGTATTGCGAATGTAATAACTGCATAGTGACTAATTGTATTTGTTTACTCAATGTATACTTGTATTTTCAAAAGTGTCTTTTTAATAAGACTGAGTTGCTTGTGATGTGCAGGCTTCATAACCGCTGCTCCCAACTAATTTCCATTTTGTTTAGTTCGCTCTTCGGGGCAAAGCATTTCGTTAGATACTGTGACCATACAATGCTGGATATGGAATTATGACAGAGTTGTACTAGGTTGTCGCCTAAAATAATACCATATGTTCTTAAGTTTCAAACGATTTTTTTCCCTTTTTGTCTTGTAAACAATAACAAAACAAATCGACCAATCTGTGAACTGCCCAAGTTTGTTAACCATCATGCACTTTTGGCTTAATTAAAAACAATCACTTGTTATTCGGCGGGTTGCGTGTCAGTTTCATTCACTTACAGCTTGAGTTGTTTAAGACTAAGCGATGAGTTAGGGCAGACAATTTGTTTTGCTCTAGACTAAGCGTATTCTCCTGAGACACGTCATTTCCTTTTTCGTCTATTTGCCCCGTGTTTAAAATGACAAACAAATATAATGGTTATACTCACTAATGACAAAATGCACACATGCAACATCGTAATGAAGATTGATAATGCAAGCTATTACAGTTTCACTAGAAAATCCTTTATTATGAACGTACAAATAAGTGCCGCCTGTCCGTTTTATCGCGCCGGTATTTGGCAAGATTGAGACACACACTTTAGTCCAACATCGCACATACAGTTCTTAGCGATACGTTAGCAATAGTTAAATACACTAAGTCTGATACTATACAAAACAATTCATCGAATTGTTATCAAATAAATTGCTCACAGCAGCGTCTGTAACATCAGTAACAATGCATTGATATGCAAACAAATGCGTACGACGTGTTTTAACGTATAAGTAATGAATTATTATTTTCCTTGTCAACTGACACTATATATTTTTGGAAAATAACACCAACACAGTTGTTAGATTCTGGAAAAGGGAATATATTGGGGTATTTTATCTAGGTGAGATATCTTTTTCAACTAATTAAAAGTGTTGATCCAATAAATATAGATATAAAATCGAACAGGAAAAGCAGCATTCAAGGACGACAGTCGACCACATATTTAAAGATGGATAAAAGCCCAAATAAGACATCAGATACACAAAAGGGTTGGCAATAGGGCTATCGCCCTGGAACGATCAGTGACAAACAATGCCGCTGGAGGTTTAAACCAGGTTCTAGGATGCACCATACCTCACACTTACTCTATAAATAAAGAAATCCCAGCCATGAACTATTCCCTAACCAACAATGCAGCATTAATAGGCGATATAAGTCAAACACAAAGATGCTCGTGTATATTTAAATACAAAAGAACAATAGCCTAGAAAGCCACAAAGAGGGTACTGAATGATTTGTCAGAAGCCAGAGCAACAAGAGAATAAACCATTGAAGATTGCTTTGGCCGTGACACATACAGGGAAAAGAAGGAATACCTCGGCGTTTATTGTACGTAAAGCTTATTGACGTCATACTCGCCATACAGAAAAGGATGGCGGCGTCGATGCCCAGCGTAAGATTATGTTCAACATATCTGGTGTACGGTATAAAAGAAGCAAGCACTTTTCACTACCGTTCATGAACAGTCGCAATCAAACCGAGACTGCAATAGTTTTTGCATTTAACGTGTTCGACGACTTCCAAACTTTCATGTTTGTTTACCTATTTTTTGCAACGAAAATATTCCTTAACGATAAGAATATCCATCTCATAAATGATCTACTCATCCTAATTTCAAAATCAAGAAACACACATAAAATCGGTATATACAAATCAGAAAGACTGTCTTATAGAAATCGCTTCACCCAAACGCAATGGCGTCATAGAGCTACGTATATCATTACCTGTAATTACAATGTTACATAATAACGGAAAGGTACATATTAACAAGACACATGGCAATCTTGAAGTTCGTATCGCGCATTTAAAGTAGCACCTCGATTTATTAATCCAGTATCATTTTAAAGCTGCTTGCATATAATGAAATAACCTTTTTTTTTTTCTACTTATTCTGCCATTGGTTTAAAAATATTATTGATGCAAAATAATCAACAGGTAACAATATGAAAAATCAAGTTGTTTTATACTTTTTTTATATTTAATATTAATGATTGAATAAAAGTTATTTAGACAAATGAACGGGACGCCGCAAGTTTTTAAAAATTAAAGTCTACAATTCGAGTACAAGATCTAGAATTTTTTTTTTTAGAGAAACATGTACTCTATAATTAAAGTGCTACCTGGTACTTAATCCAACGCAAAGATGACTTTTTATTTTGTTTCAATGCATACGGTTCAGTGCTATTAGCAACCATCACATTTTCTCCAAACGCAGGTGGTTCTATAATAAGTAGGACATACAATGACAACGCAACCGGTATGCTATTAAACGTAAGTTCCAATTTCAGACTAATACATCAACAACTCCGACATGATGTCCTAAATTCGGACTAGACGTGCATTGTCCATCCCTTATTATATGTGTCCTGCTTATGTCATTGTTATTATTGTCTTGAGAGACGAGTATGTATAAATATCAGTATAAACCTTCACTTGTCGCATATTTGTTCTTATTTTACTATGAAAGGGATTTCATGTTGAGTCTTTCACCAGATACCCAGGCAGATGTTATTGAAGCCTTTAATGACACCTCTCGGTATCTGGATGACATATTGAACATTGAAAACCCTTTCTTTCCAACTATGCTTAATTGTAACAAAGCTAATATATCCGATAATAACGCTTCATTTCTTGATTTAGATCTATCTATTGAAAATGGTAAAATAATTAGCAAAATCTATGACAAGAGAGATGATTTTAATTTTGACATTGTTAATTATCCCCACTTGGATGGGGATGTTCCCGGAGCAACTTCTTATGGGGTGTATGTGTCTCAACTTATTCGTTTTTCTAGAGCTTGTACTCGAGTTGAGGACTTTAATATTCGTAATCTTTGTATAACTAAAAAGTTACTCAATCAGGATTACCGTTACCATAAACTTCGTAAAACCTTTGCAAAATGTTATTATCGTAAACCTGATCTTCTTTCCAAATATAAAAGTAATTTAACGACTCTTCTGCGACAAGGACTATCACAACCTGACTTCTATGGTGATGTGATTTATAAACTTCGTAAGATTCTTGGTCATGATCACTTTCATACTGTCTTTGTTAAACTTGTTAAAAAGTTTATCAAAAGAGGTTATGACCCTATCATTAATTGTACGATGACCGGACAGGCTGTGGACCCTATGATGAAGCCTACCTAAAGCCCATTGGGACGGTGGCGTTTGATGTTTGTCCATGATCTTTCTTGTCGTGCCCTTAATGGTTTAATCTCTTACTGCTTTGGCTTCTGCCAAGTCAATGCGTACCTTCATTGTGGCTTTCTAGGCTATTGTTTTTTGGTATTATATTTACACGAGCATATTTGTGTTTTACTTATATTGCCTATTGATGCTGCCTTGTTGGTTAGAGATTAGATCATGGCGGGGATTTATGTATTTACACTGTCCTGTTTTAATGGGATCACAGTAGGGTAAGTGTGAGGTTTGGTGCACCCTAGAACCGGTTTAATCCCCCAGTGGCCTACTTTGGCACTGACCGTTCCAACGTGGTAGCCCTATTGTCAACCCTTTTGTGTTTGTGATGCCCTTTGTATTTATTATTGCTTTTGCCTTCTTGTTTGTCTGTTTGCGTGTTTGTTTCTGTGTTTTGTGGTTGACTGTCCTCCTTGAATGTTACTTTCCCTGTCCGATCTTTTTATATTTCTTTCAGATGCGGCAATACTTATATTGTACTAATAAGTAAAGTATCAAATTACATGTACTTATTTTCATTTCTATAGCATATATAACTGCTATGTTACAGGTTCCGACATGTTAAAACACTGTTTTAACTTGTTTGCTATAAATCTGTTAGGTATTATCTACTGTTAGGTTTAACAGTTTTGACACCTTGGTTTTCGATGTGTGAACTAATATGTATCATTCGTGAAATGTTAAATCTAAATATAACCTAGCGTGTATGTGTGTGTGTTTGTGCATGCATGCGTGCGTGCCCGCGCGTCTGCTTTCGTGCGTGCCCGCGTGTTTGCATGCATATGTGCGTAACTATTTATGTACGTTGATGAGAATAAAGGTATTCAGTTTTAATTACCAACGCATTTATTGCAACAACAGCATAACAATAAAACGACAAGTAGCAATGGGCATAAATCGATATATTAAACGCATTTGTTTTGCAATTTGATGTAATTAACTAGAATTCCAGCGAAACAATTTTTGATAGACAAACTAAGAATATCCTAGCAAATAAAGTAAATATATAAATGTCCAAATCGAATAAGGAACGTATAATATGGTGATACCCCAGAAAAGATTCCCATTGATTACATATGTGTGACAACTCACACAACACGCCAGCTCTGTTCGTCACAGTAATACTCAATAATACGTTTTAAGAGAGAAAGTGTATAGGAAATGTCGTACCGTTGACACAATCTATAAAATGTATATTTGGTTTAAAACATATTTATTTTACATCGATTGATGATCAAGTTCTTGCAACTTATATTAATCACCATGGATGGCTTCCTGGGTAGAACCGTTACTAAGTAATGTGGATTAATTATCTTGCGCAATGATACATAGCATGACAACGGCGAGTATCGAACCCACGACTTCTCAATCTGAAGACCGACGCGCTATTACCGGACCAAGATATCCAATAAAATGCATATTTGAAATTTTCTTTACTTTTAGATTGTCAAATCATAAATTTCTTTGTCTCTCTCTCTCTCTCTCTCTCTCTCTCTCTCTCTCTCTTTCTCTCTCTCGCTATCTGTCTCTCTCTCTCTCTCGCTATATATATATATTCACTTCCTAAAAAGGAGAGCTGCAACATACGCTGATAAACTGAATCTCTACATCATAACCCACTCATAAATATATATAAATTCTCTCTCTCTCTCCACACATATAGCCCATCACTCTTTATATATGTCGCTATATATATTTTTCCCTATCTATATCTCTCTCTTTAAATATCTCTCTTTATATATTTCCATTTTCCTTTTTTGTCATAAGCAGAAAACAAACATACACAATATACACAATTAAATATATTGTTTAGAACTGACTACTCTTAGCTTCAATACATTGGAGGAAAGTATTGTCACTTTCTGTTTATATTTCCAATGTTTGATTTTGTAATTGCATTATATATTGTGACAGAAGACGTTGTGTTGTCAGCACCAGAACTTAACGGATGTATTCACTTGAGAAATACTGACATTCAACTTTTATCAGATGAATCAACGAAAACAATGCAATCCGACTAAAAAGCATTAGAGCTACATTATAGATACATACACACATACACACATACATACACACACACACACATACACACACACACACACACACACACACACACACACAATAGGTATAAATGTCGAGCCTGACATGTAGCATGTGTGTGTGTATTAGTGTTTATTTATCCTCGCTATATTGCACTCGGCATTTGAGAGAACAGACCACAGTTTAAGTGCTCATCAGTAGGACTGGTAAGGTCACGCCTACAGAATGCTCTCATGGTGCTGGCGTCTGCACTCGAAGACAGTCGTTCAACCCTACTGTGAAAAGTCTTAAACCGCACCAAATGTCCTAATTGTAGCTGAATGTCCTGTATTTTTTGTTTAGTTTTTTACGTTTCGCGATGTCGTGTAATGAAGTAAACGTGCATGCACACGTAATTAAAAATGGTATTATTCATTGATAAAACTATTTTTGTCACATGTGTTGCCATTTAGACATAAGAAGTATCATGAATCAAAGGAACTTAATGTATGTCCTTAGTCAGTGGAATTAACACAAGTGCTGTCCAAACTACATCTGTGCTGCATTAGAGTCGCCAGTGCTGCATTAGAGCAATACGGAACTTAGTTTGTTGTTTTTTACACTTTCATGGGATGACGAGTTGTGCGTCGTCCGTCGACCGTCGTCCGTCCGTCGTCCGTTAACTTTTGGATCGTTAGGACGATAGGGCCTTCATTTTTCATCGGATCTTCAGCAAACTTTATCAGATTGTTAATTTAAATGAAACTATGACAATTTTGAAAACTGGCCAGATTGGACCTGTAACACCGGAGTTATGGCGCTTGATTTAGTTAAAATCCCTATATCTTGCCTCGTTAAGATGATGGGCCTTCATTTTTCATTCGATCTTTACCAAACTCTACAAGATTGTTAATATTGGACCTTCCGACAAGATCAAAACCCAGTCAAATCGGAACAGTAACACCAGAGTTATGGCGCATGTTGTGCAGAAAAATGGTATATTCTGCCTTTACACTTTAGCACCTTTATTACGTTTTTGATCTTTACCAAACTTAGCCAGATCGTTGATATTAATGAAAGCTGAGGTAAGTTTGAAAACCAGCTATATCGGACTAGGAACAACAGAGTTATGCCCTTGAATTACTGGAAAAAAACAATGCCATTTTCAGCCTTGGGTACACTCTAGCGCCTTCATTTTGCATTTGATATTTCCCAATCTTGTCCAGATTGTTGACATCAGTGAAACCTCGAGTTTGAAAACATGTTAGATAGAACCAGAAACACCGAAGTTATGTTCCTTTTCAATATTTTGTGATGAACACTGGATACCCCAGCGGTCGTGGGTACAAATCTCACTGGAAGCATATTTATTTTATTTTTTTTCTCATAAGAATAAATACTGATAAAGGTGAGCCTTTGGGAGCAACAAACACAATTAAGAGAATACCGCACCATACTCGGTTTAATTGAGTCTGTTCATGAGAAGTAATGAAAGAAGCAACACCTCTCACGCCCTCTAGCACCGGCTTAAGCGGTATTCTACTTCAATTTTTAATTTTTTTAATTGGGACCCTAGGGGTCATTATTGGATCAGTTTTACCTAGAGTTATACGGAAGAACTTCAAATATCTTCTTCTCTGAAACTACAAGGGCTAAAGATTTAATATGTTTTATTTGTTAACTTATCGCTCCTTTACCAAGTTTGTTCAAATGGTGACCCTGGGGTTCACATTTGGCGCCGCTCCAGGGGTTACAATTTTACGTAGACAAATATAGGAAAACAATTCAAAAAAATCTATTTTCTTCTCTGAAACTATAAGAGCCAAAGGTTTAACGTTTTGTATTTACCATCAGGTTATTGTCCAAAATCAAACATACTTTTTTTGTTTATAGGAAACAACTTGCAAGTGGCTCAAAATAACTAAGTCCCAAATGTGAATCCCATAATGCATTCAGCAAACTATTTCGTAAATTCGAGGTCATTTGATGTAAATATATGTCTATTTAATGTAAATAAGCTCTTATATTTAGATACACAACAACGAATTGTGTGTATGTGTTTATTGTATACTCATGTTCAATTGCATGGCTTTACACTTATTGACTTCTGAAAAATTACATTACTAGTATTAACGCACGTTAATTGATTCGGTTACAAGAGCATTTAACCAAAGTTATTTCAGCTACACATGTTAACTAGACGCAGATGACAACGACGATAACTTTAGGATGGTGACACTATCTCTTCGTGTGTTTCTGTTTTCAAGAAATACTAGCTGAAAAATCGAACATTTCCGAAAACAAATATATTGAAAAGGAGTCTTATATAACATTTGCAGTATGATTCTAATACCGGAGTTCATAACTGCCAGAGAAGAGAAGTACATTTCGTCCGTATTAGTGTCTTAAAAAGAGAACAAGAATCATCCTTCTTAATTCCATAACTGTAAGGCAGCACCGGCCACTGGAATGAAGCACCGATGCATTTTGGACAGCATTTTTGTCTACGGCCACAATCGTGTGTACATTCCTTTGATTTATGATAAATCTAGGAATGAAACATACCAGTTTAACTTATGTGTGCATGCAATTAAAATATTTTATTTCACATCACCGCGAAACGTAAAATCTAAAAAACTACTAGACCTTCAGCTAGGACATTTGTGTGGATTAAGACCGTTCACATTAGGATTGAACGACAGTCTAAGATTTTAATTAAACGCTTTGAACAGAAATTATTAAAAATGAACTCCTAACGTCAGCACTGGTACACTCCTCAAACGGTACAGACACCAGCACCATTGGAGCGTTGGGTAGGCGTGAAGGTAGAAAATACTTTTTTTTTTTAATATTTCGATAATTCACCCGAATTCCGTCAGGGCAAGGATTGAACTCGATATTACTGGGTAACTAATTCGCGATGCTAACCATTACACCTCGACGCTACCTATGACATGTCAACCCAAAACTGCAAGGTATGTGACACCAAAAACAGGAAAATAGCGAGGTTGTGTACACTTAAAATCGATTTAAGCTAACCAAGTCGGTAACCCTGTCTCTACCTCTTTTTCTGCTGTGTCGTTTTCATTGTATAATTACTTATCTCTTTGTTTGTGGTACAGAGCGGATCTACGGTGACATTGCATGGATACACACTTGGAACGGTCAGTGGTAAACCTCCGCTGGAGTTTTATCCCAGTTTAGTTTCAAGGGTGCTGTAACCGCACGTTTAACCGAGTGTCATTCCATTTAAACGGAGCAGTGGAAATAAAGAAATCACCTATAGGCTATATCCATATAACAATTATTCAGCAATATTACATTATCAGAGTCACAGTAATAGTGCGAATTGTCCGGAGTTTACTAGTATACACTATTGTCAACACGTGTTTCTTACAAACTCATGCCCACGAACTAACATAATTATATCACTGTATACAAGACGTTTACTTAACATCGTGAATATTACAATGTACATGTATCTGAAGTATATAAAGCGAGTGTGTCATCCCAAAGCATCAGCAGTTCAACTCAAGTATATTCGATTTTTTCTTATCTTCAGTGTTCTAGAACGTTCACAGGTTCTTCTTCGCATCTCTCGATACTCACATCCTGATGTTTTACAAACTGAGTGACACGTAAGTTGCTATCCAGACAGAGATAGAGATAATTTAATACTTATCTACTGGAATCGATCGAACGTCTGCGTTTAATTTCAATTATTATTGATTGAAAAGATAATTCACTTCTAGTATATTCATTAAGTAATGTACGTATCAATTTAGAAATATATGATATGTCAAACAACAATAGAACTGGCTGGACAACTTATAAGTATAGCTATTATATATTGTTTATAGACATGTTTCAGTCAAAGAAATAGCAGCATGTACATGTGTAATAAAATGTGGTCAAGCATATGTTCCAGATAATGTTTGCTCAAAACGCCTCCATACCAACAATATAATTCGGCTGTTTGCGCCAATCAGGCATTGTACACGCGAGCGTTATATTATGGCAATACCATAACTAGTGGAGATGATTAATGAATGATTGGAGTTTTACGGCAAGTCGACACATAAATAGGTAATATTGTGGGCAAATACTGAAGTAATACTGAACTAAAGTCAATTAACGCATGGAACGAAAACAGCATCATGTTATGGTCTGGAACTTCATTAAATAGTTCAGCTGACTTTCACTGTACACGTTTAATTGTTGCGAATATTTTATTTACTTATGCAGTTTATAATGAAAAATGAAGGCGATAGATTGTTGACAATGCAAAATAGGGATGTTTTTATTACATCCAGTTCCATAACTCTGGTGTTTATAGCATGATAATGGTGGGTTGTTTGCAGAAGTTAGGTACTAGAGAGTTGACAAGGCAAACTACAAAATGTTTCATTAAATCAAGGTTTATCACTCTGATGTTTATTTTCCTCCTCAAGCGAATTTTCATTGATATTAAGGCACTGTCTTAGTTTGATGAAGATTAGATACGAAATGCAGTCGCTAGCGTGTTGACTGGGCAACATATAGTACTTTATTTTAATCAAGGGCCATAACTATTATACTTATTTTTCGACACTGGTGATTTGCAAACTCGTCTGAGCTTTCATTTATATTCATATCTGTATAACATGAAGGTGCTAGGGTGCTGATAAGTCAACATATACCATTTGTAATTAAATCAAGGGCCATATATATAGATTGATATAAAAGTCGAACATGAAATGTAGCATTAAAAGACAACAGTCAACCACAAACACGCACAGAGAGATGACAATATGGATACCGTTTTTGCACGGGGAGTGGCAATGTAGGCCGATGGTGGTTGAAATCAGGTTATACGGTGAAACAAACCTCGCTCTTACTCTATTGTCATAAAAATAAACCGTGACTGTATACATAAAGATATCCCCGCCAGGTTATATTCTTTAACACACAAGGCAGCATTAATAGGCAGTATAAGTAAAACTCATAAATGATCATGTATGTATAAGATAAAAAACAAAAGCCTAGAAAACAACAAAGGAGTACGCAATGGCAGAGCAACAAGAGAGGAAACCGTTAAGGGTACGACAAGACAATATTTAATGCACACATCAAACACTACCGTCTTATGATGATTTAGGTATACGTCATCATAGGGTTCACAATCTGTCCGGCCATCACACAATCAAAGAAGTTTGAAAACTTTACGGCATCAGATGTCCAGATAACATGTAATGTAAAATAGCCGTGCAAAAGTACGGACAGGCGGACAAAGGTAACTGTATGAAGGGTCACACAAACTGTCCCGACCTTATTCCATGTGGTAGTAGTACACACGAGATATGACATGGTAACATCATGGTTTGTTCAACTAGGTAGTACCCGGAGTATGGATGAGCTGCTATATTAAATTTAGTTAGAGCCGCCTTAAAAACAAAAGGATATACAAGCGCGCATACCATTATATATACATGTGCGTAACATTTAAACGCTCCGGTTAAATCCCAATGCAAACACCCACTTGCATGCAACATACTCAATGGAACTGAACTGAGTCTGCTACTTCATTATATTGGTGGTTTTTGTTGCTTTCAAGTGATCTTCCTTTTCAGTATGTATTCCCATTCACACTAGCGTTCGTTGGTGAAGTTTGGCGGCTGAAAAATGTCTCCCCATGCTACGAATCAGTAGAGTTGTATGTACTCTTCCTTTAGAATCAACAAGCCCTATAGAGATGGTTTAGAAGTAGTATATTGCATACGACAGTTCTAGGGGCGGGCGTGAGCGGTGTTCCTTTTTTACATTACATCTCATGAACAGACTCACCCTCTTGGTTGTGTTTGTTGCTTGTCAGTATTTCTAAATTGTGACTACTGATCATGTTATATAAGTAATCAGTTAGCAATAACATTGACAACTTATCTTGACAATAGACTACGCTTATCAACACACATCTGATACAGATGAAGCATGTGACACATGCTTTGGTAAATAAGGAAAAATTGTTTAAACCATCTACAGAGTACTGTGCAGTCATATGACGTACAGTACTGTAAACGTTCACGGGAATATTTTGACACATTGGCCGTTATAATTGTCTATTTGTGCAAACTGTGCATACTAAGTAGGTATCTAATTTACAGGCCGTTTTAATTTGTGTTCTAATAGTAAACAGGCAAATCGCATTGACCACGTTACGTGATATGTCTGGTGCAGTTCATGCCTTGTACTAAAGGGATATTGTAACAAACATTTACAACTAGAGCATATTCGTTTTCAACTAGAGCAATTCGGTGGCATGTCATCGCAAATAACCACCTTTACTATTACATAGTTATCGGGTGAGTTTATATACTGAAAATAAAATAAGTTTGAAAGTCGAACAGAAAATGCGGCTTTCACAGAACACAGTAACCCAAAACACGCAAAAGGACAAACATGAGTGGCAATTTAACAAAGAATAAAGGTATATGACGTCACAAACACAAAAAGGATTGACAATAGGGATACCGCCTTGGAACGATGAGTGGCGAAACAAGGCCGCTGAAGGGTTAAACGAGGTTCTAGGGTGCACCATACCTCACACTTACCCTACTGTCATGCCAGTAAAACGGGACAGTGTAAATAAAGAAATACCCGCCATGAACTATTCCCTAACCAACAAGGCAGCAGTAATAGGCAATATAAGATGCTCGTGTATATATAAAACAAAACAATATAGTCTAGAAATCCACAAAGGAGGTACTCAGTGACTTGGAAGAAGCCAGAGCAACAAGATAATAAACCATTGAGAGCACGACAAGACAATATTGCAGACAAACATCAAACGTCACCGTCCTTGTGGGCTTTAGGTAGACGACAACATAGGGTTCACAACCTGATCGATCATCGCACAATTAAAGAGGAAAGCAAAGTGGCGAACTGTAAATTATTTCACCACCAAGCATGAAGTGCGTTGCAAAAAAATAGGGTCATAACCTCTTTTCATAAACATTTAACAAGTTTAACAAAAATAGTCCACATTGTTAAATTGTCCAAACTTCCGTTAGTAAAACAACGCTTTAATATTGTTACAGGCCAAACAGGCTAGTATTTTCCCTAGCAAAAGTGTTTTGAATGAGAACAATAAGCTTATCTTTGAAAAAGTTGTGTTTTAAAGTTGTATATCATGTAGACAAATCATAAGTACTTATAGCTGAAGCTGACTGTTATTGAAAATGTTATCAAGAACATCGCCTGAAATTTTAATTGATCAAAATAAATTAATCCCAGAGTTTCCTTAAGCTTTAGCACAATATTGTTTGACATAATATTTAACGGTAACAAGACAATATGTTAAAGGTTTATAGATAATTGTAGTGGTGCAAGAACTAGAATTGGAAATAAAATGGGCTGTATATGATTGTTTGTGTAATTTGGGAATCCAGTACATCGTTGGAAGTTACATGCGTCGAAACAACTTTATATTCGGTAGATTGCACTGGTGTATACAAATTAGCAAATTAGTACTCCCGAGTTCCAGAGAACATTAACGTAATGGATGCGTCAAACAATAATTATATTATTACAGGAACTAAACTAAACTCATTATGAAATTCCCGGATTCCCGATTTTAAATTACGAAATGAAAACCTAGGTCTAGGGGGAATTAGGGAAGTGTTAGCCCTATAGTTCATAGTCATATAAAAAAAAGTATGAAATGAGAATAAATACAAAACATATTGCAGTCTTGATTTGACTGAGCGGTTGATTGGTTTCATGAACGGTAGTGAAAAGTGCTTGCTATCGTTCACGCACACTAGCCCCGGGTTGAGCAGAACTCAATATTTAAAATACCAATAGTACATAAATTCGAGCTATCCCGCAAATTGTATGCATATGACGGTGAACATGGGACCTTCAATGAGGTGTTTTCACACCATTCCATGGTCAGCGGCGTATGGTCCTAGTATCTAACAAAAGGCGTTGCCCTAAACCAGAAAACAATGGGCGAAATAAACAAAATGGAATTGGGAGCAGGGAATACGAAGCCTGCGTATCACAGGTAAAAGTCAAAAGACTGCATTGAAAAGCAGGCAATATGTATTACGGATGCTTAAACAATACTCAGAACCTTTAAAGTCTGGAGTAGTGGAACCACCTATTCGAAATTCAATTAAGAAACCAAACGCTTTTTGAGAATATACCATCAATATCTGTAAATATCCGGCTCAGCGAATTCCACAGATCAGAATGAATAACTGTTCTGATTGCAAGCACGTTGGAGACGATTGAGTCTTTCACCAGATACCCAGACAGATGTTATTGAGGCCTTTAATGACACCGCTCGGTATCTGGATGACATTTGAACATTGACAACCCTTTCTTTCCAAATATTTATCCTAAAGAGCTTCAGCTTAACAAAGCTAATATTTCTGATAATAACGCTTCTTTTCCTGATTTAGATCTCTATATTGATAATGGTGAAATAATTAGCAAAATCTATGACAAGAGAGATGATTTTAATTTTGACATTGTTAACTATCCCCACTTGAATGAGGATGTTTCCCGAGCAACTTCTAATGGGGTCTATGTGTATCAACTTATTCGTTTTTTCTAGAGCTTATACTCGAGTTGAGGACTTTAATATTCGTAATCTTTGTATAACCAAAAAGTTACTACATCAGGGCTACCGTTACCATAAACTTCGTAAAACCTTTGCAAAATTGTATAATCGTAACCTTGATCTTCTTTCCAAATTGTACGATGACCGGACAGGCTGTGGACCCTATGATGACGCCTTCCTAAAGCCCTATGAGAGGTGGCGTTGGATGTTTGTCTGCGTCCTTGTCTTGTCGTGCCCTCAATGGTTTATTCTTTTGTTGCTCTGGCTTCTGCCAAGTCATCGAGTACCTTCATTGTGGCTTTTTAGGCTTTTTATGTTTTGCATTTATATATACACGAGCACCTATGTGTTTTACTGATATTGCCTAATAATGCTGCCTTGTTGGTTAGAGAATAGTTCATGACGGGGATGTATTTATTTACACTGTCCCGTTTAATTGGAATGACAATAGGGTATGTGTGAGGTATTGTGCACCCTAGAACCTGTTTAAAGTTGTATTATTTTGTATTGTTGATCATTGTTTCTGTGTGTGTTTGTAGTTGACTGTCGCCTTTGAATCTACGTTTCCTGTTCGATTTTTAATCCATTTTACTGCCGCCACACTGCACAGGTAGCGCTACTGTGACATATAAAAACGTATGAAATGAGAAATCAAAAAATATTGCAGTCTCTGTTTGATTGAGACTGTTCATGAACGGTAGTGAAAAGTGCTTGCTACCATTCAAGCCATCTAGCCCCGGGATAAGATGAGCAGAACTCAACATGTACAATGCCAATAATACATAACTTCGAGCCGTCCCGAGGATGGTATGCATATGACGGTGAACATGGAACCTGCAATGAGGTGTTTTCACACCATTCCATGGCCAGCGGTGTATGGTCCCAGAGTCTAACAAAACGCGTTGCAATAAAAGAAAAAAACAATGGGCGAAATAAACAAAATGGAATTTAGCTGGGAGTAGAGAATACGAATCCTGCGTATCACAGGTAACAGACAAAATACTAAATTAAAAAGCAGGCAACATATCCTAAAGTTGACTAAAAAAAACTCAGAACCTTTACAGGCTGGAGTAGTGGAACCATCTTTTCGAAATTCAATTAAGTAATAACAAGTATTACAGAATGTACCACCGACATCTGTAAATATCGGTCTCAGTGATCTCCAAAGATTTGAATGAATAACAGTAAATAATGTTCTGACTGCAAGCACGAGGAGTCGTTACACTGCACATGCTCGTTTATACGTGTATCTATGATGTTAAAACAGTGAAATTTTCAATTAGAAAAGGAGTTAGGGTCAATATGTTCTCTACGACACCACTGAATACCAAAATCCTCAATGAACTGGGCGATCTGACCACGACATGCATTAAAATTAATCACAGAAGGCAATCTATACTTCGGACCTTTAGAAAACAAATGTCGAATACGTTTATCTATATAATATTAAAATTACCAGTAATGCCATTACCGGCCGGAGCATATCAACATTTAGATGTTCTAAACTCGCATTCCTGAGGAGTGTTATTTATTATATCAAGGTCAGACACTACTTTTGTGTAGTTGAAAAGCATATTTCGAAAACATCTCACCTATAGGTATTCCGAAATATCTTCGATTTTGTATCTAATTATGTTGTTATGTATTTATGATATAACGTGTTGACCTTTTGGCATGTGAACGTGTGAACACATCGGTTTCGCAAGAGTAGAAAAAAAACTGGCTTAAAGTGCTGTACACAGGTCTTCAGTGTAATACTTTCGATGACACAGGTTTATGATGATGCAATGTTTGACATCTGTGAACGCTTCATTACGTGGTCCAGCCGTAATACCATTAAGCGATGGGACAGGTTATATTAGCAGGATTTTATAACGAATATTTCGACAACAGAACACTTTTAAAAACCTTTCTTAATGAAAAAATGTGACATGTTTAAAATTACCTATTAAATGTTTTAATTTTACAATATGCATACCTTTTTAAGCTGAAATTTAGGGTTTATTTCATACCCTAGCCAACCCCGTTTTTCCTTATGGAGTATGGAAGTTAATACTCGGACCACGTAATGCTACCCTGGAATATTGCGTCACCAGACGCTTCAAAACTATGTAAGACTTATGATTGCAGGTTGGAAATATGCGTTGTCTAAATGAAGATATTTAGTTTTCGGGGTAGCAACATTTTGCTTTCGGACATATTTGCATACATCTTGGTAGCATACTGTCAATGTTGTCTGAATTGATTGATTCATGCAATCGATTATTAAACTGGTACCATATTCATGATCTTCGATTTTAAATTACGTTATTTACATAATTACAAATCGATGCATACACTTGTGCTGAAGACAAGCCTTATATACGGTAATATATTGTGATACATATGATTAATATGTGTATTGTATGCTCTACCATATGTGCAATGAAATATGACCAAACGTGTACATACGGCATAATGTGATACTTCTGCGCATGCAACGGAACACTGCAACACAATAGTGTCATTTCTCTGGATCATAGCCGCTCATTATTATTTCGAATAGCCTTCAATTATCCGATATAACAGACGGACATATAAACCACACATTTACAATACCGTTGACATATAATGCAATTACAATAGCGGAACTATATGGCACGGAATCTTATAACAAAAGTCTTACAGACGGATTTGTCGCCTTATTTATACATATTTTATTTCCTAATAGATACAACAATACACAATATTTGTACCCGTTTACGTTTGTGATAGCAGGTTTTGCTTGCTATGTATATGTTTGTTTCTGTGCGTGTTATTAGTTGACTGTCGTCCTTGAATGCTACACTCCTGTTGGATTTGTATATCTACTTTTATTTAGGCACTTTTGCTTTGATGAGGGATGTCCGTTGAAATCAAGCAGCAGATTTGAACTATAGATGTATTTTAATAGTGTGCATTGGTCCCTTAAAGTAAAAACATATATATATACAAAGCCGGCATGTTTATATTTCCAAATGAAGCCCAAACATATGTTTGACTGTGTAAATATATTGCCACAAATATCATGGTTTATGGTGCTGGAAAATTATCAACCACGAATGGCTGATATACCCTCGCTGGGAACATGAAAGGGACGACTGATATACCTCTTTTGGGAACTTGAAGGGTCCTACTGATATTCCTCCGATAGGAACAAAAAAGTGTACTTGAGACGTTTACGGAAGGAACGAGTGATGTACCCATATATACCCATACAGGGAACAGGAGAGTGTACACGTGACATGTCACCTGATCACCATAGACAGTCTATTAGTGCAGTTGATTGCGTACGGCTGCACATCCTGAAGAGTTAAATAGAGGTAGAGGTTTTTCAGTATTATTTCATGATGACCTTGACCGGGATGATAATGATACAGATAACATAGTTTAACCATTAGCAGTATATCTGGAAGTGTTTTTAACGTGGCTGAACTTCTTGAGGAGTTATATAGCAGAAAATATGTTTCATTGTCATGTCAGGATGATCTTGACCTTGAACACATTGACACCAAATTATATAGAGCCAAGAGTTAACCCCAAAGAGGTCAACCTCTCACCACGGAGAGTCCACCTATAAAGTTAAATTATTGTGGTTACAATGTTTAAAGAGTACAAGGAAAGAGGAGCAATATGACAATGGTTTTCATTATCACATTATGGAACAATAGGACACTGGTTTTCATTATCACATTATGGAACAATGGAACAATAGATTTCAATATCACATGATGGAACAATAGGACAATGGTTTTCATTTTCACATTATAGAACAATAGGACAATGATTTTCATTATCACATTATGGAGCAACAGAACAATGGTTTTTATTATCACATTATATGACCTATAACATATTTAACCCTAAATTGTAAATGGGTCATCCTCTTACCTGCAGAGTATGGCTATACGTGTTGAACATTTATAGAGAGGACGCGTTTTTCCTTATCATATTTTGGTAACCTTTGACCCTGCAGGTATTAATTCAAACATTGTGGTGCAGTACGGTGACATTGCGTTTGGGTGCTATGATAGCTACAAAACTTTTTTCTCCATTTTGAAGAGTAATAAATTTGACACGGTTGTGTCTACGGACAGGCATATACATGGACATACTGAAAGATGCATGGATTGAAAGACGGACGAACGGACGGACGGATGGGCGGACGAACGTACGGAAGGTAGGACAGACTTAATACAGCATACCCACAACAAACTTCACAAACATCGCGCGTCACACACCATAATTACACATCCACTCAGGAATCACCATTTAGGTAACGGTACGGGACCACATAGGTATACGTCCGGGTTGTAACAATCCTACATGTTACATTATACGGTGCTCCTTGTCAGTATAAAAACGGAATATTATCTGTATGCTGATAACCGGGTACAGGTAAATGATTCCTAACAATATGTCCTCAATAGCTCAGTGGTTAAAGCCTTGGAACGGTAAACCAGAGTCCCGAGTCCCGCTTGAGGAACGATTTGTCCACCACCTGTTATATTTGTGGGTCTCGTCGTGGTCGCCATTGTCGAACATGATTCATATTTAACAAACCATAGTGAGAAACTACAACAAAAGAGACAGGAAGATGAACCTGCGAACATACACGTTCCAATTGCGAACACATCTAGAATTCCTCTGGGAGTTCTAAGGTGACGCTCAGACTAGTAATGTGGATGTAATTCATTTTCTTAGGCAACATTGCTTTTATTTTCTGTTATATTATTTACATAATGTGTGTAAATGTGTTTCTTAAGTTATGATGTACATATTCATCAGTGATAAATACTAAACATAAGGTCATTGATACTCAAAATGTCTTTTGTTTAAAGCTTCATATCCTATACTTTAGATGATATATATAATATAAAAAAAGCCTAGAAAGCCACTCAATAAGTACTCAGTGATACTAACTCATGAACATGAATGCACCAAGGCATCTAGTTAGAAACATCAACAACGTTGGTGTATTCATGTTTATGAGTTAGTGTCACTGAGTACTTATTGTGTGACTTTCTAGGCTGTATTATTGTATATATATATGAAATATACATGCTCATTCATGTGTTTTATTTATTATGCCTATTACCGCTGCCTTGTTTATTAGAGATTATAACCTGGCGGGGATATCTTTATTTACACAGTCCCGTTTATTGGGATTACAGTAGGGTACGAGTGAGGTTTGGTGCACCCTAGATCCTGGTTTAAACCCAACCCCCTCCACCCCAGCGGCCCTTTTTTCCCACTGACCGTTCCAAGGCGGTTGCCATATTGTCAACAAGTGTGTGTTTGTGGTGTCTGATTTTGCCTTTTATTCATCGTTTTATATTGTTGTTATTTGTTTATTTGTGTGATTGTAATTGACTGACGTCCTTGAATGCTACGTTTCCTGTTCGACTTTTATATCTACTTTTACATGGATACATGCATTTGGACTAGTATGTTATAAAGTACATGACATCACAAACAAAATAGGGGAACATATGTGTAGTGCCTCCGAACAGTCAGCGGCACATACCTGCACCATGTACATGTAATAATATACGTTCATATTAACCACTTATAATGAGATAATTAGCATATTACATTACAGTTTCTTATTAGGTTACGTATACACTTACATAATTATTTTCATTCACTTGATACTTTCTGCTGAAAACAGAAGTGTCTAATATCGAATAAACTTTACTTTTTCTAGCAGATGGACCTACTGCGCACGAATCCAGTGTATCCCATTAGAACATGGTTATTTCAATGTCTGAAAATACACGGACGGTATTTGTCTATTTTGTATCATTATCATTCCCACAAGGCACTACATTATCGGTTTTATAGCGACAGTAAAAGTATATAGATATACGAACTGAATCGCATTCTTTCAATGTTTATGTCCATGCAATTTTTCAATTTCTACCGTGTTTAAAAGAACATAAACACAAAAATAAAGGCGATTCAATTTTTAAATAAATTCAGACACATTGCAATTCACGTGTTCTGCCAATAAATGCAAAAAAACGCTTTATATCAATTTATTACAGTCTTAAACATGTTACAGCCAGACAATCCTGCAGACGCTATAATCGAAAATACATATAAAATATATCTGGGGAGTCTGGGGAGTGTAACTACTGTTTATCCCACTATAAATGTGAACTGATAGTATATGAGTTGCAGCCGTAATGATTGAATTAGTGACATATTATTTCCATTTATAAAATAAATAAATTTATTCTGCGATCGTAATAGACCTGTACAACTAACTACGATAACGACTAGGATATCAGACTGCTAAGCACGGGAAAAGGTTGCGGCTGATCCCAAAGTTGTTTTAGTAGACTCACTGGGGTTTTTGTAGAAGAAAGCCAATACAAAAGTCAAAATAAAAAATACATTTCTATTTCATATTTTATTAATTAGTTAATAGTTATTTATATTTCTGTCAATACATGTAAATATATATAAATATGTGTATATAAATACGTCATATCCATCGACCTTTCAGAGTGTTTTTTCTTAATACAGTCTTCGATGCAACCACCCGGAGTCGGTTTTGGTTTGAGTATTTGTGTCAGAGAGGGGCGAACGCGGAGGGAGCGAAATACAATGTTTTCCTACATGACGTTTTCTGCATTCTGTTGTATTTTTCCAGAATAATTTTATGTTAATTCCAATTATGACTAAAGGTAGAAACGGAGCGCGCCCCCCGTGATACGGCATGCATGGGATATACATGTGGGATTTTAGAGGGTGTGGGTGCCGGGGCCTCATTATCATTGAATCCGCCTTAGTACATAATAAATACACTTTTAACCCATATTTCTTACCCTAAAAATGCGTCTACAACTTTTTTGTAGTAGTGGCAGACCACACACTTTTCACTACAAGTACATATAGTGTCACTAATAAATTGCATTGGCTATATAGTGATGCGCAAACGCTCTGTCGAGCATTCAATGCGTATTGCCTGTTGAGAAAACCCCTCTGTTTGTTCCAAGGCTGCAGCCCTAGTGTAAAACCGTTTGTGTTTGTGATATCGTTTGCATTATTTATTACTTTTGCCTTCTCGTTTGTCTGTTAGCGTGTTTGTTTTCGTGTTTTGTGGTTGACTGTCGTCATTGAATGCTACTTTCCCTGTCCGATTTTTATATCTTTCTTTTTTTTTAGTAAGTATTCCTTATCGTAATCCTTACCGTAATCGTTACCTCAGTTAGGTGTACAGGTATAAGTGTATTGAACGAGCAATAGCAAAGATGTAATTGTGTGTAAGAACCAAGCTGAACGCTGCAGAGTGAATACCTAAATGCAATGCCACTTTGATGTGGGCGTGTCTTTATTTGTAATTTCATGTTAACAAGCTATTGGCGAATTCGGATACTTTAACAAGGTTTGCGTCTCATACAAAACTTGTTCTGGATAATAGAAGGATCCTATACGGTGAAGCTAATTATCTTCTACGTACTTAAAATTACAACAAGTCATCAACTTGTTGTTAATTCAGTCCGACAAACTGTAAGTAGACTCTGTTAAAAAAAATGTAGTAATATCAGTAGTAATATCAGTAGTAATGCCAGAAGTATTGTCATACTGCAAAGAAAATTCTCAGGATTTCATTGGTCAATTCGCCGAAGACATGAGGCCATGTCTACGTCTCGAGACGTGAACATAGGACGAATTCTCGGTAGGTACCCCATTACTCCAATACACAAAAACAAAATGGCGACGATAACGTTGCCGATTTGTTTCCTTCCTATCGCTTTTCTGCGCATTTTACTGTGTGTAAAAGTCTGAAATAATCGTAAGTGTATTTCTTTTGGCAATTACGGCTCGGGTGAATATAATTTCCAGGCAGGGAATGTGAGCTCATGTCCCCTGTCAAGTATCCAAATAACTAATAATATCAGTAGTAATATCAGTAGTAATATCAGTTTTAATATCAATAGTAATATCAGTAGTAATATCAGTAGTAATGTCAGCAGTTATATCAGTAGTAGTATCAGTAGTAATATCAGTAGTAATAAAAGTAGTAATATCAGTAGTAATATCAGTAGTAACATCAGTAGTAATGTCAGAGAAATGTCAGTAGCAATATCAGTAGTAATATTAGTAGTAATATCAGTAGTAATATCAGTAGTAATATATGTTGTTATATCAGTAGTAATATCAGTAGTAATGTCAGTAGTAATATCAGTAGTAATATCAGTAGTAATGTCAGAGAAATGTCAGTAGCAATATCAGTAGTAATATCAGTAGTAATGTCAGTAGTAATATCAGTAGTAATATCAGTAGTAATGTCAGTAGTAATATCAGTAGTAATATATGTTGTTATATCAGTAGTAATATCAGTAGTAATGTCAGTAGTAATATAAGTAGTAATATCAGTAGTAACATCAGTAGTAATGTCAGAGAAATGTCAGTAGCAATATCAGTAGTAATGTCAGTAGTAATATCAGTAGTAATATCAGTAGTAATGTCAGTAGTAATGTTAATAGTAATGGCAGTAGCAATATCAGTAGTAATATATGTTGTTATATCAGTAGTAATATCAGTAGCAATATCAGTAGTAATGTCAGTAGTAATGTCAGTAGCAGTATCAGTAGTAATATCAGTAGTAATGCCAGAGAAATGTCAGTAGCAATAACAGTAGTAATATCAGTAGTAATATCAGTAGTAATGTCAGTAGTAATATCAGTAGTAATATTAGTAGTAATATCAGTAGTAATATGTTAGTAGTAATATCAGTAGTAATGTCAGTAGTAATGTCAGTAATAATATCAGTAGTAATGTCAGTAGTAATGTCAGTAGTAATAGCAGTAGTAATGTCAGTAGTAATATCAGTAGTAATATCAGTCGTAATGTCAGAAGTAATATCAGTAGTAATGTCAGTAGTAATATCAGTAGTAATGTCAGTAGTAATGTCAGTAATAATATCAGTAGTAATGTCAGTAGTAATGTCAGTAGTAATAGCAGTAGTAATGTCAGTAGTAATATCAGTAGTAATATCAGTCGTAATGTCAGAAGTAATATCAGTAGTAATGTCAGTAGTAATATCAGTAGTAATATCAGTCGTAATGTCAGAAGTAATATCAGTAGTAATGTCAGTAGTAATGTCAGTAGTAATGTCAGTAGTAATGTCAATAGTAATGTCAGTAGTAATATTAGTAGTAATGTCAGTAGTAATGTTAGTAGTTATATCAGTAGTAATGTCAGTAGTAATGTCAGCAGTAGTAATGTCAGTAGTAATATCAATAGTAATGTTAGTAGTAATGTCAGTAGTAATGTCAGTAGTAATGTCAGTAGCAATATCCGTATTAATATCCGTAGTAGTGTTCGTAGTAATATCAGTAGTAATATCAGTAGTAATGTCAGTAGTAATGTCAGTAGTAATATCCGTATTAATATCCGTAGTAGTGTTCGTAGTAATATCAGTAGTAATATCAGTAGTAATGTCAGTAGTAATGTCAGTAGTAATGTAAGTAGTATTGTTAGTAGTAATATCAGTAGTAACGGCAGTAGTAATATCAGTAGTAATGTCAGTAGTAACGGCAATAGTAATATCAGTAGTAAGGGCAGTAGTAATGTCAGTAGTAATATCAGTAGTAATGTCGGTAGTAATATCAGTAGTATTGTCAGTAGTAATATCAGTAGCAATATCAGTAGTAATATCAGTAGTAATATCAGTAGTAATATCAGTAGTAATAGCAGTAGTAATATCAGTAGTAATATCAGTAGTAATATCAGTAGTAATGTCAGTAGTAATGTCAGTAGTAATATCAGTAGTAATGTAAGTAGTAATATCAGTAGTAATGTCAGTAGTAATATCAGTAGTAATGTCAGTAGTAATATCAGTAGTAATGTCAGTAGTAATATCAGTAGTAATGTCAGTAGTAATATCAGTAGTAATGTCAGTAGTAATATCAGTAGTAATGTCAGTAGTAACATCAGTAGTAATGTCAGTAGTATTGTCATACTGCAAAGAAAATTCTCAGGATTTCATTGGTCATTGCGCCGTAGACATGAGCACATGTCTACGTCTCGAGACGTGAACATAGGACGAATTCCCCGAAGGTACCCCATTATTCAAAACACAAAAACAAAATGGCGACGATAATGTTGCCGATTCGTTTTGAAAACTGCCGATTGTTTCCTACCTATCGCTTTTCTGCGCTTTCCACTGTGTGTAAAAGTCTGAAATAATCGTAAGTGTAGTTTTTTCGGCAATTTTACAGATAATTAAACGTTAAGATAGTGACAAAATACGTTTATTTTATTAAAAAATCAGCAAAATTTAACGACGTTAGAGCGATGACGTCACGAAAGTAAGCAACGTCTAGTAAGAGGCACGTCACGGGGTAATTGGCGCAATAAAAATTGTCGTGTTTTTGGCTGTTATTTTTTATAAATAAATGGTTACAACTTTGAAGTATGACAAATTCGTTATTAGGATTCTTGACAGGGAACATGGGCTCACATTCCCTGCCTGGAAATATTATTCCGCCTCGCCTAACGGCTCGGGTGAATATAATTTCCAGGCAGGGTATGTGACCCCATGTCCCCTGTCAAGAATCCTAAGAACTAATAATGTCAGTAGTAATATCAGAAGTAATGTCAGTAGTAATGTTAGTAGTAATATCAGTAGTAATGTCGATAAGTAGTAATGTTAGTAGTAATATCAGTAGTAATGTCAGTAGTAATATCAGTAGTAATGTCGATCAGTAGTAATGTTAGTAGTAATATCAGTAGTAATATCAGTAGTAATGTCAGTAGTAATATCAGTAGTAATGTTAGTAGTAACATCAGTAGTAATATCAGTATTAACGGCAGTAGTAATATCAGTAGTAACGGCATTAGTAATATCAGTAGTAATATCAGTAGTAATATCAGAAGTATCAGCAGTAGTAATATCAGTAGTAGTGATATCAGTAGTGATATTAGTAGTAATATCAGTACTTATGTCAGTAGTAATGTCAGTAGTAATGTCAGTAGTATTATCAGTAGTCATGGCAGTAGTCATGTCAGTTGTAATGTCAGTAGTTATATCAGTAGTTATGTCAGTAATAATATCAGTAGTAAAGTCATAACTTATGACAGTAGTAATATCAGTAGTAATGCCAGTAGTAATGCCAGTAGTATCATCAGTGGTAATGTCAGTAGTAACGTCAGTAGTAATATAAGTAGTAATGTCTGATATTACTACTGACGTTACTACTGGCATTACTACTGCTTTCACTACTGACATTACTACTAACATTACTACTAATATTATTACTGACATTACTACTGACATTACTACTGATATTACTACTGACATTACTACTGATATTACTACTTACATTACTACTGATATTACTACTGACATTACTACTGATATTACTACTGATATTACTACTGATATTACTACTTACATTACTACTGACATTACTACTGATATTACTACTGACATTACTACTGACATTACTACTGACATTACTACTGATATTACTACTGACATTACTAATGATATTACTACTGACATTTCTACTGATATTACTATTGATATTAAAACTTACATTACTACTAACATTACTACTGACATTACTACTGACATTACTACTGCTATTACTACTGACATTACTACTGCTATTACTACTGACATTACTACTGATATTACTACTGACATTACTACTGATATTACTAATGATATTACTACTGACATTTATACTGATATTACTACTGACATTACTAATGATATTACTACTGACATTTCTACTGATATTACTACTGATATTAAAACTTACATTACTACTAACATTACTACTGACATTACTACTGACATTACTACTGATATTACTACTGATATTACTACTGACATTTATACTGACATTACTACTGATATTACTACTGATATTACTAATGATATTACTACTGACATTTATACTGATATTACTACTGACATTACTAATGATATTACTACTGACATTTCTACTGATATTACTACTGATATTAAAACTTACATTACTACTAACATTACTACTGGCATTACTACTGATATTACTACTGATATTACTACTGATATTACTACTGACATTACTACTGATATTACTACTGATATTACTACTGACATTACTACTAACATTACTACTGACATTACTACTGACATAACTACTGACATTACTACTGATATTACTACTGATATTAAAACTTACATTAATACTAACATTACTACTGACATTACTACTGACATTACTACTGATGTTACTACTGACATTACTACTGATATTACTACTGACATTACTACTGTATTACTACTGACATTACTACTGACATTACTACTGATATTACTACTGATATTACTACTGACATTACTACTGACATAACTACTGATATTACTACTGATATTACTACTGATATTACTACTGACATTACTACTGATATTACTACTGACATTACTACTAACATTACTACTGACATTACTACTGACATAACTACTGACATTACTACTGATATTACTACTGATATTAAAACTTACATTACTACTAACATTACTACTGACATTACTACTGACATTTATACTGACATTACTTCTGATATTACTACTGACATTACTACTGACATTACTACTGACATTACTACTGACATTTATACTGACATTTACACTGACATTACTACTGACGTTACTACTGACATTTATACTGACATTTATACTGACATTACTACTGACATTACTACTGACATTACTACTGACATTACTACTGACATTACTACTGACATTTATACTGACATTTATACTGACATTACTACTGACATTACTACTGACATTACTACTGACATTACTACTGACATTACTACTGACATAACTACTGATATTACTACTGATATTACTACTGATATTACTACTGACATTACTACTGATATTACTACTGACATTACTACTAACATTACTACTGACATTACTACTGACATAACTACTGACATTACTACTGATATTACTACTGATATTAAAACTTACATTACTACTAACATTACTACTGACATTACTACTGACATTACTACTGATATTACTACTGACATTACTACTGATATTACTACTGACATTACTACTGATATTACTACTGACATTACTACTGACATTACTACTGATATTACTACTGATATTACTACTGACATTACTACTGACATAACTACTGATATTACTACTGATATTACTACTGATATTACTACTGACATTACTACTGATATTACTACTGACATTACTACTAACATTACTACTGACATTACTACTGACATAACTACTGACATTACTACTGATATTACTACTGATATTAAAACTTACATTACTACTAACATTACTACTGACATTACTACTGACATTTATACTGACATTACTTCTGATATTACTACTGACATTACTACTGACATTACTACTGACATTACTACTGACATTTATACTGACATTTACACTGACATTACTACTGACGTTACTACTGACATTTATACTGACATTTATACTGACATTACTACTGACATTACTACTGACATTACTTCTGACATTACTACTGACATAACTACTGACATTTATACTGACATTGATACTGACATTACTACTGACATTACTACTGACATTACTACTGACATTACTACTGATATTTCTACTGATATTACTACTGACATTACTACTGACATAACTACTGATATTACTACTGACATTACTACTGATATTACTACTGACATAACTACTGACATTACTACTGACATTGCTACTGATATTACTACTGACATTACTACTGATATTTATACTGACATTACTACTGATATTACTACTGATATTACTACTGACATTACTACTGATATTACTACTGACATTATTACTGACATAACTACTGACATTTCTACTGATAGTACTACTGATATTAAAACTTACATTACTACTAACATTACTACTGACATTACTACTGACATTACTACTGATATTACTACTGACATTACTACTGACATTTATACTGACTTTACTACTGATATTACTACTGACATTACTACTGACATTACTACTGACATAACTAGTGACATTACTACTGATATTACTACTGATATTACTACTGACATTACTACTGACATAACTACTGACATTACTACTGATATTACTACTAATATTACTACTGGCATTACTACTGACATTACTACTGACATAACTACTGCCGTTACTACTGATATTACTACTGATATTACTACTGACATTACTACTGACATAACTACTGACATTACTACTGATATTACTACTGACATTACTACTGACATTACTACTGATATTACTACTGACATTACTACTGACATTACTACTGATATTACTACTGATATTACTACTGACATTACTACCGATATTACTACCGATATTACTACCGATATTACTACCGATATTACTACCGATATTACTACTGATATTACTACTGATATTATGACGGATATTATTACTGCCGTTACTACTGATGTTACTACTGATGTTAGTACTGATATTACTACTGATATTACTACTGATATTACTACTGCCGTTACTACTGATGTTACTACTGATGTTACTTCTGATGTTACTACTGACATTAATACTGACATTACTACTGATATAACTACTGCCGTTACTACTGATATTACTACTGATATTACTACTGATATTACTACTGATATTATTACTGATATTATTACTGCCGTTACTACTGATGTTACTACTGATGTTAGTACTGATATTACTACTGATATTACTACTGATATTACTACCGCCGTTACTACTGATGTTACTACTGATGTTACTTCTGATGTTACTACTGACATAAATACTGACATTACTACTGATATTACTACTGATATTACTACTGACATTACTACTAATATTACTACCGATATTACTACCGATATTACTACCGATATTACTACTGATATTACTACTGATATTATTACTGATATTACTACTGATATTATTATTGCCGTTACTACTGATATTACTACTGATATTACTACTGATATTACTACTGATATACTGATATTACTACTGATATTACTACTGATATTACTACTGCCGTTACTACTGATGTTACTACTGATATTACTTCTGCCGTTATTACTGATATTACTACTGCTGTTACTACTGATATTACTACTGATATTACTACTGATATTATTACTGATATTACTACTGATATAACTACTGCCGTTACTACTGATATTACTACTGATTTTATTACTGCCGTTACTACTGATGTTACTACTGATGTTAGTACTGATATTACTACTGATATTTCTACTGCCGTTACTACTGATATTACTACCGATATTACTACCGATATTACTACTGATATTACTACTGATATTACTACTGATATTACTACTGCCGTTACTACTGATGTTACTACTGATGTTACTTCTGATGTTATTACTGATATTACTACTGACATTTATACTGACATTACTACTGATATTACTACTGATATTACTACTGACATTACTACTGATATTACTACTGACATTACTACTGACATGACTACTGACATTACTACTTATATTACTACTGACATTACTACTGACATTACTACTGACATTACTACTGACATTACTACTGATATTACTACTGACATTACTACTGACATTACTACTGATATTACTACTGATATTACTTCTGATATTACTACTGATATTATTACTGATATTACTACTGATATTACTACTGCCGTTACTACTGATATTACTACCGATATTGCTACCGATATTACTACCGATATTACTACCGATATTACTACTGATATTACTACTGATATTATTACTGATATTACTACTGATATTACTACTGATATTACTAGTGATATTACTACTAATATTACTACTGATCTACTGATATTACTACTGATATTACTACTGATATTATTACTGCCGTTACTACTGATGTTACTACTGATATTACTTCTGCCGTTACTACTGATATTACTACTCCTGTTACTACTGATATTAATACTGATATTACTACTGATATTATTACTGATATTACTACTGATATAACTACTGCCGTTACTACTGATATTACTACTGATATTACTACTGATATTATTACTGCCGTTACTACTGATGTTACTACTGATGTTAGTACTGATATTACTACTGATATTACTACTGCCGTTACTACTGATATTACTACCGATGTTACTACCGATATTACTACCGATATCACTACTGATATTACTACTGATATTACTACTGATATTACTACTGCCGTTACTACTGATATTACTACTGATATTACTACTGCCGTTACTGCTGATATTACTACTGATATTACTTCTGATATTACTACTGCCGTTACTACTGATATTACTACTGATATTACTACTGATATTATTACTGATATTACTACTGATGTTACTACTGATGTTAGTACTGATATTACTACTGATTTTACTACTGCCGTTACTACTGATATTACTACTGATGTTACTACCGATATTACTACCGATATTACTACTGATATTACTACTGATATTACTACTGATATTACTACTGCCGTTACTACTGATGTTACTACTGATGTTATTACTGATATTACTACTGATATTACTACTGCCGTTACTACTGATAATACTACCGATATTACTACCGATATTACTACCGATATTACTACCGATATTACTACTGACATTACTACTGACGTTACTACTGACATAACTACTGATGTTACTACAGATAAAACTACTGATATTACTACTTACTTTACTACTTACATTACTACTGACATTACTACTGACATTACTACTGACATTACTACTGATATTACTACTGTCATTACTACTGACATTACTACTGACATTACAACTGACATTACTACTGATATTACTACTGATATTACTACTGACATTACTACTGGTATTACTACTTACATTACTACTGACATTACTACTGACATTACTACCGATATTATTACCGATATTACTACCGATATTACTACCGATATTACTACCGATAATACTACCGACATTACTACTGATATTACTATTGATATTATTACTGATATTATTACTGATATTACTACTGATATTACTACTGATACTACTACGGACATTACTACTCACATTATTATTTATTAGGATACTTGACAGGGGACATGGGCTCACATTCCCTCCTTGGAAATTATATACATTTCACAGGCAGGGAATGTGAGCCCATGTTCCCCGTCAAGAATCCTAATAACGAATTTGTCATACTTCAAAGTTGTAACCATTTATTCAAGAAATAAACCAGCGAATACACGATTTCATTTTTAGTGCGCAAATTTCCCCGTAACGTGCCTCTAACTAGACGTTGTTTATTTGCATGATGTCATCGTTCTAATCTCGTTTTTGGCGGATGTTCTAATAAAATAAACGTATTTTGTCACTATGTTAATGTTTTATTATCTGTAAAATTGCCAAAAAAATACACTTACGATTATTTCAGACTTATACACACTGTGTATATATTACAACTGATATTACTTCTGATATTACTACTGATATTACTACTGATATTATTTCTGATATTACTACTGCCGTTACTACTGATATTACTACTGATATTACTACTGATATTACTACTGATATTACTACTGCCGTTACTACTGATATTACTACTGATATTACTACTGATATTACTACTGATATTACTACTGATATTACTACTGCCGTTACTACTGATATTACTACTGATATTACTACTGATATTACTACTGATATTACTTCTGATAGTACTACTGCCGTTACTCCTGATATTACTACTGATATTACTACTGATATTATTACTGATATTACTACTGATATTACTACTAATATTATTTCTGATATTACTACTGCCGTTACTACTGATATTACTACTGATATTACTACTGATATTACTACTGCCGTTACTACTGATATTACTACTGATATTACTTCTGATATTACTAATTTCGTTACTGCTGATATTACTACTGATATTACTTCTGATATTACTACTGCCGTTACTACTGATATTACTACTGATACTACTACTGATATTATTACTGATATTACTACTGACATTACTACTGATATTACTACTGATATAACTACTGAAATTACTACTGATATTACTATTGATATTACTACTGATATTACTACTGCCGTTACTACTGATATTACAACTGATATTACTACTGATATTACTACCGATATTATTTCTGATATTACTACTGATATTATTACTGATATTACTACTGATATTATTACTGATATTACTACTGATATTACTTCTGATATTACTACTGCCGTTACTACTGATATTAATACTGATATTACTATTGATATTACTACTGATATTACTACTTATATTACTACTGAAATAACTACTGATATTACTACTGATATTATTACTGATATTACTACTGATATTACTTCTGATATTACTACTGCCGTTACTTCTGATATTACTACTGATATTACTACTGATATTACTACTGATATTACTACTGATATTACTTCTGATGTTACTACTGATATTACTTCTGATATTACTACTGCCGTTACTACAGATATTACTATTGACATTACTACTGACATTACTACTGACATTACTACTGATATTAGTACTGTCATAACTACTGATATTACTACTGACATTACTACTGACATGACTACTGCTATTACAACTGATATTACTACTGACATTACTACTGACCTTACTACTGATATTACTACTGCCATTACTACTGACATTACTACTGATATTACTACTGATATTACTTCTGATATTACTACTGCCGTTACTACTGATATTACTACTGATATTACTACTGATATTATTACTGATATTACTACTGATATTACTACTGATATTATTTCTGATATTACTACTGCCGTTACTACTGATATTACTACTGATATTATTACTGATATTACTACTGATATTACTACTGATATTACTACTGATATTACTACTGATATTACTACTGATATTACTACTGATATTACTACTGCCGTTACTACTGCTATTACTACTGATATTACTACTGATATTACTATTGATATTACTTCTGATATTACTACTGCCGTTACTCCTGATATTACTACTGATATTACTACTGATATTATTACTGATATTACTACTGATATTACTAGTGATATTATTTCTGATATTACTACTGCCGTTACTACTGATATTACTACTGATATTACTACTGATATTACTACTGCCGTTACTACTGATATGACTACTGATATTACTTCTGATATTACTACTGCCGTTACTGCTGATATTACTACTGATATTACTTCTGATATTACTACTGCCGTTACTACTGATATTACTACTGATACTACTACTGATATTATTACTGATATTACTACTGATAATACTACTGATATTATTACTGATATTACTACTGATATTACTACTGATATTATTACTGATATTACTACTGATATTACAACTGCCTTTACTACTGATATTACTATTGATATTACTACTGATATTACTACTGCCGTTAATACTGATATTACAACTGATATAACTACTGATATTACTACTGATATTACTACTGATATTATTACTGATATTACTACTGATATTATTACTGATATTACTACTGATAATACTTCTGATATTACTACTGCCGTTACTACTGATATTACTACTGATATTACTACTGATATTACTACTGATATAACTACTGAAATTACTACTGATATTACTATTGATATTACTACTGATATTACTACTGCCGTTACTACTGATATTACAACTGATATTACTACTGATATTACTACCGATATTATTTCTGATATTACTACTGATATTATTACTGATATTACTACTTATATTATTACTGATATTACTACTGATATTACTTCTGATATTACTACTGCCGTTACTACTGATATTACTACTGATATTACTATTGATATTACTACTGAAATTACTACTGATATTACTACTGATATTATTACTGATATTACTACTGATATTACTTCTGATATTACTACTGCCGTTACTTCTGATATTACTACTGATATTACTACTGATATTACTACTGATATTACTACTGATATTACTACTGATATTATTACTGATATTACTACTGATATTATTACTGATATTACTACTGATATTATTACTGATATTACTACTGATATTACTACTGATATTACTACTGATATTATTACTGATATTACTACTGATATTATTACTGATATTACTACTGCCGTTACTACTGATATTACTTCTGATATTACTACTGATATTATTACTGATATTACTACTGATATTACTACTGATATTATTTCTGATATTACTACTGCCGTTACTACTGATATTACTACTGATATTACTACTGATATTACTACTGATATTATTACTGATATGACTACTGATATTACTACTGATATTATTACTGATATTACTACTGATATTACTACTGCCTTTACTACTGATATTACTATTGATATTACTACTGATATTACTACTGCCGTTACTACTGATATTACAACTGATATTATTACTGATATTACTACTGATATTACTACTGATATTATTACTGATATTACTACTGATATTATTACTGATATTACTACAGATATTACTTCTGATATTACTACTGCCGTTACTACTGATATTACTACTGATATTACTACTGATATTACTACTGATATAACTACTGAAATTACTACTGATATTACTATTAATATTACTACTGATATTACTACTGCCGTTACTACTGATATTACAACTGATATTACTACTGATATTATTACTGATATTATTACTGATATTACTACTGATATTATTACTGATATTACTACTGATATTATTACTGATATTACTACTGATATTATTACTGATATTACTACTGATATTACTACTGATATTACTACTGATATTATTACTGATATTACTACTGATATTATTACTGATATTACTACTGATATTATTACTGATATTACTACTGATATTACTTCTGATATTACTACTGCCGTTACTACTGATATTACAACTGATATTACTGCTGATATTACTACTGATATTACTTCTGATATTACTACTGCCGTTACTACTGATATTACTACTGATATTACTATTGATATTACTACTGATATTACTGCTGATATTACTACTGAAATTACTACTGATATTACTACTGATATTATTACTGATATTACTACTGATATTACTTCTGATATTACTACTGCCGTTACTTCTGATATTACTACTGATATTACTACTGATATTACTACTGATATTACTTCTGATATTACTACTGATATTACTTCTGATATTACTACTGATATTACTACCGATATTACTACTGACATTACTACTGATATTACTACTGATATTACTACTGACGTGACTACTGATATTACTACTGATATAACTAATTTTACCACTGATATTAATACTGACATTACTACTGATATTACTACTGACATTACTATTGACATTACTACTGACATTACTACTGACATTACTACTGACTTTACTACTGATATTAGTACTGTCATAACTACTGACATTACTACTGATATTACTACTGACATAACTACTGATATTACTACTGACATTACTACTGACATGACTACTGCTATTACAACTGATATTACTACTGACATTACTACTGACATTACTACTGATATTACTACTGCCATTACTACTGACATTACTACTGATATTACTACTGATATTACTTCTGATATTACTACTGCCGTTACTACAGATATTACTACTGATATTACTACTGATATTATTACTGATATTACTACTGATATTACTACTTATATTATTTCTGATATTACTACTGCCGTTACTACTGATATTACTACTGATATTATTACTGATATTACTACTGATATTACTACTGCCTTTACTACAGATATTACAACTGATATTACTACTGATATTATTACTGATATTATTACTGATATTACTACTGATATTATTACTGATATTACTACTGATATTATTACTGATATTACTACTGATATTATTACTGATATTACTACTGATATTACTACTGATATTACTACTGATATTATTACTGATATTACTACTGATATTATTACTGATATTACTACTGCCGTTACTACTGATATTACTACTGATATTACTACTGATATTATTACTGATATTACTACTGATATTACTACTGATATTATTTCTGATATTACTACTGCCGTTACTACTGATATTACTACTGATATTACTACTGATATTACTACTGATATTACTACTGCCGTTACTACTGATATTACTACTGATATTACTACTACCGTTACTGCTGATATTACTACTGATATTACTTCTGATATTACTACTGCCGTTACTACTGATATTACTACTGATATTACTACTGATATTATTACTGATATTACTACTGATATTACTACTGATATTATTACTGATATTACTACTGATATTACTACTGCCTTTACTACTGATATTACTATTGATATTACTACTGATATTACTACTGCCGTTACTACTGATATTACAACTGATATTATTACTGATATTACTACTGATATTACTACTGATATTATTACTGATATTACTACTGATATTATTACTGATATTACAACAGATATTACTTCTGATATTACTACTGCCGTTACTACTGATATTACTACTGATATTACTACTGATATTACTACTGATATAACTACTGAAATTACTACTGATATTACTATTAATATTACTACTGATATTACTACTGCCGTTACTACTGATATTACAACTGATATTACTACTGATATTATTACTGATATTATTACTGATATTACTACTGATATTATTACTGATATTACTACTGATATTATTACTGATATTACTACTGATATTATTACTGATATTACTACTGATATTACTACTGATATTACTACTGATATTATTACTGATATTACTACTGATATTATTACTGATATTACTACTGATATTATTACTGATATTACTACTGATATTACTTCTGATATTACTACTGCCGTTACTACTGATATTACAACTGATATTACTACTGATATTACTACTGATATTACTACTGATATTATTACTGATATTACTACTGATATTATTACTGATATTACTACTGATATTACTTCTGATATTACTACTGCCGTTACTACTGATATTACTACTGATATTACTACTGATATAACTACTGAAATTACTACTGACATTACTACTGATATTACTACCGATATTACTACTGACATTACTACTGATATTACAACTGATATTACTACTGACGTGATTACTGATATTACTACTGATATAACTAACATTACCACTGATATTAATACTGACATTACTACTGATATAACTACTGACATTACTACTGACATTACTACTGACATTACTACTGACATTACTACTGACATTACTACTGATATTACTACTGATATTACTATTGACATAACTACTGATATTACTACTGACATTACTACTGACATGACTACTGCTATTACTACTGATATTACTACTGACATTACTACTGACATTACTACTGATATTACTACTGCCATTACTACTGCCATTACTACTGACATTACTACTGATATTACTACTGCCATTACTACTGACATTACTACTCATATTACTACTGATATTACTACTGATATTATTACTGACATCACATCTGATATTACTACTTACATTACTACTGATATTACTACTGATATTACTACTGATATTACTACTGATATTACTACTGATATTACTACTGATATTATTACTGATATTACTACTGATATTACTACTGATATTACTACTGATATTACTACTGCCTTTACTACTGATATTACTATTGATATTACTACTGATATTACTACTGCCGTTACTACTGATATTACAACTGATATTATTACTGATATTACTACTGATATTACTACTGATATTATTACTGATATTACTACTGATATTATTACTGATATTACTACAGATATTACTTCTGATATTACTACTTCCGTTACTACTGATATTACTACTGATATTACTACTGATATTACTACTGATATAACTACTGAAATTACTACTGATATTACTATTAATATTACTACTGATATTACTACTGCCGTTACTACTGATATTACAACTGATATTACTACTGATATTATTACTGATATTATTACTGATATTACTACTGATATTATTACTGATATTACTACTGATATTATTACTGATATTACTACTGATATTATTACTGATATTACTACTGATATTACTACTGATATTACTACTGATATTATTACTGATATTACTACTGATATTATTACTGATATTACTACTGATATTATTACTGATATTACTACTGATATTACTTCAGATATTACTACTGCCGTTACTACTGATATTACAACTGATATTACTGCTGATATTACTACTGATATTACTTCTGATATTACTACTGCCGTTACTACTGATATTACAACTGATATTACTATTGATATTACTACTGATATTACTACTGATATTACTACTGAAATTACTACTGATATTACTACTGATATTATTACTGATATTACTACTGATATTACTTCTGATATTACTACTGCCGTTACTTCTGATATTACTACTGATATTACTACTGATATTACTACTGATATTACTTCTGATATTACTACTGATATTACTTCTGATATTACTACTGATATTACTACTGATATAACTACTGAAATTACTACTGACATTACTACTGATATTACTACCGATATTACTACTGACATTACTACTGATATTACTACTGATATTACTACTGACGTGACTACTGATATTACTACTGATATAACTAACTTTACCACTGATATTAATACTGACATTACTACTGATATAACTACTGACATTACTACTGACATTACTACTGACATTACTACTGACATTACTACTGATATTACTACTGATATTACTATTGACATAACTACTGATATTACTACTGACATTACTACTGACATGACTACTGCTATTACTACTGATATTAC
The DNA here is from genome assembly GCA_037043455.1 of Cyrtodaria siliqua. NCBI lineage: Eukaryota > Metazoa > Mollusca > Bivalvia > Adapedonta > Hiatellidae > Cyrtodaria > Cyrtodaria siliqua. Next base: position 10,820 of record JAWPHD010004597.1, on the reverse strand, counting down.
TACTGACATTACTACTGACATTACTACTGATATTACTACTGCCATTACTACTGCCATTACTACTGACATTACTACTGATATACTACTGCCATTACTACTGACATTACTACTCATATTACTACTGATATTACTACTGATATTATTACTGACATCACATCTGATATTACTACTTACATTACTACTGATATTACTACTGACATTTCTACTGATATTACTACTGACGTTACTACTGACATTACTACTGATGTTACTACTGACATTACTACTGATATTACTACTGATATTACTACTACCGTTACTACTGATATTACTACTGATATTACTACTGATATTACTACTTACATTGATACTGGTATTACTACTGACATTAAATATTTAGTACTGTTCAACTCGGGGCTAGAGGGTGTGAACGGTATCAATCCAGCCGTGATTGCACTATTTTCTTGTATTCATCTTGTTCGGCGATTTCCAAATCTCTCCCTTCATACTCTTATTACTTGAAATATTTCCGTTGGTTTAAACCCCCAGTGAACTTTATTGCCACTGTCCGTCCCAAGGCGGTATTCTTGTTGTCAACTATTTTATGTTTGTGATGTCATATCTTGCCTTTTATTCTTCTTATAAATAATGTTCAAGCCCAGTAATCGTCGTCAGGTACACGAGATGATCATCCGTAACAAAGATTTATTTCGACTCTGTAAGTAAACACACGCATTTCAACTCTAATTCTCAGTCCATCAATATATAAGTATGCCTAAAGTATCTCAATCAATGGTAAAACGACTCGGTTAATATTCACTTTTGCTAATACTTAGCGAATTGAGAGTAGAATCAAAGAAAGTTAAAAATGAAAAAAGTCCGCTGAGAATCATCTCGCTAAAATAATTTTCTTTGATTCTGCTCTCAATTCGTAAATATTAGCAGAAGTGAATATTAACCGAGTCTTTTTACCATTGATTCCGATACTTTAGGCATAATTATATCTTTATGGACTGAGAATTAGAGCTGAAATGCATTCATCTCGCTAACATAACTTTCTTTGATTCTGCTCTCAATTCGCTAAGTATTAGCAGTAGTGAATATTAACCGAGTCTTTTTACCATTGATTGCGATACTTTAGGCATAATTATATCTTTATGGATTGCGATTTAGAGCTGAAATACGTGTGTTTACTTAATACCGAGTCGAGTACGGATGATCATCTCGTGCACCTGCTGATGACGTCAATTACTGGGCTTGAAGTTTGTTTATGTTCGTGCTTTTTGTTGACTGTGGTCTTTAAATGCGCTATTGCCTGTTCGACGTTGTATATTTTTGTATTGAAATCTCTAACTCTATAGATGCATTATTTAAACTGCTTTAGAAGTGCTACTTCAAACGTGTTACTGTGTTTAACATTTGCCTGTTCTCATCGTTTTCTTTTGACAGCTTCATAAGGAACGTGAAGCAGTTTATAAACCACTCTCTACAATCAATTTGGCAATTATGATCCACTGATGCTCAATACTTTTCAGAATACTAAATACTGTATAATGATACCTAATCCTACGGACTAATAAATACATCTAGATGTATTGTTGACGATTTCTATATTACAAATTTGCAGTTTATCAAGTTATAGAAGGTCATCTAGTTGTATTATCCTGCTACTGATATTACTACTGATATTACTACCGACATTACTACTGAATTACTACTGATATAACAACTGATATTATTACTGATATTACTACCGACATTACTACTGACATTACTACTGATATTACAACTGATATTATTACTGATATTACTACTGATATTACTACTGATATTACTACTGATATTACTACTGATATTACTACTGATATTACTACTGACATTACTACTGATATTACTATTGATATTATTACTAATATTATTACTGATATTACTACTGGTATTACTACTGATACTACTACTGACATTACTACTGACATTATTATTTATTAGGATTCTGGACAGTGGACATGGGCTCACATTCCCTGCTTGGAAATTATATACACTTCACAGGCAGGGAATGTGAGCCCATGTTCCCCGTCAAGAATACTAATAACGAATTTGTCATACTTCAAAGTTGTAACCATTTATTCAAGAAAAAAACAGCCAATACACGATTTCATTTTTAGTGCCCAAATTTCCCCGTAACGTGCCTCTAACTAGACGTTGTTTATTTTCGTGACGTCATCGCTCTAATGTCGTTTTTGGCGGATGTCGTAATAAAATAAACGTATTTTGTCACTATGTTAATGTTTTAACATCTATAAAATTGCCAAAAAAATACACTTACGATTATTTCAGACTTTAACACACTGTGTATATATTACAACTGATATTACTACTGATATTACTACTGATATTACTACTGACATTACTACTGATATTACTACTGATATTACTACTGATATTATTACTGATATTACTACCGATATTACTACTGCCGTTATTACTGATATTACTACCGATATTACTACTGATATTACTACCGATTAGTAATATCAGTAGTAATATCAGTAGTAATGTCAGTAGTAACATCAGTTGTAATGTCAGTAGTAACGTCAGTAGTAATATCAGTAGTAATGTCAGTAGTAATATCAGTAGTAATATCAGTAGAAATGTCAGTAGTAATGTCAGTAGTAATATCAGTAGTAATGACAGTAGTAACATCAGTAGTAATGTCAGTAGTAACGTCAGTAGTAATATCAGTAGAAATGTCAGTAGTAATATCAGTAGTAATGTAAGTAGTAATATCAGTAGTGATGTCAGTAATAATATTAGTAGTAATATCAGTAGTAATATCAGTAGTAATGTCAGTAGTAATGGCAGTAGTAATATCAGTAGTAATGTCAGTAGTAATGTCAGTAGTAATATCAGTAGTAATAGCAGTAGTCATGTCAGTAGTAATGTCAGTAGTAATATCAGTAGTTATGTCAGTAGTAATATCAGTAGTAATATCAGTGGTAATGTTAGTTATATCAGTAGTAATATCAGTAGTAACGTCAGTAGTAATATCAGTAGTAATATCAGTAGTAATGTCAGTAGTAATATCGGTAGTAATATCAGTAGTAATGTCAGTAGTAATTTCAGTAGTAATATCAGTAGTAATATCAGTAGTAATATCAGTAGTAATATCAGTAGTAACGGCAGTAGTAATATCAGAAGTAATATCAGTAGTAATATCAGTAATAATATCAGTAGTAATATCAGTAATATTATCAGTAGTAATATCAGTAGTAATATCAGAAGTAATATCAGTAGTAATATCAGTAGTAATATCAGTTGTAATATCCGTAGTAACGGCAGTAGTAATATCAGTAGTAATATCAGTAATATTATCAGTAGTAATATCAGTAGTAATATCAGAAGTAATATCAGTAGTAATATCAGTAGTAATATCAGTAGTAAAGGCAGTAGTAATATCAGTAGTAATATCAGTAATAATATCAGTAGTAATATCAGTAGTAATATCAGTAGTAACATCAGAAGTAATATCAGTTGTAATATCCGTAGTAACGGCAGTAGTAATATCAGTAGTAATATCAGTAATATTATCAGTAGTAATATCAGTAGTAATATCAGAAGTAATATCAGTAGTAATATCAGTAGTAATATCAGTAGTAAAGGCAGTAGTAATATCAGTAGTAATATCAGTAATAATATCAGTAGTAATATCAGTAGTAATATCAGTAATAATATCAGTAGTAATATCAGTAGTAATATCGGTAGTAACGGCAGTAGTAATATCAGAAGTAATATCAGTAGTATTATCAGTAGTAACGGCAGTAGTAATATCAGTAGTAATATCAGTAGTAATATCAGTAGTAAAGGCAGTAGTAATATCAGTAGTAATATCAGTAGTAATATCAGTAGTAATATCAGTAGTAATATCAGTAGTAACATCAGAAGTAATATCAATAGTAATATCAGTAGTAATATCAGTAGTAATATCAGTAGTAATATCAGTAGTAATATCAGTAGTAATATCAGTAGTAATATCAGTAGTAATATCAGTTGTAATATATACACAGTGTGTAAAAGTCTGAAATAATCGTAAGTGTATTTTTTTGGCAATTTTACAGATAATAAAACATTAACATAGTGACAAAATACGTTTATTTGATTAGAACATCCGCCAAAAACGAGGTTAGAACGATGACGTCATGCAAATAAACAACGTCTATTTAGAGGCACGTTACTGGGAAATTTGCGCACTAAAAATGAAATCGTGTATTGGCTGGGTTTTTTCTTGAATAAATGGTTACAACTTTGAAGTATGACAAATTCGTTATTAGGATTCTTGACGGGGAACATGGGCTCACATTCCCTGCCTGTGAAATGTATATAATTTCCAGGCAGGTAATGTGAGCCCATGTCCCCTGTCAAGTATCCTAATGAATAATAATGTCAGTAGTAATGTCAGTAGTAATGTCAGTAGTAATGACAGTAGTAATGTCAGTAGTAATGTCAGTAGTAATGTCAGTAGTAATGTAAGTAGTAAAGTAAGTAGTAATATCAGTAGTTATATCAGTAGTAACATCAGTAGTTATGTAAGTAGTAACGTCAGTAGTAATGTCAGTAGTAATATCGGTAGTAATATCGGTAGTAATATCGGTAGTTATATCGGTAGAAATATCGGTAGTAATATCGGTAGTAATATCAGTTGTAACGGCAGTAGTAATATCAGTAGTAATATCAGTAATAACATCAGTAGTAATGTCGGTAGTAATATCGGTAGTAATATCAGTAGTAATGTCAGTAGTAATTTCAGTAGTAATATCAGTAGTAATATCAGTAGTAATATCAGTAGTTATATCGGTAGAAATATCGGTAGTAATATCGGTAGTAATATCAGTGTAACGGCAGTAGTAATATCAGTAGTAATATCAGTAATAACATCAGTAGTTACATCAGTAGTAACATCAGTAGTCACGGCAGTAGTAATATCAGTAGTAATATCAGTAGTAATATCAGTAGTAATATCGGTAGTAATATCGGTAGTAATATCGGTAGTAATATCGGTAGTAATATCAGTAGTAACGGCAGTAGTAATATCAGTAGTAATATCAGTAGTAACATCAGTAGTAACATCAGTAGTAACGGCAGTAGTAATATCAGTAGTAATATCAATAGTAATATCAGTAGTAATATCAGTAGTAATATCAGTAGCAACGGCAGTAGTTATATCAGTAGTAATATCAGTATTAATATCAGTAGTAATATCAGTAGTAATATCAGTAGTAACAGCAGAAGTAATATCAGTAGTAACGGCAGAAGTAATATCAGTAGTAACATCAGTAGTAACGGCAGTAGTAATATCAGTAGTAATATCAGTAGTAATATCAGCGGATCAGTAGTAATATCAGTAGTAATGTCAGTAGTAATGTCAGTAGTAATGTAAGTAGTAAAGTAAGTAGTAATATCAGTAGTTATATCAGTAGTAACATCAGTAGTTATGTAAGTAGTAACGTCAGTAGTAATGTCAGTAATAATATCGGTAGTAATATCGGTAGTTATATCGGTAGAAATATCGGTAGTAATATCGGTAGTAATATCAGTTGTAACGGCAGTAGTAATATCAGTAGTAATATCAATAGTAATATCAGTAGTAATAACAGTAGTAATATCAGTAGCAACGGCAGTAGTTATATCAGTAGTAATATCAGTAATAATATCAGTAGTAATATCAGTAGTAATATCAGTAGTAACAACAGAAGTAATATCAGTAGTAACGGCAGAAGTAATATCAGTAGTAACATCAGTAATAACGGCAGTAGTAATATCAGTAGTAATATCAGTAGTAATATCAGTAGATCAGTAGTAATGTCAGTAGTAATGTCAGTAGTAATGTCAGTAGTAATGTAAGTAGTAAAGTATGTAGTAATATCAGTAGTTATATCAGTAGTAACATCAGTAGTTATGTAAGTAGTAACGTCAGTAGTAATGTCAGTAGTAATATCGGTAGTAATATCGGTAGTAATATCGGTAGTTATATCGGTAGAAATATCGGTAGTAATATCGGTAGTAATATCAGTTGTAACGGCAGTAGTAATATCAGTAGTAATATCAGTAATAACATCAGTCGTAATGTCAGTAGTAATATCGGTAGTAATAGCAGTAGTAATGTCAGTAGTAATTTCAGTAGTAATATCAGTAGTAATATCAGTAGTAATATCAGTAGTAATATCAGTAGTAACGGCAGTAGTAATATCAGAAGTAATATCAGTAGTAATATCAGTAATAATATCAGTAGTAATATCAGTAATATTATCAGTAGTAATATCAGTAGTAATATCAGAAGTAATATCAGTAGTAATATCAGTAGTAATATCAGTTGTAATATCCGTAGTAATATCAGAAGTAATATCAGTAGTAATATCAGTAGTAATATCAATAGTAATATCAGTAGTAAAGGCAGTAGTAATATCAGTAGTAATATCAGTAATAATATCAGTAGTAATATCAGTAGTAATATCAGTAGTAACGGCAGTAGTAATATCAGAAGTAATATCAGTAGTATTATCAGTAGTAATATCAGTAGTAATATCAGTAGTAACGGCAGTATTAATATCAGTAGTAATATCAGTAGTAATATCAGTAGTAATATCAGTAGTAATATCAGTAGTAACGGCAGTAGTAATATCAGAAATAATATCAGTTGTAATATCAGTAGTAATATCAGTAGTAATATCAGTAGTAACATCAGAAGTAATATCAGTAGTAATATCAGTAGTAATATCAGTAGTAATATCAGTAGTAATATCAGTAGTAATATCAGTAGTAATATCAGTAGTAATATCAGTAGTAATATCAGTAGTAATATCAGTAGTAATATCAGTTGTAATATATACACAGTGTGTAAAAGTCTGAAATAATCGTAAGTGTATTTTTTTTGGCAATTTTACAGATAATAAACATTAACATAGTGACAAAATACGTTTATTTTATTAGAACATCCACCAAAAACGAGGTTAGAACGATGACGTCATGCAAATAAACAACGTCTAGTTAGAGGCACGTTACGGGGAAATTTGCTTACTAAAAATGAAATCGTGTATTGGCTGGGTTTTTTCTTGAATAAATGGTTACAACTTTGAAGTATGACAAATTCGTTATTAGGATTCTTGACGGGAACATGGGCTCACATTCCCTGCCTGTGAAATGTATATAATTTCCAGGCAGGGAATGTGAGCCCATGTCCCTGTCAAGTATCCTAATGAATAAAAATGTCAGTAGTAATGTCAGTAGTAATGTCAGTAGTAATGTCAGTAGTAATGTCAGTAGTAATATCAGTAGTAATGTCAGTAGTAATGACAGTAGTAATGACAGTAGTAATGTCAGTAGTAATGTCAGTAGTAATATCAGTAGTAATATCAGTAGTAACGGCAGTAGTAATATCAGAAGTAATATCAGTAGTAATATCAGTAATATATCAGTAGTAATATCAGTAATATTATCAGTAGTAATATCAGTAGTAATATCAGAAGTAATATCAGTAGTAATATCAGTAGTAATATCAGTTGTAATATCCGTAGTAATATCAGAAGTAATATCAGTAGTAATATCAGTAGTAATATCAATAGTAATATCAGTAATAATATAAGTAGTAATATCAGTAGTAATATCAGTAATAATATCAGTAGTAATATCAGTAGTAATATCAGTAGTTACATCAGTAGTAACATCAGTAGTTATGTAAGTAGTAACGTCAGTAGAAATATCGGTAGTAATATCGGTAGTAATATCAGTTGTAACGGCAGTAGTAATATCAGTAGTAATATCAGTAATAACATCAGTAGTAATGTCAGTAGTAATATCGGTAGTAATATCAGTAGTAATGTCAGTAGTAATTTCAGTAGTAATATCAGTAGTAATATCAGTAGTAATATCAGTAGTAATATCAGTAGTAACGGCAGTAGTAATATCAGAAGTAATATCAGTAGTAATATCAGTAATAATATCAGTAGTAATATCAGTAATATTATCAGTAGTAATATCAGTAGTAATATCAGAAGTAATATCAGTAGTAATATCAGTAGTAATATCAGTTGTAATATCCGTAGTAATATCAGAAGTAATATCAGTAGTAATATCAGTAGTAATATCAATAGTAATATCAGTAATAATATAAGTAGTAATATCAGTAGTAATATCAGTAATAATATCAGTAGTAATATCAGTAGTAATATCAGTAGTAACGGCAGTAGTAATATCAGAAGTAATATCAGTAGTATTATCAGTACTAATATCAGTAGTAATATCAGTAGTAACGGCAGTAGTAATATCAGTATTAATATCAGTAGTAATATCAGTAGTAATATCAGTAGTAATATCAGTAGTAACGGCAGTAGTAATATCAGAAATAATATCAGTAGTAATATCAGTAGTAACATCAGAAGTAATATCAGTTGTAATATCCGTAGTAACGGCAGTAGTAATATCAGTAGTAATATCAGTAATATTATCAGTAGTAATATCAGTAGTAATATCAGAAGTAATATCAGTAGTAATATCAGTAGTAATATCAATAGTAATATCAGTAGTAAAGGCAGTAGTAATATCAGTAGTAATATCAGTAATAATATCAGTAGTAATATCAGTAGTAATATCAGTAATAATATCAGTAGTAATATCAGTAGTAATATCAGTAGTAACGGCACTAGTAATATCAGAAGTAATATCAGTAGTATTATCAGTAGTAACGGCAGTAGTAATATCAGTAGTAATATCAGTAGTACTATCAGTAGTAACGGCAGTAGTAATATCAGTAGTAATATCAGTAGTAATATCAGTAGTAATATCAGTAGTAATATCAGTTGTAATATATACACAGTGTGTAAAAGTCTGAAATAATCGTAAGTGTATTTTTTTGGCAATTTTACAGATAATAAAACATTAACATAGTGACAAAATGCTGTTATTTTATTAGAACATCCGCCAAAAACGAGGTTAGAACGATGACGTCATGCAAATAAACAACGTCTAGTTAGAGGCACATTACGGGGAAATTTGCGCAATAAAAATTAAATCGTGTATTGGCTATTTTTTTTCTTGAATAAATGGTTACAGCTTTGAAGTATGACAAATTCGTTATTAGGATTCTTGACGGGGAACATGGGCTCACATTCCATGCCTGTGAAATGTATATAATTTCCAGGCAGGGAATGTGAGCCATGTCCCCTGTCAAGTATCCTAATGAATAATAATGTCAGTAGTAATGTCAGTAGTAATGTCAGTAGTAATGTCAATAGTAATGTCAGTAGTAATGTCAGTAGTAATGTCAGTAGTAATGACAGTAGTAATGACAGTAGTAATGTCAGTAGTAATGTCAGTAGTAATGTAAGTAGTAAAGTAAGTAGTAATATCAGTAGTTATATCAGTAGTAACATCAGTAGTTATGTAAGTAGTAACGTCAGTAGTAATGTCAGTAGTAATATCGGTAGTAATATCGGTAGTAATATCGGTAGTTATATCGGTAGAAATATCGGTAGTAATATCGGTAGTAATATCAGTTGTAACGGCAGTAGTAATATCAGTAGTAATATCAGTAATAACATCAGTAGTAACATCAGTAGTAACATCAGTAGTCACGGCAGTAGTAATATCAGTAGTAATATCAGTAGTAATATCAGTAGTAATATCGGTAGTAATATCGGTAGTAATATCGGTAGTAATATCGGTAGTTATATCAGTAGTAACGGCAGTAGTAATATCAGTAGTAATATCAGTAGTAACATCAGTAGTAACATCAGTAGTAACGGCAGTAGTAATATCAGTAGTAATATCAATAGTAATATCAGTAGTAATATCAGTAGTAATATCAGTAGCAACGGCAGTAGTTATATCAGTAGTAATATCAGTAATAATATCAGTAGTAATATCAGTAGTAATATCAGTAGTAACAGCAGAAGTAATATCAGTAGTAACGGCAGAAGTAATATCAGTAGTAACATCAGTAGTAACGCAGTAGTAATATCAGTAGTAATATCAGTAGTAATATCAGTAGATCAGTAGTAATATCAGTAGTAATATCAGTAATAATATCAGTAGTAACGGCAGTAGTAATATCAGTAGTAATATCAGTAATAATATCAGTAGTAATATCAGTAGTAATATCGATAGTAATATCGGTAGTAACATCGGTAGTATATCAGTAGTAACGGCAGTAGTAATATCAGTAGTAATATCAGTAATAATATCAGTAGTAATATCAGAAGTAATATCAGTAGTAATATCAGTAGTAATGTCAGTAGTAATGTCAGTAGTAATATCAGTAGTAATGTCAGTAGTAATGTCAGTAGTAATATCAGTAGTAATGTCAGTAGTAATGTCAGTAGTAATATCAGTAGTAATATCAGTAGTAATGTCAGTAGTAATATCAGTAGTAATATCAGTAGTAATGTCAGTAGTAATGTCAGTAGTAATATCAGTAGTAATGTTAGTAGTAATATCAGTAGTAATATCAGTAGTAATGTCAGTATAAATGTCAGTAGTAATATCATTAGTAATATCAGTAGTAATATCAGTATAAATGTCAGTAGTAATATCATTAGTAATATCAGTAGTAATATCAGTAATAATATCAGTAGTAATATCAGTAATAATGTCAGTAGTAATATCAGTAGTAATATCAGTAGTAATATCAGTAGTAATGTCAGTATAAATGTCAGTAGTAATATCATTAGTAATATCAGTAGTAATATCAGTATAAATGCCAGTAGTAATATCATTAGTAATATCAGTAGTAATATCAGTAATAATATCAGTAGTAATATCAGTAATAATGTCAGTAGTAATATCAGTAGTAA